>OW568894.1:0-524292 GCA_938743325.2 Pycnococcus provasolii
CTAACCCTAACCCTAACCCTAACCCTAACCCTAACCCTAACCCTAACCCTAACCCTAACCCTAACCCTAACCCTAACCCTAACCCTAACCCTAACCCTAACCCTAACCCTAACCCTAACCCTAACCCTAACCCTAACCCTAACCCTAACCCTAACCCTAACCCTAACCCTAACCCTAACCCTAACCCTAGATCTAGGGTTATAACTAGGGTTATAACTAGGGTTATAACTAGGGTTATAACTAGGGTTATAACTAGGGTTAGGGTTTACCCTAACCCGGGGGGGGACGAAAAGTTCATACGTATGAGTCCACGGGGACATCCCCAACCCAGATTGTTAAGGCAGACTTCTCCCCTTGACTTCTCCCCCTTTGACCCCTTACACCCGGCCGCTTTCTTTGGAGCTTGCACGAGTTGTTTACCATGGGGAAAAGAGGAAGGGATGACCACGACAGTGGCACCGAATTTGTTGGTGTCGACGAACCGTTGTCGTCGCCGGTAACCGCCGCCGCCGAAGGTGCCGCCCCCGCCGCCGCCGAAGGTGCCGCCTCCACCGCCACCGCCATCACCGCTGCCCACCTGCCAACGCCGCCACCACCGCCGCCACCGCCGGATGAACTGACCCCTTGGGACTTCCCGGATACAATCCTTCCGTTCATACCCGACAATGATGCTGCCTCCCCCGAAGATGCGGATGCGGCCGCCGCCGCCGCCACTGCCGCCCCCGAAGATGTTTCTCTTTACTCAGAGCTGGTTGTGCACGCTCTTCAGATGAGGAGGGAGGAAGCGGCGCGAGAGGAGGAGGAGGACGAGCGCATAGCGCGCGAGCTTGCTGAGCAGTTTGAGAGGGAGGATGAGGAACGTCAGAGGCAGGAGGAGGAGGACGAACGCCTTGCGCGCGAATTAGCAGGAGGAGGACGTAATGTCAGGAGGAGGACGGGATAGCACCGAGGGGGTGGCCCGCAGGGGTGGGTGGCCAACGAAAGGAACGGAAAGGAAAGGAAAGGAATGTTACTCTGAAACATGTTTACTCAAAGTCTAGCACTCACCATTGAAACAAGAAGAGCATGCGACTGGGAAGCTGGTTGAACATGAACGACGAGACCACGGTTTCCATATTCGCGACACCACTCCCTGCCTGTCATACCTTCAGACCACCAACTCCGTTCGATTTCACATTCTTGGGTCATGTGGGTTCCTTCGCTATCATAGTGAACCCATGAAGCATGTTGTGCCAAGCGCCTCACCACGTCTACGCTGTTCTGTGGGTTCTCTCCTCCCCCTCCTTCCATGTGCACTGTAACTCCCTCGCGCGCCTGCTCTTCAGTCATGGACATGTTTTGAAACTGAGGCACGTTAGTGAAATCAACCTGAGTTGTCGTTGGCTGTACGTAAATATCAGCACCAACCACATGGTTCAGCCATGAAACACGGACATGTAGTCGAAAGAGACCGTCTCGCTCCGGCGGCATGTATACTTCAGTCATGACGCCGGCCGCCTCCAAAACAGTAAAAAAAGACCCCCCCCTTGCACACCGGCCGCGAGCTTCCCAGAGCTTGCAAGAGCTTGCAAGAGCTTGTTCGGGCGCATTGGGGGTTTGAGATTGGGGGTTCCAAGGTTAGGGTTTTCAGATTAGGGTAAGGGTTAAAGATAGGGTTACTGATTGGGGGTTTGATTGGAGGTTTGGGATTAGGGGTTTGGGATGTTAGGATTTTCGTATTAGGGTTAGGGTTACATGTAGGGTTATAGATTGGGGGTTTGAGATTAGGGGTTTGAGATTAGGGGTTCGAGATTGGGGGTTCGAGATTGGGGGTTCGAGATTGGGGGTTCGAGATTGGGGGTTTGAGCAAGGGAGACTATTTCACGAAAAAGGGGATACCATTTCTTCCAGTTTTACGAGCAAATCGCACAAAAGTTCATACGTATGAGTCCACGGGGAGAGATTAATATTTTCAATTTTTTTTACTCGTGCGTCGTATTCCTCAACGGTTTTTTCTTTGTTTGCTTGTTTCCTTCTTTGACACAGTCGCTTTCCCCCATTTTCCTTTCATCTCGTGCCAACCAGGCAAAGCGAGCGATGATCGCTTGAGCACGGTCACTTTTCCACAAAAGTTGCTGATTGCGACGGCCCAAGCCGACCAGATGTGAACAAGTGCAACCACGTTTTGCGCCTCGTTCAGATTTTGATTCTCGGATGGTATCGCGTATGGCTCAAAAATGCATTTGAGCATTCGACGGTTAAGACAAGAGCGTTCATCATTTAACTGTTCCTCAAAGTCATCCACAGGAAGACTTTTAAACCACTGCAACGGAACCGGCCATACACAACTTGTTGAGTCGGCACCACTTAACCATGCATCAAAATGAGAGTCGTTTTCATCAGAGGCATAGCCGGACTCGCGGTTGAGACCTGCTGGGTCGGAAAGTTCAGGTATCTTCCAGTCCACGTGAGCAATTTTTCGCCGATCAGGTTTTCTATAAGCATTATCCGTTGTGCGAAGAATGGGTAGAGCTGAAGGTGCATGTTTGCTCAGTGCAATTGCACAAGCTAGAGCACCAAGTACACGTCGCCGCAACTTTGGATCTCTCTCAAAATGTTCGGACAACGGAACGTCCACCTGAACGTTGAAAAGGGCTTTCAGAATGCTCGTGCTCGCACAGTCGTTGAACATGTTGTGCAGCATGATGGCTGCCACGTGGGTAATATCTACAACTTGTGAGCCATATGCGCTTTCCATACGCTGAGAGTGATTGCCGCCATGTTTTTGGAGCAGAAATGGTGCATATGAGCTTTTCTTGAGTGCCTCCGCAGTTTCAATTCCATTCTCTGCAATTGACAAACGACGAAGTATGCGTTCACCTCCTAAAATCGGAGAAAACACTGCCGTTTTTGCAGTGAAAGGCGGATATGACACGTTCAAAGCCGGTACACCTTTCGCTGTGTCAGCAGCATGTCCGTTGTACACGTCCATCGCATGAAAGAAGAACACGGCTTGCAAGCCTTGGTACGCAAACGTCGAGCTCGGCATCATGCGTTGATATTGACGGCACAAGCGCCCTAAAGTGATGCTTCCGTCTTTCTCACCGGTGTAGGACCACATTCGGTTCTTTGCCAAATTCAAAATCTTTGCAGAAAATGCTTCGAAACGAACCTCCAGAAGACACGTGTCACCGCCGTTTTCCGCTGAACTCAGCTGTGATGCAGCCTCGCAATGTCGCATTGAGGTGAGGAGTTCCGGCACGCAAGGTGTAACCGCCATTGCACGACATTGGCGAATGTCGTAGCCAGGTTGATGGACATGATTGAGCGGAATATTAACACCACAGACAGCACCCCACAATCTGCGGAAGTTGTCCCCTTCCGAACCACGCACAGCCGTTTCGATTGAGGTCCTGAGTCTATAGCCTGGAATATGTGGGCGACTCCTCGCATCACCATGGCCGACCTGTTCGACTAGCCCTGGATGGCTAAACCACCCGGCTAAAGCAAAGATGTCGCCAACGCTCTCCATTTTTGCGTCGTGCAGCTCCGTGATGGGTATTATCGGCGTGTTGTAGCACTCATCGGCCAATTCCCTTGCCCTGTTCAGCAGAGTTGTCAGAATATTCAAAAGTGCGTCCGCTGGCTCAGCTACCCACGTGCTCCATGTGGCATAGTTCTTTGGTGCGAGGTTTTTCTGTGCGATTTGGAGAGACGACCGCACGACCGTGTTTAAAACATCCTCAGCATTGTTTGGCGAATAGACAATTCGCCGCACCTCGACACGGGCGATGGCTCTCGCCTTCGCGTCACGAGCAGCATTCAGTGTCGCCAACTTTGGTTGCAAGACTGCTTGTACGAACGACGCGAACAGTTCGCGGCTTTTCTTCACATTTCGCGCTGCGAAAGCCGCACGAATTGCTTTCACGTCTTCCACGTCGTACAACGTCTTCCCAAGAACGTGTTCCAAGTCTGAATAGCACGCGAACTTTGTGCTCACGTCCGTTCCGAACGCTTCCGTCGTTGCAAGATGAGGCCGGAGTGTCAGTGACTTTGCGAGATCTTCGAAAAAGGTTGGAAAATCTTCTCCCTCACCAGAGAATCTTGCTAAGTCTTCCATTTGATCGCAAGCGAAAGCTACCGTGCAACTGGACCCAGTACCTTTAAGACTTGCTGAGTCTGAGTCTGAGTCTGAGTCTGAGCCTGAGTCTGAGTCTGAGTCTGAGTCTGAGCCTGAGCCTGAGCCTGAGCCTGAGCCTGAGCCTGAGTCTGAGCCTGAGCCTGAGCCTGAGCCTGAGCCTGTGTCGGAGTCGGAGTCGGAGTCGGAGTCGGAGTCGGAGTCGGAGTCAGACGAGGATGGCGCAAGCGAAGCTTCCCTATCTTCAGCTTGAGTTACGTCACTGCAGTTGACATATACGCCATCTAACATCAGCTTGAACAGAGAAGAGAACACAGAACGAGCTTCGCTTGTACAGTCACGGACGTGCTTCCACGCGTCAAGAGACGGGCGGATGCGAACCTTGGGATCTTGAGCAGCACACGTAGCACCTACGTCTATCAAAAGTGTAGTGCCGTGTGCGTGCGACCCGTGCAGCTGATGCAAATGACGAAGTCGTGGAAGCAACAGTTTGGCGTCGTTCTTTGGTAGGCGCCGTCCTGCCGCACAATCGTACGTGTACACAACACGCCCTTCTTGTAGAGCGGTAACGAAAGCCGTATGCGAGTACCACCCTGTCCATTCTGGGCCATACCTGTCTCCCGCGCAAAGTGCTTCCGCAACCTCATTCAGCCAATTCATGTCTCCCAGCAGGTCATCAGCTTGTACTAATTCTTCAACAGTGATCGGTTGGTAGTGCTTTGCGAACCGAAAGCTGCGTGTCGACGCATAGAAGTCAAAACACTTAATCTCCTCAAAGGTTTGCAGCTTTCGGTTTGCTTCAGGCACTACCGGCCGGAGCGAGCCAACACCTAGAATGTCGGTTTGGCGAACTTTCGGCGGCGCATCAGTGCAGATTCTATCGGTGCTATCAGCCAGGTTACCCTCGAGTGGACGTAACAACACGGCATGCCCACCCTGTAAAGCGGACGCTACAACACGCAAACCATAAAGCAGAGCTTGTTCTGCGTCTTCCAACTGTTGGATTGTGCTGGACTGCTTACGGTAAGTCATTTCGATCGCGCTCTTCCCGACGTACTTCCGACGTACTTCTTCGTTTTTTTCGTCGGACGTGTCCGTGCGCACGACTGTCATGTACACGGGCGTACCGTTGACAAGCTCGCCTATGCACTTCGTAGGCCCGGTCATCGCCCAGTATTCGTCGTGCGATACCCTTGCAGACACAGAACCTGTCATTATATGCTGTTGGAACGTCGGCGAACCTAGCCATTCCCCGTCGCCCTGAACTTCGCCCGAGTTGGGGCGTTGCAGCGGTCGCTTGCACACAAAGTCTGTGCGTGAAAAAACATTTTTTTTTGTTTCAGGATGCAGAGAACTCGGAAGCGCAGATAGGTATGGACTTGCGACGCAAATGCGGTCCACGTCGAACCGTTGTGTAGGGTGCAGCTCACCTTTCCACGTAACCATCATGTCAGTAGCTTTGACGCAATCGACGTCGTCAGTATCAGGATCAGGATCAACGATCTGAATTCTCGATCGTAAGCCCAACCTACGGATGGGTTCTTCGGCTGCTGGTGCTGCTACTGGCTGGATTTCTGGTCCCTTGCCTTTGTCGTTGCGAGGTGTGATACAACGTGGAGGAGTTGCACGTATAGATGCCATTTGTCTCGTCTGTCGTTTTGGCCCGCTTGTCGAAGCAACATCAGGTTCTCCACCCTGCGGTCGTGCAAGATGCTCAAGCCACTTCTCATGCGCGAGTTGGCAAGTCTTGTCGCTCGACGCTTTTGCCTTTCCGTCCTGCGCTGCAGTCCATGTCTCGACAGTTTCCAAGCTCGCTTCCAACGTCTCGTCAAAGTAGTCCACCCACCAATGCCAGTCCTCCATACTTATTATGACTGGCTCGTTCCTCTTCGGTCGCTTGATGAGTTCAAGACCAAGTACTGCGTTGTACGCCGCGCAGCGCACGAGGTACGGGCGGTCGAGCACCTCGTTGGTGTTGGTGGTGGAAGCGGTGTTGGCAGGCGGCTTACGACGGCCAGACTTTTTTCGTGTAGAGGGTGGTGGGCTTGCAGCGCCGCCGGTGCTATTCTTGGGTGGTATAATAGTTTTCCACCCATCATGTTTCGCTCTGCTCGTTTGATTTAAACGCTCTGCACGCTGCGGCCACAAGTAGGTGAAGGGTATGTGTTCTAGTGTGATCTTTCTGATTTTTTTCTGCGGCGAGCCTTGTCCTTCATGCCTTGTCGCGATATACTTCGCGACAGAGAGCACCAGCTTGAGCTTCAGGCTGCTAGCAGCCGGAAGATCCGCAGGAAATCCCGAGATGTCCTTCAAGAAAGCAGTCAAACGCTGATTGAGCCCACTCACACCCAGCCTGTGCGACCAGTTTATCGACTCCAAATTCAAACGGGCACTCATAATACGTTCCTGTAGCAAGCGGGTCTCAGTCTCACTTGTCGCCGGCGGGCGTACTACGCTGTCCATTTCGTTGATGTATTTGGCTATAAGACGTGCCATTTCGCAGGTTTTCTCGTCGTTCGCGGAGCCCACACCAACGACCCAACCACTCTGGTACAATTCCTCGCCAGGAAACATTTCATTCAAGCACTGAAGACACAGCAGACGAGTGTTTCCGTTGATGAGCAGGTACGAGCCGTCCTCGTTCAACAACCCGTGCGCTTGTGCGCTTGGCATCCACCCGTTCTCCTTCAGAAAAAGCAGTATGCCCATGAGCGCTTTGTCTTCACTGCTCTCCTCCTGCTCTAAGTACTCATTGCGTAAGGCCTCCCAGCCCAACTCTAACGATTTCACTCTCACAAGAAAGTTTTGAACTGTTTCTCTTTCGCGTACCTGGAAGTCCTCACTGTAACAAAGCATTTCGAGTGGAACTTGTTTGGGAGGCCCCTGATGCTTCAAAAACGCTTGAGCATCGTTCGCCTTCTGTTCGTCTTCCTCTTTCTTATTTAAGCAGTCCTCCTCCCCTGTCGTCCCTCCATCTTGTCCTTGTGCGAAGTCCGGTCCTGCTGCTCGTTTACGGGTGGGCTCGGTGCTGACCATGTTGTGCGTGTCTAGGGCCAAGCAGGCTCAAGGCAGAATGGGACGCTTAAGGTGGCGGCCGCCTCCTTGAATGGACCCTTGAATGAAGAATGGAAGTTCACCACACACAACCGTGGGGCCGCCTTGCAACGGGAAACCTACAGCCCCCGGGGCCGCCTTTCCTGACCACATCACGTGACCCTTGGGAACCCGGAATAATTTCTCTTCCCCACACACACACACCCCCCCCGCTTCCTACCATAGGTCGGGAACAATGCTGCAGGGGGAGGTATCCCCAACGTTTTGGCCTTCGACCTAGATCCTTACCTTAAACTTTTTAACGCTCCCCATGGAGTCATACGTATGAATACCCGGGCCACTGAAGGAAGCCTCGACCAAGCGTCCGCTTTCCGGAGCCCCTAGGCCCGTTGTGCAAGACAGACCTTGGTGGACGGTTTTTTTATAGTGGGAGGCGCCCCTTTGCAATTAAATAAATCATTTTTGTTTAAGGGAAGGCTCTCGACTTACCTGGGACTTTTTTTTCTCGACCAAAAAGGTCGAGAGGCTCAAATGGAAGCCTCCCTTGAACGGTGTTTTTTGGTCGAGCTGTTTTTTTGTCGGAGCCACTGGTCCAGGATTTCCTAGTTTCAAGTTTCCGGCCCAAACAAAACGGCACATAACTCACCCCCTTCCTAGCCCGAGATTCCACATTTCCACCACCTTGCACCTGCGCCACATTTGGTTGTGCCTTTAGACCCCATCCTGGGCATGTCCGCTCCACCACCGCCGCCGCCGCCACCACCACCGCCGCCGCCGCCACCAAAACTGCCGTGCTCACCACAAACAAGTATTCGCAAACGTGAACAAGGCGCAGCTAAAAAACGGAAACAGAGAGCACTCAAGAAGGATGCAGCAACAAGAACAGATGACTTGGCTGTGGTGGTTCTCGACGATGGACTACACATATACGAGTTATGACATATGTACCACCACCTTTACCACCATCCCACCAACACAGCAGCAGCAGAGCACCACCACCACCACCACCACCATCCCACCACCACCACCAGTATGTAACATAAACAAGAACATCTTGTCCCAAACGAGGGAGAGCGGGTCGACTTCAAGGTTGTTTAGGACAAGACGATGTTGTCGATGTTACAAGTAGTTCTTACAAGGCACACCCACACCCCACCAGCCCACCAGCCCACCAGCACAACCGCCAAACACCTCAGACTGCGCCACTACGCGCGCTTCCACCGCCGCCGCTACCCGCCATGGCAGACGAAATGGGGAGCCGACGTTTAGCTTAAACTCACGTCTGGGTGGTCGGAACACGACACGAAGCAAACCCCGAATCGACTATTTTCGGGGTTAGGGTTAGGGTGAGGGTTAGGGTTAGGGTGAAGGTTAGGGTTAGGGTTAGGGTGAATGTTAGGGTTAGGGTTAGGATTAGGGTGAGGGTTAGGGTTAGGATTAGGGTGAGGGTTAGGGTGAGGGTTAGGGTGAGGGTTAGGGTGAGGGTGAGGGTTAGGGTTAGGGTTAGGGTTAGGATTAGGGTGAGGGTGAGGGTGAGGGTTAGGGTGAGGGTTAGGGTTAGGATTAGGATTAGGGTGAGGGTTAGGGTTAGGGTTAGGATTAGGGTGAGCCTCACCCTAACCCTAACCCTAACCCCGAAAATAGTCGATTCGGGGTTTGCTTCGTGTCGTGTTCCCGACCACCCAGACGTGAGTTTAAGCTAAACGTCGGCGTGCACGACGTGCCGAAGACCTCGCGCACGCGCTGCGACAACGCGCACACCACCACCTTGCCGTCCAAAAAAGTTTGTGTGAAATTCCAAAATATTTATAGTCCAAGTAAAAGTTTACACAAGCTGGGAGCGTGCTTACTTTTTCAGACGCGAAATATGTACCAAAAAAAAAAGAGTTCATATCTGTTCAAGTTTGACATGGAATCATCTTAAGCATAATTAGGACGTGTCGTATACAAAAAATATCATGGCAAAACCTTCTGGAACGGCTCGGTTACCCACATTTCAAGTAACCCTACCCTGTAACCCTAACCCTAATCCGTAACCCTAGCGTAACCCTAGCGTAACCTTCTAGCGTAACCCTCAAGGGAGAGTGGGGTACATGCATCCCTCTCAACCTGGCCCCAAGCAAGTTCTGCATGGACTTGAGTTGAGCTGCTGGCGAGCGGAGTCCCCAACCTGACGAACCAGTACGAAGATACGACCAAGAGTACGTAGTGTCTCTTTTGCCCGAAAGCAACCTGATGCCTGAGCTGCAAGTCAATGCAGAACTTGCTCCATCCAACACATGGGGTCAGGGGGGATGCGGTGACCCACTCAAATCACAGCTTTAAGAAAGAGACCCCCCAGGGAGTAGCCTCCCCATGAGCTTTTGTTAACTCCCCTTGCTCCTACCTATTCAACACCAATGCCCGGACCCCCCCCCCCCCCCCTTCCCCCCCCCGGCAGCCCGGTCTCACCCTTGACCCTCCCTCTAGTCAACGGTTAATTCCTTGGACTATGGAACTCGGGCAGTGCAGATCTCTGTTTGTTCCTCCCCTCCCCCCCGGGCAGAACAGCGTTCCTCCCCTCCCCCCCCCGGGCAGTTCTCTGTTCCTCACCTTTTCAGCTCGCATTCTCACCTCTTCATCATCGCCGTCTGTCTGTGGCGCCTGCACAGCGAGACTTACTTAGGTTCCGAAGTAGTGGCAGTTGCTAGCAGTTACTGCAAGTAGTCCAGCTTGCGCGACGATGGCGACAACGACGACCATGACAACGCAGTCGACAGCGACGGCGACAAGGGGTGCTGGCGACGGCGACATGGGGTGCTGGCGATGGCGACATGGGGTGCGACGCCGACACCGACGCCGACGGCTCACATGAGCTGACCGGCTGGCTCTTAGGCCGGCAGGCTGTCTGTTTGGGTGTTGGTGGTCTTTATGTAACAACATCTTGTAACATGTGTGTAAAAACTTCACCTCTCTCTCTTCTTAAGGTGCCTTAAGATTGTCCCTCTCCCTTAAAGGTCACCCACATCACAGTCAGCGGCCACCACCAGCACACCACCAGCACACCACTACCAACAGTAGCAGCAGCACCAACAGCACCACCATCCCACCACCACCAGCAGCTTGTAACATCAACAAGAACATCTTGTCCCAAACAACCTTAGGTCAACCCACCCTCTACTTAAAGGTCACCTTCCCCCTCTTAGGGTTAGGATTAGGGTGAGGGTTAGGGTGAATGTTAGGGTTAGGGTTAGGATTAGGATTAGGGTGAGGGTTAGGGTTAGGGTGAGTGTTAGGGTGAAGGTTAGGGTGAGGGTTAGGGTTAGGATTAGGATTAGGGTGAGGGTTAGGGTTAGGGTTAGGATTAGGGTTAGGGTTAGGGTGAGGGTTAGGGTTAGGGTGAGCCTCACCCTAACCCTAACCCTAACCCCGAAAATAGTCGATTCGGGGTTTGCTTCGTGTCGTGTTCCCGACCACCCAGACGTGAGTTTAAGCTAAACGTCGGCGTGCACGACGTGCCGAAGACCTCGCGCACGCGCTGCGACAACGCGCACACCACCACCTTGCCGTCCAAAAAAGTTTGTGTGAAATTCCAAAATATTTATAGTCCAAGTAAAAGTTTACACAAGCTGGGAGCGTGCTTACTTTTTCAGACGCGAAATATGTACCAAAAAAAAAAGAGTTCATATCTGTTCAAGTTTGACATGGAATCATCTTAAGCATAATTAGGACGTGTCGTATACAAAAAATATCATGGCAAAACCTTCTGGAACGGCTCGGTTACCCACATTTCAAGTAACCCTACCCTGTAACCCTAACCCTAATCCGTAACCCTAGCGTAACCCTAGCGTAACCTTCTAGCGTAACCCTCAAGGGAGAGTGGGGTACATGCATCCCTCTCAACCTGGCCCCAAGCAAGTTCTGCATGGACTTGAGTTGAGCTGCTGGCGAGCGGAGTCCCCAACCTGACGAACCAGTACGAAGATACGACCAAGAGTACGTAGTGTCTCTTTTGCCCGAAAGCAACCTGATGCCTGAGCTGCAAGTCAATGCAGAACTTGCTCCATCCAACACATGGGGTCAGGGGGGATGCGGTGACCCACTCAAATCACAGCTTTAAGAAAGAGACCCCCCAGGGAGTAGCCTCCCCATGAGCTTTTGTTAACTCCCCTTGCTCCTACCTATTCAACACCAATGCCCGGACCCCCCCCCCCCCCCCTTCCCCCCCCCGGCAGCCCGGTCTCACCCTTGACCCTCCCTCTAGTCAACGGTTAATTCCTTGGACTATGGAACTCGGGCAGTGCAGATCTCTGTTTGTTCCTCCCCTCCCCCCCGGGCAGAACAGCGTTCCTCCCCTCCCCCCCCCGGGCAGTTCTCTGTTCCTCACCTTTTCAGCTCGCATTCTCACCTCTTCATCATCGCCGTCTGTCTGTGGCGCCTGCACAGCGAGACTTACTTAGGTTCCGAAGTAGTGGCAGTTGCTAGCAGTTACTGCAAGTAGTCCAGCTTGCGCGACGATGGCGACAACGACGACCATGACAACGCAGTCGACAGCGACGGCGACAAGGGGTGCTGGCGACGGCGACATGGGGTGCTGGCGATGGCGACATGGGGTGCGACGCCGACACCGACGCCGACGGCTCACATGAGCTGACCGGCTGGCTCTTAGGCCGGCAGGCTGTCTGTTTGGGTGTTGGTGGTCTTTATGTAACAACATCTTGTAACATGTGTGTAAAAACTTCACCTCTCTCTCTTCTTAAGGTGCCTTAAGATTGTCCCTCTCCCTTAAAGGTCACCCACATCACAGTCAGCGGCCACCACCAGCACACCACCAGCACACCACTACCAACAGTAGCAGCAGCACCAACAGCACCACCATCCCACCACCACCAGCAGCTTGTAACATCAACAAGAACATCTTGTCCCAAACAACCTTAGGTCAACCCACCCTCTACTTAAAGGTCACCTTCCCCCTCCAGTTCGTTTGTTGTTGAAGAAGTTGTTACATGGAGCTTACAGGGTTAGGGTTACCAACAAGGTATAAGCCAGCCGTGTAGCCAGTGAGCCAGCCATACGACATAGACTGCGCTACTACGGGTGCCGGGACCGCCGGCGCTGCCCGCCATGGCAGACGAAATGGGGAGCAGTTGAAATCGCGGAAATGCCCAAGTTCCCCACCTCCTGTGGGGGGGGGGGGGGGGGGGGGGAGAGCACGGCGCAGAGGTGGAAATGGTGGAAATGGTGTGCGGGGGTGCACTGCACGGAACGACTGGGTTGCAGAGGGTTTGCCAGCCTTTAGGAAATTGTGGACCAAATTCCTGGTTAGTTAGGGTTAAGCCTGGTTATAATGTTTCCCGTTATCATTTGTCCATGTCCCCCTTTCCCTGGTCGGGCCCCACAAGGTGGGGTTAATCCTAACTTTCTGAAATCCAAGTGTCCCGAAATCCAAGTGTCCAAAAGGGGGTACCTAACCCTAACCCTAACCCTAACCCTAACCCTAACCCTAACCCTAACCCTAACCCTAACCCTAACCCTAACCCTAACCCTAACCCTAACCCTAACCCTAACCCTAACCCTAACCCTAACCCTAACCCTAACCCTAACCCTAACCCTAATTGTAACCCTAATCGCCAGGCTGGCAGTTTGACGCACATGTTGAAAAAAAAAATTTGCCTCCGGTATGCGGCCGACCGTCGGCCAGTGTCGTGCAGAACGAAGCCAATAACAACAGCCATTTTTTTTGGCAGTTAGGTTTGATTCGAAGCACTCACTCGGGGCACGAGGTTGGTTAAATTGTTAATACTCTTAGCGGAATGGCGCATGATGGTGGGTGGCGTGGCGGTGTTGAGGTGAGGAGAAGAGATGTGTTTGGGGTTTAAGGAGAGGAGAGGAGGCGATAGGAGATGGTGTTTTGGTTTCCCCCAACCCCAAGGGCTTTTGCCTGGCGAAGGTTGGTTGAGGTTTGGGACCCTCCCCCAAGGTGTCGGGAGTTTGTTAACAAAGGGACCGTTAGGTGGGGGGTTGGGTGTTGCCCTCCCCTTGGAGTGGGACGACCGACTTTAGTTGTCGACGCGTTTTTGTGTACGTCTGTGGCGTACGCTGACGACAAGGTGTGGTGTGGTGTTGGTGTTTACTTGTTACAGAACTTCTTGACTCTACTTGGCTTGGTGAACACACACGTGGTACAGGTGGTGCCTTAAGTTGTGGTGTGGCTGACGGAGAAAACAAAGGAGATCTAAGGCGAGTTGAGGTGCGGTGGTGGAGGTGGCGTGGTGCCGTGGCGAGGTTTTAGAAGTAAGTGATGCAGGTGGCACAGTGCCGTGCCCAGGGCAGCGTGACAGTCACGCCCATTTCCGACGTGTGTGGTTTTTAAACGATGGCGTATGAGGATAGACAAGAATGCTTATATAGATAGGAGACGTAGGCACGTCTCCGCATTTGAAACATTTTGTTGTAGAGTGAGTTGCTCTGCCTTGAATGGTCGGTAGAAATATTCGGGGTTTTGTATTTTCTACCGAAGGAAAGGTCCGAAGGAAACGGCGCTGTTACGGTTAACCCTAACCCTAACCCTTTTTCTTTGGTTTCTTTGGGTTTTCTTTCCTTTTCTTTTCTTGGTTTCTTTCTTTTTGTTTACCTCTGCCTTTTACTTTCATTCTAGTAACAAACCTTTTTACCTTAAGCACTCTCTTCACCTTAAGGTCTTCTACCTACAACAGGCGCGAAGCGACGCGCATATTACGAAGTAACAGACTGAGGGGCCCAAACGGGGCGGGCCCCTCGTCCCGAGGACCCAGTTATAATAATATATGGCGCGTAGAAGACAAGCGCAAAAGTACTGGTCAAGACGCGACGAAATATAAGTGGTAAGGATAAAGTACTTTACTTGGAGAGGGAGAGGAGAGGAGAGAAGACAACACAGGAATAAAGTGTGACATCACGGATCAGCCATTCCGCCGGCGAGGAGAAGAGAAGAGAAGCCTGCTGATCGATTTCACCTGCCCATCTCCCTCTACTAGCTAGCCGTTGTGGGATTCCGGGATTCCGGTGAGAAACGTCGATCTCCGAATTCCGACTCCTCGTCACTCAAGCAGTCAAGGGCGAAGGGAAGGGAAGGGGCCGTCGTCCTTACCCTCTTATGGATAGAGCACCCCTCTCCGGCCCAGGCAGCCAGGTGTGGGGAGTTGGACTATGGATTCAAACTCCCCTTCCGCCTCTTCCCTTCCCTCCCCCTCCAAAGCCTCACCACCTCCAACAGGCAACGCACGACACGACGTGTACGCCCATGGCCGGCGCACTTTGCACTAACAGACGCACCACTCGCACCACCTTGCACGCAACGTCTCAGCGACGCGGACAGGGATGGATGCGGCGCTCGCTGGCGTACGAAAGCCAGGCGCGTTGCTGCTGCCAGGCTCGGACAGTCAAGTCAACTGCGTCAGCCTCCGACGACAGGAACAAGAGAGAACCCAGAAAGCATACGCGAAACGCAACGGCGAAGTTCGTCGACTTCGCGCAGCAGGCGCTTCACGACAGCGACGTGCGATGGCCGGCGATGCCAAGGACGCACGCCGCGAATGAGGCCGTCGGGCTGAACGCAGGGGAAGTCAACGCGCACAGGCAACAAACGCGAAGGCTGCGCAACTTCATCGATAGCAACCAGCAGAGGAACGTCGGCATGAAGAGTGCAAGGATGAGAAACTGGCGAGCGGCGCCTGACCCGGATGACGAGGCCAATGACGACGACGATGTCAACGCCGACATTCCAACCGCCGTGCGACGCTCGGGGGGGTCAGGCACAACGACGACGAACGGAGGGAGAAAAGATAACGTAATCACGCTCTACGCCGGCGTCGGCGTCGCACTGTGCGCAGCCGCGTGGGCCGCCGCCGCGTCGCGCGGGCCGTCGCGCATGCCCACCGCTGTCGCGACGGCTAACGCAGGTGCAACAGCTCGGGAGGTTTCCGACGAGCTGTATGGACACCGTGCGTACGCGGAGTGTCCACGCTCGGAGCTCAGGGCTGTTTCAGGTGGTTACGGCGACGTCACGCTTCGTGCAGCAGCTGCTAGACAGTTCGAGGCGATGCGTGCGCATGCCGCAAGGGACGGCGTGTACCTAGTTCCCGTCTCTGGATTTAGGTCCGTGGACGAGCAGCACGACCTGTACTTCAACGTCAAGTCGCTTCGCGTGCAGACGGCGGCGCAGCGAGCGGAGGTTTCCGCGCCACCGGGGTACTCGGAGCATCACACCGGCTACGCCGTGGACGTGGCGGAGGAGGGACGCGTCACACTTACCGAGGACTTCAAGTACACGCGCGCTTTCCACTGGCTGTGCAATCACGCCGCGAAGTACCACTTCGAACTCTCCTTCCCGGAAAATAATGAGCAGGGTGTGGCATTCGAGCCGTGGCACTGGCGATGGACGGGTGATGTGCACGCTCTCCGCACATTCGCGCGCGGTGGACGATAGCAGCGTTCAGCCATGTTCCTATTTGTGTTCCTTTTCCTTTCGTTTTTTTTTTTTCAGTTTATCAAAATTTCATTATCGTTACACATTTTGTACTCTGTGCGGTACTCAATCTATCTACAACACATTTTCTTTGTACACTCTACAATTTCATGGGAGACGGTGGCGCAAAGTGGTACCTTGGAAGTCCACCCTCATCTTCGTCGTGGTGCTGCTCCTCTGCATGAGCCTCGTGCAAGGAGGAGGAGGATGACGATGGCAAGCTCGACGACGGCGGTGGATTTTGAACACTGCGTTCAAGCGCCAATGACTTTGCGAGTTCCACAGGATTGGAAGAATCCTTCACGTGCATCATCAAATCACCTCGACGCCATGTCGCCATCCACTCGTGACTTGGGGACCTCGCAAGGCGCCAAAGACGTCCTGGCGTGTACCTCATCTCCCCTTGCTCTTACCCCCATTCTGAAAAAAAAACGAATTCTGAAACCCCGAATCTGAACTTTGCCCTGGTTGGTTCTTTCCCCCCGGGGGCCCACATAGATGGATCGCGTCTACACCGCCCGCCGCCGCGCCGCGCGCACGCGCGCACTCGCGGAGGACCCCGTTGTACACCGGACGGCGTCGGCGCTTGCATCCACGTACGTGTACCCGTGGCGTCTACACCATTCTTCCCACGTCGCACGCGTTACGTTAGCGATGGCCTCGTGCTGGCCGTTCCGTATGAGTGGTGTGACGTTTCACGTTTGTGACGACGGCAACGCGACGCACTCCCCCTTGCACGTAATGTATGTGACGACGGCAACGCGACGCACGCCCCTTTCGTTCCATTTCGTGTTGTTCGGCACTGGTCGTCGTGAGCGTTCTTTGTTGCCGCCCGCCCCTTGGATACCGCACCGAGCATGGGAAAGACCTACTTGCTTGCGCACAAAAATATACGTGTATACGGTGTATTGTAGCGGCCACCGCGCCGTGAATGGTGAATGGTAACTCGCGGCGATACCATATCGGATAGACTAACATCGTTATTGGACCTCTAGAACCCACCCACACAAAGCAAACGTCGGGAACGTCTTGGTCGCCATTGAAGTTTTGTGCAAACGGGGTGGGCCCGATTTTCCGGGCCCACCGACTCCCCCGCTTGAAGGATGATTCTGACTATTTCACCTCCCCACAAGGTCCAAGAGGAGCGCGGGCGTTCATTAAGAATCAAATGTAACATACAGTACATTTGTAGCAGAGACAAATAACTTGTTTATTTAAATTCTTGTGAATTAATTTACAGTTATCTCCATTTGTTTAAGCGTACATAAAGTAAGCCTCACATAAAGAGTTAATACAAGACACAAGTTCGAGACACCTCCCTATCCGCTACCCGCTGAGTAGGAAGGCCTTCCTAGAGACGGCTTTGGTAGTCTGCCAAAAGGTGAGGCTGAAGATGACAAACGCGCAAACGAGAAGCAGGGTCACTTTTTTCGCGCTCTTTGCTTGTCTGCTGCACGCCACTTTCGAAGCATTGTAGTCCGTGATTGGGGACATCGCACGCTGCAGTCTCTCACCAAACGTCGTCGTCGTGAGCCTGTGCTCTCCCACTCCCACAGCCGTCGCGTTTGTGGGTTTCGATGAGGCAGAAGGGCAAGGCCTAGTCCACCAAGCGCGCACGGCGTGCATCTGCCAAAAGGTGAGGCTGAAGATGACAAACGCGCACACGAGAAGCAGGGTCGCTTTTTTCGCACTCCTTGCTTGTCTGCTGCACGCCACTTTCGAAGCATTGTAGTCCGTGATTGGGGATATCGCACGCTGCAGTCTCTCACCAAACGTCGTCGCCGTGAGCCTGTGCTCTCCCACTCCCACAGCCGTCGCGTTTGTGGGTTTCGATGAGGTAGAAGAGGGCGCTGTCGTATCCGTGGTCGACTCGGCGGCGTGTGCCGTATCGGCCACCGCCACCACCACCACCCCGTCGTTGTCGCCAGGCGCGGAGGGGCTTGCCGTTGAAGTTGACTTGCCACCAACCGCCCCTAGCCTTAACCCGTTAGAAGAAGAAACGGACGACGACGACGGCGGCGCAAGTGCACCGCTGCCGCCGATGGGTTGCCCGTTGCCGCCGCCTAACCCTGCTAACCCTGGTCCTGAGCCTGACGACGCCATGGATGCACTACAATTACTGCCTGCGCGTGAGGCGCGTGTGGTGAGACGCGGCCGGAGATCTCAGGGTAGCCTTATTATCGTAGGAAGGGGCGGAAAGGGAAGTTGAGTTAAGGAAGGGAGGGCGGGCACCGAGGGGGTGAGAGGACGAGAACGCGTCTCACTACCGTAGACTTACTACCGTACTGTCTGGACGGAGAAGAGGACGGAGACTGCAGCATATCCCCTACCCTACCTGGCTGCCTGGACCATCCGCACGTCGCCTCAATCAATCGGGCCATGATGAGGATGTCTCACCACTTATTGGCTATTATCAGACGGGCGGGCGGGCCACCTGGTCGAGGCGTCGAGCAACCTGCAACTCCACTCGGAGCTCAAGAGGCAACGCAGCATGCGATCGTCCATCTAATTTTAGACTGGCGAAAATGACTGGGGACTGGGTTAGGGTTAGGGTTAGAATTAGGGTTAGGGCGGAAGGGTTAGGGCTAGGGTTAGGGCTAGCCCTTGGCTGCCTGTGAATGGCGGACGGGTCATGGGTGGTTTACACGGTGGTGTCATTTATTATGTATCATATTACAGCACATTTTATCACAATATCGTCTCCTAGTATCCACGTCGACCGTACTCGAGCGCTAACGTCGGGCCCTTGCTGTTGTTGTTGCTGTAGTTGTTGTTGTAGTGACGCTGACCATCGGGGAAGAAACGCGTGCCTCGCATCGAGTTCACAACCTCGACCGGGTCAGGAGGCGGACCCTTCATGGTGTCGTGCCGATACCGGCAGTTTGGACCGTGTATGCAGAAACCGAGCCGGTACATGTTGCACACCTTGATAGCCTCGTATTCGTGCTTGAACGGACAGCCTTCCTCGTGGCACTCGCCCTTCTTCATGAAGAACTTGCACACGGGCATGCGCTCCTTGTCGAAGCAGTGCAGGAACCCGCACTGGTCGCCCTTCATGCACCGGTCGTTCAGCCAGTGTATGCACACCGTCTGCCTGAAGTTCTTGTGCTTGTTGTCCCCACCCATGGAGATCATGGGAACGCCACGACCCTGCAGAGTCGGCTGTTCGGGTGCGAAAGGCGCCGCCGCGACATTCTCAGCTGGTGCGGTGCCTTCTAGTAGCTGCTGCTGCTGCGCGAGTTGTGTCTTCTGGTGCCCCACCTGCGTGACCGCCGCGACCTCCTTGTTGAACTCAGGCGCCTCCTCGAAATCGAAGTCGAGGTCGTCCATTCTGGCGACTGAGTGAGGTTGGAGTTGTGTTGTGGTGTGTTGTGGTGTGGTGTGGTGAGGAGAAAAGAAAAGAAAAGAAAAGGGAGAGAGAGAGGGGAAAAGGCCGAGGAGAGGAGCAGGTGCCCCCGGGGTCTTCTTTGCCCGGGTCCCAAACCCTAAACTCGGATGATGATTTCATCCACCAGTGCCCGGTACTTTGTCGGACGGTCGGTCGCACGGATTCACCACTCAACACAAGTGCAATGCTCCCGACGAAATGACAGAGTAGTACGGTTCTGAATGGTACTGTACCCTTAACATGGTTGTAGTTTACGTTACTTTAATTTTTTTTAAACCCAGGGAGAGCGAGCGAGAGAAAGAAAGAGAAAGAGAAAGAGAGAGCGGTACGGCGCTGCTGAATTATTCAGAGTCATCCACGAGCGTAAACTTAGCCAGGAACGGGTCGCCGAACGTCACAGTCTTTCCCACCTGAAGCGGCGTCGGTCTGTTGGCGTCGCAGGTGTCATTCTCGACATAAGTTCCGTTCGTGCTGTCGAGGTCGGTGACGGTCACGCCGCCGTTGCCGCTGACGTCAACGCGTGCGTGAACGCCAGATACGGTTGGAAGTGCAATGCACCCTTCTCCGTCAACCTCCCTCCCGACGAGAAGGCTCGTTCCTGCGTCAGGCAGAGTGATGATGTCCGGCAAGGTTGGGCACTCGCTCGGATCGTCGTACAGGTGTCCGCAGTCGCCAGAGCCACTGTTGTCATTTGTTGTATTTTTGTTGTTGTTTGTGTGTAGTTGGACATTTGCGACGTGAGCGCCTTATTTGTGTTGTTGAGACGGTCGTCATTCCCCGTGTATAGATAGATGTCCCTCGTCGCAAAGCAGTGCTTTTCAAGGAAAAAAAAAAACAAAAGACGGGATCAGATTGGTTCATTCTTTGGAGCTGAACAAAATTCACAAGGAAAAAAAAACCCGTGCGTGCATGTGTCCCATGTCATCGATCCTTCCCTCCGTCCGTCCGTACCTGGGTATGAGCCTGAGCGCAGACGTTCTCAAGCACCTCGCTGAAGCCGCCTTCTCCAAAGTAAGCCTGGGTCGGCACAGCCGTCTAGAGTGTGCGGCAACGTTATTCTTGGAGGGTAACCCGCAGCGCGTGGAGGAGATCATAATCTTAGACGAGCAAGCCGTTCGTTGTGCCGTGTTAGACTAAAACTTACGCTAGATGACAAGTCTTTCTAAGAGAGTCGTTGTGCTGCTTGCCGGACTACAGCGGGACTCTCGGGTAGTAAACCTTTGGAGAATAGGCGCAGCATGGAAGGAAGATAAATAGCCAGGGCCGGGCGTGGATTCCTGCTGCGATGATTCGCAAATCTCCCTCCAGCTGGGGCGTGCAGCAAAACCCCAATGCAAACATACATCCGGGAAGGGAAGAGTCCGTCCGTCGCTGCTTTGATTGACCCTGAGACAGATCCCCCTAAACCTATTCCCAAACCCCGAGAGGAGAGGAGAGGAGTCTGGTCTCGTTCTCTTTCCACGGTGGCAGGCGAGGCGAATAATAGTGCGTTTTTGTCCTTTTTCCCCTCGTCCGTCCCTGCCTGCCTCTGTTCGGTGTTCGCAGGACGGCAGAAGGGCTCTCTCTCCAAAAGGGCTCTCACGCACACACGCACACACGCACACACACACGCAAGCTTTCATTCTCACGCTTGTGCACTTCTCGCTCGCCCTCTCTTTCTATAGAAGAAAGAACGATAGCAGCAGCGCCTTGTGGAATTCACCATGCTCAAAGCAGCTTTTTTTGCTCATTCGCCTTTACCAGCTGTCATGGCATCAGCAGCAGCATACTCGCCTCTAGCGACTACGTTCTCACCACAGATGAGGTGTTTCGCAGCGCGAGGGTTTCATGCGCTCACGAACATGTCGAGTGCTGCGCGAAACTCAGCCAACCCGGCTGGCACGATTCCGGCATTCTTCATGAACCAGCAAACACGACTCCTCAACGTGCACGAGTTCCAGGGCGCGGACATCATGTCGCAGCACGGCGTGCGTGTTCCCTTGGGAATCGCTTGCAAGACACCGGAGGAAGTGAAAGCGGCGTCGGAGAAACTGCAGGTGGACGGTGAAGTGGTTCTCAAGTCGCAAATCCTCGCAGGGGGACGAGGACTCGGGCATTTCCCAGCCACAGGGCTGCAGGGCGGCGTTCACATCTGCACAGCGGAAGAGGCAACCAAGTTGGCGGAGAAGATGTTCGGACAGCAGCTCGTCACCAAGCAGAGTGGACCCGAGGGAAAACCCGTGCACTGGCTTTACGTCGCCAAGAAAATGGCGCTCGCGCGTGAAATGTACTTTGCCATCCTTCTGGACCGTGCGTCAGCAGGACCCATGATCATCGGGTGCAGCGAGGGTGGAACGTCGATCGAGGACCTCGCGGAGAAGTTTCCGGAGAAAATCATCAAGATGCCCATCAATATCAACACCGGACCCACCGACGCACAGCTCGACGAAGTCGTCAGCAGGCTTGGTGTCAAGTCGCACCTCGACGACGCGAAAAAGCAAATTGCTGGACTGTACGAGACGTTCATCAAGTGCGACTGCACGATGGTTGAGGTGAATCCTCTCGCGGAGGACACGGAGGGTATGCTCATTGCCGCGGACGCGAAGCTCAACTTCGACGACAACGCGTCGTTCCGCCAGAAGGACATCTTCGCGCTGAAGGATGATGCTCAGGCTGATCCACGTGAGGTGGCGGCGGCGAAGTATGACCTGAACTACATCGGTCTGGACGGAAGCATCGGATGCATGGTGAACGGCGCCGGACTGGCAATGGCTACCATGGACATCGTCAGCCTTCACGGAGGAAGTCCCGCAAACTTCTTGGATGTGGGAGGCAGCGCAAGCGAAGGTCAGATTGTCGAGGCTTTCAAAATTCTCACCGCAGACCACCGCGTGAAGGCGCTGCTCGTGAACATCTTTGGAGGTATTATGAAGTGCGACGTGATTGCCGCGGGCATCGTCGCCGCCGCTAAGCAGGTGAATGTCACCGTTCCGCTCGTGGTGCGTCTCGAGGGAACGAATGTTGACGCAGGTAAGGAGATACTCAAGTCTAGTGGCATTAACATCATCGCCGCGGATGATCTCGACGATGCGGCCAAGAAGGCTGTGCTTGCCGCCGCGTGAGCACTGAAAGGACGGGCGGGCCAAAAAAAAATCTATAGTAACTTCTTTCATTTTTCTGTCATCCGTGAGGCGTAAGCGGTGCATATGGTGTGGCGCCGGGGCAGCGAATGCCTCCTCGCACCTTTCCCACGTCGACGTCGCCGTATCGCTCCACGAAAGCATCGGGCAACGACCAAGCGTCGTCACCTGTCGTCGCTAGCCAGAGGCGCAGCAGATGTCGTCGTCGTCGCCCGCTAGTTCGCCGCTCGCCGTCGACGTATTCTGTTCGCATATGCCACGTGCAGTGGCTGTGAATGAGCTGAAGATCGCCCGGAGCGAGAGTCATCTTCACCTGTAGCTCGTCGGCGACGGCATCCGCGAGGTCGAGCGCCGCAATCTGCCTATCCGTGAGGCGTGGCACACCATCTTCTGTTGTGAAGCGCGTCTGCGCCGCGTCAATAAAAGACCGGTCGTGCATACTTACCATACGCCCGTTTAATTCAGTAAATACAGGAACGCCAAAGAACGGCGCCTTGCCATCCGGCACTTCGCCTTTTCGGTCCCACAGGTAGAACTCGAGCAGAGCATTTGCCGCATCCTCGTCGCGACGACGCACCTCGTCGAACACCGCTGTGGACGATACGACGCCACTGTGACCTCCTTCCACCGCTTGCTGTAAGCACAGCAGACCGACGATGTCCGCGGAGTCGGTGTGCCACGGCTGTGCCGCGCTTGTCGTGTAGATTCTCGTCGCGGGATCGTTCGGATCGGTGCCCAAGTCGCGCACGTGACCCAACAGGTGGCCCTTGGAGTTCTGCGTGTAGTTTGTTTTTGTGTTTGGAACGTCAGTGACTGTGTTTCAGCACGACATGAGAAGCAAGATCAAAGCAAGCAAGGCTCACCTGCGGCACAGCTGATATACCGCCTCCCATGCTCATTGCGAGTCCCCACGCCGCGAGCGCGGCATCCGCGTCGCTGTACCTGTCGACGGGAATGTTGCGCACGAGCGCGATTCCTGTGCCGTTGACGAGGTCTTCGCGAATGCGCGTCATTTTCATCGACAGTTCGTCGCCGAGCGGGAACAGAGACACGCAGGATGTTTCATCGATGTCGACCAACTTAGCGTCCGCCATCCTGGCGTGTTTCACCGCGCCGTCGAGCGCTCGCACGTCCTCCGGCGTGAGTTCGTGCACGTACCTTTCTGCGTGCATCTCCGACCCGCGCCAACTCCACGGGTGCGTATTTTCGACCTGCTTGGCTGCTGCGCGGCATCGCACCACCGGCGAACTTCTCGCGTGTGTGTGAGTGCATCGGCGTATCCAGCGTGAGGACGAGCACGGACGAGCCATGCTATGCTGCGCCATCGATGCGCTCCGCAGCGAATTTTCGCAGACCACGGTGGAACGCAAGCGAAGAGTACCCCAGGCCCGATCCAAACCCCGAACCGACCAGAACCATTTAGATGAAGGAGTCGTCGTTATTCAGTTACATTTACGTCGACCCACCCTTGGTACAGGCTGCATCGCGCTCTCGTGCTGCTCGCGAAGTTGCGCACTGCGAAGCTTGAAAAAATAGCTCTCCTCATTCGTCGCAGCCTTGTGCGCCAGATCCTCCGGATTTGCGCGCGTGCGCTGTTTAAGTTGTGTGTGATTTATGTTAGCGTTCTTGTTTTGAATCGGAGAATCCCTTGCGCGACTGCATGCGCCTAGAGTGGTTTTTGAAACGTACCTTTGACTTGCGTGCCTTCTGGTCTTCCCACTGAAGATGCTCTAGTTTCCACGCGAATGCAACCCATGCACCCTTCACCTTCTCGTACATGTGACCACCTGGACATGGCTTCATCAGCCAGCGACCGGTGAAAATGATCGTCTTGCTGACGCGCTGCTCGCGCTTCTCCATCAAGCAGTCGTATCGCTCTAGACGATTAATGTGGTGTGCCCAGAACGTGTGAATGTGGCTCCGGAGCGGGTAATGTTCGCCGCCTGCATAACAGCAGTCGTAATTTTCGACGCTATACGCCAGCGCAATTTTGCGATCCTCCACGTACTCCGTGCGCCATATGCGTTGCAGATCCGCTTCGTGCGCATCAAAGCAGCGCAGCACACCGCCGTTGTCGACACGGCGGCACTCGGCGATTTCTGACGCATTGTAGACACTGTTCCGAAGCTGAATCACCTTCGTGAGGCTGTAGGCAAGACGAGGTGGCGCACTCCAAATCAATCCTGGCAGAACGCGTATTTGGTGCGTGCGAGACGACCCGTGCTTCCACGTGTATGGTACACCGAACATGCGCTCGTCTGGAAGCTCCAGAACCTTGCGATCCTCTTCGCGTGGGCCGGATGCCGCCGCGGCTTTCGCCACTTCCGCACCTGGATGAGCCTCCGACGAAAGCGGCGCCTCCGTATCAGATTCAAGTCGTTCAATGAACCGCCGACATGCGGATATATGGCGAAAGCTGCTGTCGTCACTAGTTTCTTTCTTGGGATTCGGGTAAGCGTCAGCGTCC
The DNA here is from genome assembly GCA_938743325.2 of Pycnococcus provasolii. Taxonomy (NCBI): domain Eukaryota; kingdom Viridiplantae; phylum Chlorophyta; class Pseudoscourfieldiophyceae; order Pseudoscourfieldiales; family Pycnococcaceae; genus Pycnococcus; species Pycnococcus provasolii. The sequence continues at coordinate 24,631 of OW568894.1, forward strand.
GCACGCAGCTGCCGCCGACGTCCGAGCTTCCCAAACAGACTCTCTCTTCGCTTTTCAGCAGATGACGAGGCTGGCAGAAGACGAGATTGCTCACCCACCTCCTTTGCCATCACGCCAAGAGCGAGCGAGTCGGCGGACCACGCGAGATCCGCCTCCACAATCGGATCGCGGATCCTCGTGAAGTTATTCACCGCATCCTCACGCTCCGCGAGCTGGGCCGCCTCCTCGTTGTCGGAAGTCCACCGTGCCCTCGGTGCGACGCGGCAGTCCTCCATGACATCGTTCTCGACGATGGCATCCAGTTCGTCGAAAACCTCCGCAGCATGAAGCGCGCGCCCGACGTTCGTAAAAATAAGCCGGCTATCGATGGGCGCGAGCGCTTCGAGAGTCGGCAGGAGGCGATGCTCGCCCTGCTGTCCCACCTCTGGCCTTGCCACAAACGCGACGCTCCAGTCCTCTGGGGTGTCGTCATAGAGACTGGTGACGTCGTAGAACATGGCCGCCGACGTGTCGACGAAAGCGACGGCATATGCGATATCCGAAGCTCTCGCGGTGCTGCGCAGGAACTGCGCGTAGCACCTGAACCTGTGCGCGTTCCTTGCCCTGGGGTGAACGTTCGTGCATCGAAACGTCTCCGTGGGTGTCCATATCGCCCGCGTGCTCCGGCCGTTGTCCCTGACTTGGTTGCGCAGCGTCGTCACGCTCCAGTCGTCCTCCGGCGTGCTCGTCTCCTGCGGCACGAGCGCGACGCACTGCACGGGCCGATCCTGTCCGTGCGCCTGCCTCGCTGTCGCGCACTGCGACTCCAGCCACAGCTTGTGCAGCTGCCACGTGTCCCAGTGGCCGTGTATTTCCGGCGTTCCCGGCGTGTTGCGCGACGCCTCCTCTCGCGACAGCGGTATGTACGCCGCGATGACGAGCGCGGTCCGTAGGTGGTCGGGCCCTTGATCGGGTTTTCTCACCCAGTGCTTCTTCCACACTTGGTGCGCGCGCGCGTGTGCGGGTTGAGGTCCGAACGCCAGCAAAAGCACAAGGGTGAGCATCATGAAGGAGGCGCGCTTTAAGCGACATAGACGCGGCCACCGTGCGTGAGTCACAACAGCCAGTACGGTATCGCCAGCCGTCGCCATCGCCACGGGCACGGAAAATTCTGGTGCAGCGGAGGAGGTTGAGGTTGAGGGGCTCGGAGAGATGGCCGGCCTTAACCCCGAATGACCGCGCACGCACTCCGCCTCAAACCCCGAAAACCTGGAATGCCGTGCGGGGCATTCCTTTGTTTTCTCCTCCGCCCCCCTCCTCCGTCCCCCTCCCCTCCCCTCCCCTCCGCCCGTAGACCACTCACTCACGGCTGCTTTATCATGAAACAACCGTACGCCTTCGTGTTAGAACGAACGCCGGCCGACGACGACCCGGCCGCGGCCGCAAAGCAAAGCAGGTCAGCGGGAGCGTACCGAACGGTTCACATCGTGCCCGCAGCGTTCGCTCTTGTCAGCAGCCAGGGGGGAAGAAATGCAGATGGCGAGAAGCACGAAGGTGGCGACGTGCGCAGCGTCCAAATACAAGGGGTTGTCGCGCACGCTACACAAGGACGGATGGCGGAGCACGTCCACTGCCTCTGTGGAACCAGTATCGTGCCTGCGCCTGAAGTGGCGCACGACGGTACGACCGTGACGTGCGATGCAAGCCAGATCAAACCTCACGCGCCACTCAAGCCTGGCACGCTGAGGAATGGCGTGTTTACCGTCCTCGACGTCGGCGCGTTCGGCGCTTCCGTGCACGACGGATATCAGCACGCCGTGCAAGGCCTCGACTTCGCGTTCGTCGTCGCTCCCAAGCCGCGCACAATCAACGGGCCTTCGCCTTCTTGGTCGGCGCAACGTAGAAAGTGGCTGCTAGGACAGACGAAGCAGCAAACGAAGCGAAGGTGGTTCGAGCTGTCGAAGAAAGATGCGACGGAAATCGCATTTTATGGTGACGCGCTCAGTGATACCGGCGCTGTGTTCGTCACGGGAGAGGCGCTCGCACCTGTGCACGCCGATACAAGCATATGGTTGCGTGTTGTGACGCCTTGCGGCGCAACCACCGCTGTGCAGGCGCATGCTGTGTCCAGCGCACTTATCGTCGCGCCAAGACCTCACCAGGTGGTTCCTCAGTCTGGGAGCTTGGCGCGGTGCATTGCACATGCCAGCGTTGATGTATCCATCGACGACACGCGGACTTGGCACGAGGCGCCACGGGACGGTGCGTGGCGCACGGCGGCGGCAAATTCAGAGAGCACCAAGTCGCTGGATGCTCAGGATGTTGCGAACACGAGGCATGGACAGCAAAGGCAACGGTATGATATCGACGAAGTTGGCGGCGATGACGTCTTGACGAGCGTTAGCCATGGAAGAGAAGACGGCTTGATTTTGAACGAGGCATCGTGCGCACCTCCTCCATCTTTACCATCGCGATTCGCGTCGGTGACAATGTCTGGTCCAAATTCCCTCACCTTGATGGCGATATGCGTCGTTCTTGTCAGCGCACTTGGTTTTGTGCACTTGAAGTGCTGCCGTCGCCGTCACGATGCAGCCTCATTTGCCAAGTCAACCACGGCAGATGTTGCTAGAGGAGACGTGCGCTCACCTCGAACAGTTACCCAAGCCGCCATGGGCAAGGTGATCCCTGAGCTGCGCGATCGCAGCGGTGAGATATCGAAATCGGATGAGAAGACGAACAATAACTCCCCTTCGCGTCTCGATGGCATGGTCATCGAGGCTCGTGTGATCAATGCGTACTTTGAGGACGACTGACTCACTTTTTGTAAACGATCATGTATTCATAATATTTTCATGAACAAAACCAATGGTTGTTTCTTCAATATGGTTACAACAAAATACTCTTGTACTCTTTATTCAGCGGCGGCGGCACTTTCGTCCTCACCATCAAGCAAACCTTCGAGGATGGTGCTCGCACGCTTGGAAAGTGACGAAAGATCCGTCACCCATCCAGGATCGTCCTCGCCGTACTTCTCACGTTCGTACGGCTTGCGCCTCACGTACGCACTCCCAGACTCAAAAAACGTCAGGGCGTTGAGCGTATCCTCGAGATCGAAGTCATCCTCATCCTCGATGAAGTAGCGAACGCCAATGCCTTGTCCATCCTTGCGTCGCTGGTGCAGATTGTCATTTCGCTTGCTGCCTTCGAATGTGGTTTCTTTCGCTGTGCGTGCAGGTTTGGCGAGGTGCACCATCACCACTTTTATGGGGTCGCCATTCGCATCCTGCTCTTCATCCAAGCTCCATGCACAGTCCGTCGGATCCACGGGACCCGGGTATGACGCACCTCCTCGCGCTTCCGCATCCTCCATTTCCTTGTTACGCCAGTACTCGCGGCGTACGTCGTACTCGTTGCGTACACGTACTGTGAGATGACGATCCGTGATGCGCACGTCGACATCCTCCGCATCGATCCAGAAGGGCACGTCGAGTTCAAAAATCACGTCGTCCGCGTTCTCTATCAAACGGTACGGCGGCTCGAGCGAGCGCATGCCGTCACTGTCTCCGTGGAAGAGCGTCTTCCACGCCTTTCCCATCTCCTGCTTTTGGAGAATGATGCAGGTGAACCGATTATCGTCGGACTGAAAGCTCGAAATTGGCGTTTCGCGTGAAATCGCGTTCGACAGCACGCGGTCGATCGACTTGGGACTTCGTTCAGCTTGTACGGTTAGTCTGGTTCCGTCGCACTCGACGCCGACATTCCTGTCCTGATAACCGGTGGGCACGTGCAGCGCTACGTAGACGTGCGTTTGCGTTTGCGTCCACAAGTAGAACTTTCCAATCCTGTGGTCGTAGTGCCTGACTCGCCGATCACGCGGCATGGCGTCCACCTCTCGCGCCGCCTCCTTGAATGCCCTGAGAACTTCCAACTCGGGCTCCGAGCGGTAGTTGGGGTCCGCGAGCGCGAGCTTCTTCGCGTCGTCGATTCGTTTCTTTTCGAGTTCCTTCTCCGCGAGTTTGCGCGACATCATGCCCGGCATGTTTCGCATCGGCCAGTGCAGGCCGTGCGTGCCCTTCCAGTGCTGCTTTCGCCCGCAGAAGTCGCACTGCCTCATTCCGCACACGTAGCAGTCCCAGTTTGACGGGCGGCCGCACGTTTCGCACGTGATGACGAGCTGGCACGTGGGGTCGCACGATAGCCCGATCGCCTCGAATTCGTCGAGCAGCAAGTCCTCCCCTCCCTCCATGCGCGGCGCGATGCCGCGCACGTACCTGTACTGCAGTTCCGACGCCCACCTGTCGTACACCTTCCGTGCGTCTGGGTCTGAGAGCACACGAAACGCCTGCTGCACGCTGTGGAAGGTCTCCGCGGACCCTCCCTTGTCTGGGTGGTGCGTGCGCGCCATCTTCCGATACGCCGTTTTGATTTCATCGACTGACGCCTTCGTAGTGACTCCGAGTACTTTGTAGTGCACGTCCCCGCCAATGTCGTCGACCAAGCTCCACGGGTCGACTTCGAAGTCACCTGTGTCATTGTCGTCGAAGGAGGAGGACATTTCGCCGAACGCAATGCAACGAGGAGTGACGAGGTTGGAAATGATTCGAGAAGGTCCGGCGAGCAGAAGGCCAGGACGGATCCGGGGTATTAGGGTATTAGGGTTGGCAAATTGTGATCTAGGGTTAGCGAGGGGTTGGGGGAGAATAGTACAGTCCTTTTCCACCTCACCTCTGCGAATCCATGATAATACCACCTGGCGGGCGAGTCCTCTGCATTGCTCAATCAGAAGAAAGAAATGTCACCGTCCGCCGCTCTTCGCCTTCCCGTTCCAGGCTCTGTATCAATGTCTCTCAGGGGCAGACCACCTCTCGTCTCACACGCCTCGCAGGGAAGAACTCGGTGTAGGTGTCGGACTTCTAGGCGTGGCTTCACCACTAGGGCGGAAGCACACCCTTCGTTTGTCGCGCCGGATGACGCGATGATGTTGTTGAAAACAAGATCGTTCAAGTTCGTCGACCTCAGACCTTCGGACGAATACGACTCGGAACATATCACGAAACCACCTCGATGTTCGGTCAACGTTCCGCCGGGGAAACCGGGCGACCCAATCAGTAGACTCGCGGCGTGCGGAGTCGCAGTCAACAACAACGCACTGCTCGTCTCACAAGACGGCGTCGTCGCCAAGAACGTCGCGGACGCTATCGCAGCGCAGTGGACGGGCGAACTCGCTGTCTTGGAAGGAGGATATGCGGCATGGAGAGAGGTGTGGACGACCGCAGGAAGACGCGTGCCGCCCAAAGGAAGGTGGATGCCGACGGGCACCGAAGCGCTTAAAAGTGGACTCAACGTTGGCGACGCCGCCATGTCGTACGAAGAGCAGCAGAACGTGGAAGACGCCACGAAGTACTAACCATGTAAACGGTCATATCTTACAAAAATAATATCATACATCGAGAAGGTGACACAAATCTGGCGACTTGGACACCCACGACACGTGAAGTGGTGTACTGCCTTTCTCCAAAAACCAACCGTTGCGCCAAGCCCACTCGTCCTGCGCGAGCTTGCTCGACGGCTTTGACGAACTCACGTCCGCAGAGTAGGCACGCACGTGAGCAACGGCGCTGTCAGCTTCACAATCATGCAAGTTGCGACCTAAAGCGTGAGGCGCTGCGGCGTAAGCTAGCTCTCTCACGAGCAAGTCGAGATCGTCGCCGGCATTCTTTATGACATGTGCAACGTCCACGCCACCCAGCGCATTGCAAAGCAGAGGAACGGCAGTTGACCATAGAAGTTTCTGAAACGCGGCGACATCTACGTCATTTAGGTTGCTCGTCACGTCGCAATCAACGCCTCCTCCAACACGCAGAATATTTGCGAAGTCGTGCGCGTGCGTGCCGTGGACGACACTTGCAAGTGAACCACTTTGAAACGATCCGTCAGCTTGTGCAGAGAGACGGAGCACGGCACGCGTGGTATCCGCGAGATGGTGCTGTCCAAGAACGCCTGTGAGAATTCCGTTTTGCATCCACACGAGGTCGTTTCTTCGCTTTGGCGGCGTCGCATTTATGACACATTGAATCGAGTCCGCCGTCGTCGCGACGAAGATCGGGTCGCCTTCACCGCCGAGCAGTGGATAGTACATCACGGAGGACGGACGTGTAGAAATCTCCTGCACTGTGCGGTACTTGCGCATTCGGCGCGCGGCGTTTGTGAACGCTCGGCCGACTCGACCTCGCGCGCCTACAACTGTCGCGACATCCGACGGAGACATGCGAAGACGAAAACCAGCCGGCAAGACGCGAGTGAGTGCTTCGAGCAAGACCAATCTTCGCAGTTACCGGAAGGGATCTCTCTTAGAACCAGATACCGTGGTCAAGAAAGAAAATCCCATTTGGGATCCCGGTCGAGTGTGTGTCTGTGTGACATTGGACTCGTTTTGTTGGTTGTGTTGGTTGTGTTGGTTGTGTTGTACGTCACCAGAATCATCGGGAGCACTTGCTTGATGTAGTAGTTGTTGAGGTTGCCGAAGTCGCGAGCCACGGCGCGCGCGCGGGCGGGCAGCCGCTCGCGGGTCGGCCACTCGGCCTCATCGGCGACGGCGAGCGCCTTGGAGAACTGAGAGTTACACACAAGCCACGGAGCCACACAAGTTGTACTGGCATGGGTTGTGCGCGGGACAGCGCGTTGTCGCACTTGCTTTTCATGCTTCTCTCTCCTACAGTGCTCGTGTTTGTGCTAGACGCGGCAGGCAGCGTGTTCGCACAGCTTGAGGCACATGCGAAAGATGTGTACAACTGCGTTGTTGGCGGTGGCACGGTCTGCTCCCAAGCAGTACGTGAGCGTGGCGTGGATCATGTTCGGAGTCGGCGACCCTCCTTCGCCAGCAAGCGGATTTTGCACGAGCTGCGCCTAGAAACAGTGCGTCGTGCGGATGGGGCGAGGTGAGCTGGGTCATGGAGCGTGGCGAAGAGACGCTCACGAGTGGATAGTAGATCGAGAAGAGAAAGCCTACGCAGGTACGTATTGTTGGACGATTGTTGTTTGTATGTTGTTTTGCAGAAACATTCCGTCTTTCGAACTCACGACTTGCCAAACGTCGTGAGTCCCAATGCGAAAGGCTCGTTCGCGAACGTGCTAGGATTGCCACAGTACATCAACAAAATCCGAGTGAACGCCGACAACGTCGAGAGGAGCTGCATCCCCTTCACGTCTCTTGTTGTACAATAGAATACTTTAAGGCCCGGGAACCTTAACGCGCGAAAAATAATAAATTGTGTTACTTAAGTTTCATCTTTTCAAAACACCTCGAAGGGGGGGCGATAGTGCAGCGCGCCACCACCCTCGTCCGCTGCATGCAGAGCGCCGTGCACGTACGACAAGTCGTCAAATGCACACCGAGCGAGTGCGCCATGCGTGCTCCGGCAGCTCAAGCGCGCATCGTCGAGAAGCTCCAACACGTCGTCGAGCGACTTCAGAGCATGCGTACAACGCTCGCCGTAGCTCGGCGAGGAGAGCATCGCACGAAGCGCATTCGCACTTAGCGCGCGCGCGCGCATGCTCAGAGAAGAAGATGCGGCGGCGGCGTGGGAAAGTGCGTAAAGGAGGCTCGTGCCACCCTCACGAGTGGCAGCCTCCGCGGCACCGGGGGCGAAAAATCGCGCAATCTCCGGGTCGTGGCACAGGTTGCGTAGAAGCAGCGCGGCGGACTCCACGCAGGCGCAGCTTGAAGCATCGGCTGAGCCAGTCGCCTCTGTCAAAACATACAACGCGGCTGTCAGCGCATCATGCCCCTTGGGCACGTCAACGCGCAGCACGTGCCGTGCGCCTCCACGGCGCGAAGCAACCGCCGCGAGCGCGCCGAAACCTGACGTGAGTACGCGTAGGCGTCCAGACTCGTCAGCGCCGCGTGATGCACGACGCATGCTTTCGTGGTGCACGGTGAGAGCAAGGCACTTGCACAGACGAGGTCGTTTGCGAAGTACGTAAGAACTGCTCGCCTCATCTGCGGCGAACATGTTTGTAAGAACCGCACATCCTAGCTCGAATGCCGCGACGCTTCCCGGTGACGACGACACGTCATGTTTCGGCACGATCACGCGCGAGCTAGGAGGTGGCAATGTACGCCCACCTCTCTTCTTGGAAGAGGCGTGGTTGGGAACGTCCACGCGCGCGCCGTTCGAGAAGACATGTGTCTGGCCATTCGCCGCTAGCGTCGTGACATTTGTTCCGGGCAGAGGAACTCCACGTGCCGCGACGAGCTTGGCAACAAGTGCGCCAGCACGGTCCGCGAAACCGGGCGAATCGCCTATGCCACAGGCGGCGCGGCGTGCAGTTGACGATGTGCATATCATGTTATTTGCAAGACCAAGCAGCTCGAGGCGCATGGCGTCGTTTGCATGCTTGGCGTTGGAGCTCGCCACCGCGTCGAACCACGTGCACATCAGATCCATGGCGCCATACGAGGTGCATGCGCGGTGCGCGTACACGCGAGACCGACGCGATCGGTGCATGTAATGCTTCATGACGCCAGCCGCCTGCGCAAAGTCAAGAGCCGCGGCAGTGCCATGCGTTCTCCAAACCTGCGGAGGAGTGGACTTCTGCTTGCCGCTCTTATCGCGTGGGCCGGAGCCAGCACTGCCCTGCTTCCAGGGTGTCAGGCCCGGGGAGGATGCAAGATCCATACTTGTGGTGTAGCGACCAGCTGCCGCATCGCACACGGCAAGCAGGAGGCGATCGAGTCGCAGGCGGTATGCCGTCTCCTTCGCACGGCGGCTGTAGCAAAGCACATTCCGCAGCGCGGCGACGATACATCCTCGCTCTGAAGGAGAAAGTTTCGGGTTCCAGCGCATGCTCTCGCGTGCCAGAACGGAGTCAGCGGACGACGCGGTTCGCACCGCGTGCGGCGAAAATGCCTTGCGCGCAAGTGCAACGACGAGCGCCTCTCCAACGTTCGTCACCCAGTCGTCCTGCGCCTCTACATCGTTCCCAGCCTCATCCTCGAACTCGCCGTCTTCGCCGTCGTCATTGTCCTCTTCGCCGTCGTCGTTGTCCTCTTCGTCGTCATTTTTGCTAGCCTCGTCGTTTCCTATGGATGTGACACAGTCAACCCCGAGAGCAGATCTTGCAGACTCGTCATTCGCAAGAATAGCAGCCACGAGGCTTGCCACTGCGCCAACCGCGGAGTCAGCCGCGGCACCTTCCATTCCGTGCATCGGTTCCGCGCCAAGCGTACGAAGCGACGCTGCGCATGCGGAAAGAACGGCAAAACTGCGCATCGGCAGGGACGTGCTCTCGAGACCACCCCTGGCCGCGACGATAAGCCGTGCGGCTGTACGTGAGCAGCATTCCAGAGCGCGAAGCGCAGCGCGCAGCGGTGCCTCGGCCACATGGCGTAGGGCGGCGGGGAGCGCATGTGCATTTGTTGGAAGGCCATTTCCGCCAATGCGGTACAGCACCTTCGCAATCTCGACAAGGCAACCGGTAAGAGGCGTTAGCATTGCGCTGGCCAATGTCAAGGCACTTGACGGCGAGCCTTCACTTGCTGCCAGGGTTGCTGCAAGAAGCGTGTCAATGCACACTGCGGCATCTGCCGCGCTACCAAGTGCGTCCTGCTCAGTTCCGCCCAGTAGCGGCAATTCTTCGTCAGCGGCAAGGAACAGGCGCGTGGCGGCAGGCAAAGCGGCGATGCCGGCGGCGTGGTGCGACGGCAATTTCTGCATTTGCATGAAACACGCGAGGAGCACGTGCCCCGCCTCGAGCGATCCGAGACGCTGACTCAGGCCTTCCGCGTCGACGCAAGACGCCACACGGCACGCTGCCGCGGTCGCGCGAAGCACGGCAGGAGCGGGCAGCGCACCAGCCACCTTCGCGCACGCCGCGACGTTAAACACGAGCCCCCCAGACGCCCACAGCCGGACACCACGGTTGGCGTCGTGAGCGGCACTCGCCATTGCAGGTAGCGCGTCGCCGTCCGCGCAAGCCGCGAGCACGCACGCAGATGCACTGCGCCGTACAATTGCGCACTCACGTGCGTCCGCGGCGATGCGCGCGCACGTGTCCACGAGCTCTGGCCAGTGTTCGAAGAGCACACGTCGCCCAACACGGCTCGAAGGCGCGATGAGGCTAGCGAGGATATTCCAGCCAAGGGCACGGATACGCGCATCACAGTCACGCGTGAGTCTGCCAATCCAGTGACTTGCGTTGAGCTGCGCGAATGGAGCGTCCCAGCCATTTGGTGCAAGAGGGTGAGCAGTAATGTGCACGGTCACGTCGCGCACGGCACGCGCCGCCGCAGCGTGCAGTCCCTTGCGGTGGAAGGCGTACGCGAAACTTGCACGAGGAGGTTTTACGGAACCTCTCGTGGATGGTGGCACGAGGACGCGCCCGTTTTCCAAGGGCGCGGCGCCTAGCTCAGCCGCCATTCTGGTGAGCAGACATCTTGCGGCGATGGGAACGAAGCATCTCGCCATCGCATCCGCGTATGCACCAACGTCAGCAATCGCCGTGACGTGTGCGGCGTCGACTGTTCCTGTGGATCCTGTCGTCTCGGTCTCACTAGAAATCGCTGTCCAATCGTCGTCGCCCAGGCACAATGCGTGTTCGCTCACAATGCGTAGCGCGGCGACGCGAATGCCGTAGTGCACGTCCTCCTCGATGGCCAGCCGATGCGTCAAAAGTGCCATGAGCTGCGCGATGGGTGCGGGTGCAGCATCGCTCGATGACGTGGACGTGTTAAAGGCTGCAACGCACGCGTCGTAACTCAGCCCGTGTGCACGTCGATGTCTCAGGCATGCACGGTACAAATCGAGACTCGACAGAAGAGCCTCGTTTGCCACAACCCCGCGAAAATATGCCACAGGGTCAGGCAGGTCAGCGAAAACGGAAGTGCCGCTTGGGGTTAATCCTGGTCCAGAAACGATATCCCTGCGGTGGCGCTCCGCAGCCTGCCATTCGGCATCAGCAGCGACCCTCGCCGCTGCTGCACGCGCGGCTGGGGACGTGGGCGGCTCGCGGTACACGGGGAGTGCAGCGAGACGACGCACGAAGGCTGCAGCTGCTGAAAGAATGCGAGTGCCAATGTGCTGCAGATGCGGCGATGTCTCCGCATCATCATCAGTAGATGGAGGCGGTGCGAGGTGCTCGCTTGTGACCCTTAGGCAGTGCTCAAATGTGCGGCACCATAGAGTCCAAACGAACGCCGCGTTGGTGCCTGAATCTTCCGCGAGCGGTGTCCCGCTGTGAGACGCAACCTCAAGCATTCGTGCAATAGCCTTCCATGGCGCGTACTCTTGGTCTGCGGTCGAGTCAAGTGCGACGAGGAAGGCGCATGCAACGTCCACACGGCACATAATTGGCTGCAGATGCACCGCCAGTGCCTTATGATCTCCCGCGTCGGTTGCAACGGACGCTTCGCGAAGACTGGCAAGTGCCACTGCTTCGGCGCCAAACGAACGAAGCGTAATCGCAGCTCTGCGTTGCGCATTTGCATCCAGCAGCAGCTGAGGACACTGCCTTCCAAGTGCCGCAAGCTCCGTTGTTGAAAGCGGCGGAGTGGAACCCGTCCCGATGTCGTCTAGTACGATCGCAGCCTTGCTAACATCGCCACCCGTGATTGTAAGCAGCGCTCGTGCCTCGTGCGCCTGCATCGCCGCTAGAGCCGGGTCTCTTTCTGGAAGATCCGGAAGGTTGTCATTTCCATCCGTGGCTGCCGCGTTTTTTGGTGGAAGCAAGCTTGGTGCATCTTGACGAATTGACCATGGAAGCGCGTAAGTCTGCATGAATGCGGCGGGAAGACTGTCGCAAGTTCGCTGCGAAAATGGAAAGGCGGTACGTGCAATCACCCGTGCCGCCGCGCGCCTTGTCTGCGACTTGGGGTGATAAGCGAATCTCAGGAGCAGGATGCCCGGCGCGACGCGCTGTGGATCCTCGGCGCCGAGTAACCACCCGTGTGCGCGAGGAGATGCCCTGGCGAGCATGTCAATGAGTGTAAGGGACGCGGCGTGAAATCCCCAGTCTCCACCGGCGAAATCAAGGAATGGTGAGCCTCCGGCGCTGAGGCTACATCGACATCCGGCGACGAGGCGGTCGAGCAGGCCGTCGAGAGTGTCTGTCGGAACGGCGGCGGCGGCGGCATTCGAGCCGTCAGCGGCGACATCCGCACGTGCGACAAGCCTGCAGAGAGCCTCGCATGCCGCACGCCGCACATCGTCGCCGATGTGAGCAGCTCCCGCGACGCCAGCAAGCTCGACAGCCTGCGCAGCAGCGTGCTTGAGGCCTCCCACTGCCGCCGATGCCGGCACAGTAAATTCTGCGCCTATGTCAAAGGCACCTTGCGCATCCACGAACGTGCCGAATGGATCTTGAACACTTGCACTGCCAGCAGTCAAGGTGGCGTCCGACGGTATGCCCGCAGGCCAGCCACGCAGCAATCTTTCAGACAGCCGTTGTGATGCAGTGCGCCGTGCCGATTGCGAGCGAGCAAACAGCGTGCGTGCGAGCGGCATCAGCACCGCGTCCTTCAGACGATCGTGGTCGTCCGCACGTGGTTCCATCGACGTCAGCGGTACGCGAATGCTGGCGATGCGTGGTCCCGCCTCAACGACGCGCTCAAAGGCGGCAACTAGGGCAGCGGCGGCGCCTGCGGCATTGCCGCCATCCGCACCGGGCTGAAGGCCCGCAACACATTGCATGTGCGGCATGATTCGCAGAACTCGCGCGATGCTCACGGATGAGGGCTTCGCGAGTGCTTCGGCGAGACCAAGGACGAGTGCGCTGGCCGATGCCCTCGTTGGCACGTCGTCTGTCACCAGTCCGTGCGCCGCTAGCACGTATAGCGGATCGCGCCATGCGTCCTGATCCCCACCGCTGCGTTGAGCTAGCGGCGACCAAAGCAGCGTTGACACGCCAATTCCGTGCTGAGGTGTGATCATCAGCTCTGCAAGCGTACGATATGCGACCTGTCGCACGCCCAAACTCGCACATCGCATCGTGTCCGCAAGCGCGACAGCTGCGCGCGGCGGCGCCGCCGTGCCCGAGCTTGCGACATGTGCAACAAGCATTTTGATGATGATTGCCGCCGCGGCGGGATCGGGGGAAAGCGGGAGTGCCGCCGCCGCAGCGGCAGCCGCGGCGGCATCCGCAGGTCCAACCTCCGCCGCGATCCTCCCGTCGGCGTTAGCCCTTCCGTATCGTGACAGCAGGGCATCGAGTGCGCGTCGTGCGGGTATGAGATCCTTCCCTCCTTGCTGCTGATGTACGCCATCTTTCGTTGGCGCATCAATGGCGGTAGGGAGCAGGGCATACGCCACGTGCAGAAGCGCGCTAAGCTCCTTCGAATCACCCGCGCGCGTCATCTCGTTCACAAAGGCGTCCTGACACACCGCGACAATCCGTGCGGCAAGCTTCGCTGGCAGAATTTTGACCAGTCCAGCACGGCGCGACGCAGTATCAGGCGCGGTGGTGGCAGTCGCCGCTCCCGGTGCATCGGGCACAAATCCCCACGCCGCCAGCGCACGCGCGACGGTGGCAAGCACGCCGGCAGTTGCGACGAGGGATGGCGACTCGATTTCGTCGAGTGCCTTTGTGGCTAGCATGGCATACTCTCCGAGGCGTGCCGACGAGCCCGCCGCAAGCCCTGAAAGCGTCCACGTTGGTGCAAGCCAAGGCATCACTTCGTCCCACAGTGCGGCGGCGGTCCCATACCTGTCGTTGACGCGGAGCAGGCCAAGCGCGTGAACTCCCACGGCGTGCATTGCCTCGACGATCGTGCAGTGCGTTCCGTCAACATCTAGCTTAGACGATGCAGGCTTGGATGGATCGTACGCGGGAAGCGGGAGGCTGTGCGCGATGTGCTCAGCCACGGGCACTTCGTCATCGCCGCCGCCGTCGTCGTCGACATTCGTGGCGAGTGCCTCGTCGCAGGATGCGGCACTCTCCTGCGCGATGCCGCGCACGAGGCGCGTGAGCAGGCGTGCGGCGGCTGCGTGCACTTCAAAGTTATCCGAGTGCAGCAGCGCGAGTGCGGCGTCAAGCAGTTGTCTCTTCAGCAGCAGGCTCGTGCAAGGCACGTCGAGCGCGACTTCCCGTTCGAGTTCCGCGCACGCTCCGGCCAAAACGGCTTCGTCGTTGCTGAATCTCATTCTTGCGACGAGTTCGAAGATTCGCTTCTCGTCGTTCTGGCTTAACAAGGGCCTGGCTGGCTGCTGCCTCGTTGATGCTCTCAGCGTATGTTCCTCTTCAGACGTCGACGCTTCTGCGGCCGCCGCCCTGGCTGCGAGTCGAGCAGAAGCTGGCACGTCCGTTTCTGTCTTGGTGCCGTACGCCGCTGCCAGTCGAACGGAGTTTGTCGGTAGATGTTCTTTCTGCTGTAAGTTTTGAATGCGAGCGAGTGCGGCCCCGTGTCCTCTCGACGCCGTCTGCGTTTTCGAGACGGTCGTGATGGGCACGGACGTTCGCGTCGGGTACGTCGTCGCCTCTGCGGCCCACTGTGCCGACTGCGATTGAGATGGCTCAGCAGAAGAAGGAGAGCCCTCTTCTTCTGCCAAGGAAGAAGCTGTCGTCGCGTCGAATAGGAATCCGCCACCACTTCGCGAATCCGCCTCCGTGTTAAGTGCAGGAACATCGCCAAGGTTGTCCCTTCCCTCGCGGTTCGCCTGCAAGGGCATGAGTCCGAGCGAAGCCAGGATAGGCGCACACAGGGGTTCGTCAACGATGGATGAGACTGGCCAGAGTTTGTGCTTTATTTTGAACGCTATGCTTTCGTGCGCGCGTTGTCTTGTTTCCGGCGAGTGTGAGGCCAGTGAGGCGAGGAGGTACGCGCGCTGCTGCTCCGCCATGATATGATGGCGTGCGCTGAGTGCGAGTGAGTGAGGAGAGGGGGGGGGGGAAGCAGGCCGAGGGAGGGAGGGAGGGTGAGGTTTGGAACACTTCCGGGGAAGAAAAGGGGCGCGAAACGAAACTCCTTCCCGGGGAGGAGTCCGAAGAAAAAAGAAGAAGGCAGTCCTAATTCCTTCCTTCCCCAAAGGGTCCAAGGGGGGGTCCCCAGAGCCTGGAGAATTCGTCCCTTTCTCACCTATGATATAGGTAGTCGGGGGAAGGGAAGGGACTAGGGAGGGTCTCTGCCTCTCTGCCAGCCTGCGTTCCTGCGTTCCGTGCCCCCTGGGGTGTTGCCCGCAAGGGATGGTATTCTTATACGTGGTCGATGTGCCAGGAGGTTGTGCAAGGAGGTCGAAATGAGCTGGTACCACTCCAGCCACTCCGCGAAAACGGCGGAAGGGCCCGGTCATCCGGATGTGCACCAGCCGGACCGGGGGATACAGAGGTGGGAAACGTGTCGTAGTACAAGGCAGTACAAGGCCATCATCCGAATCAGGAATCCTCCTCCCAACTCCTCCCAAGTCCCAACCATCCTCCTCCTCCCAGCCATCAGGCATCATCATCCTCCCAACCATCCTCCTCCTCCCATAAGTTGGTATAAGTACCATCATCATCGCCGTCGCCGTCCCGCCACGTGCGTTTTTCCTGGAGACTCCGAGGAAGTAGGGACCCTCGAAAGAAAGGGATCCCATCATCCCACCCCCTCCTCCTCAGGCCCCCCGAACTCGAACTCGACCTCTGTCCCGAACTCGACCTTTCGGGGTTCCAGGCCTCCCTCCCCCCATTTCCATTTCCGCACCTGCGTGACCCTCTCAGCCACTTTTTCTGCTTGCTCGCCGGCAGACACGTGCGTCATGAAACCTCCATCAGCGTCATCCCGCTCCGTGTCATCCAGCAACTCATAAAGCAGGTAAGCCATGTATGCTCTGACAATATGGCCTCTCGCCAGCTCGGCCTCAGGCGCAGCTCGGCCTCTCCTCTCCTCTCCACCACTCTTCATTCTTCATTCTTCATTCTTGCAAGACACCAAACAAACTCTCAAACAACTGCACTCAACTTTTTGCACTCGCTTATTAGCTTTCTTCAAGCAATATGACTGTGAAACTGCTCAACAAGCAACGCGTGGCCAAGCGCACGTACGGGTACCTCTCGCTCGCCGTCGCGTGCGTGTTTACCTCGGTGGCACTCCTCGCTTCACCCGTGGAGGTGTACGCGCAGACGGCGCCTGACCGATTCCAGCAGGTGCGTGAACGCATCGAAGCGAGGTTCAACGGAGGAGGAGGAGGCGGAGGAGGAGGAGGAGGAAGCGGAAGCGGAAGCGGAAGTGGTGGTGGAGGAGGAGGAGGAGGAGGCGGACCGGGAAGTGGAAGTGGAGGTGGCAACGGCACCGTTGTCACGCGACACCTGCTTTCGACCGCAGACGGGTTCGCCTCGCACGGAGAAATGAAACTCGCAGCCAGCTCCGGATGCCCGTTTGCGCGACGCATGCTCAAGCAGGCGAACAACGACGACGACGCTGTTGTCATTGCCGGCCGTGGAAACGGTTCGGGCAGCGGCAACGGAAACAACACCGACGTTGTCACCAACGGAAACGGCAACGGCTCTGGCAGCGGCAACGGAAACAACACCGACGTTGTCACCAACGGAAACGGCAACGGCTCTGGCAGCGGCAACAGAAACAACACCGATGCAGTAACCAACGGCAACGGAAACGGCAACGGCAACGGAAACAACAACGGCAACGGAAACGGAAACAACAACGGCGGAGGCAACAACAACGGTGGGCAGACGACCGCTGCGACGTTCCTTCGCCTCTCCTTCCACGACGCCGGCACGTTCGACCCCAACAGCAACCGCGGTGGACCGCGCGCGACGATCCGCTTCAACGCCGAACGCAACGACAACGACAACAACGGACTCGGCGGTGCGATCAACTTTCTCGAGAACCTGCAGCAGGACTTCCCGGAGTACAGCCTCGCGGACCTCATCCAGGCGGCGGCGTCGATCGGCGTCGAGCACACGGGTGGCCCAGTCATCCCGATCACCTTCGGACGCATTGATGCGGCGACGCCGGACCTCGCGGCGCCAGGAAATCGCCTCCCCGACGACAACGACGGCCCGAACCAGCTTCGCAACACCTTTGGACGCATGGGATTCAACGATCGCGAGATCGTGGCACTCAGCGGGGCGCACACGCTCGGACGCAAACGCCGTGGAGGTGGCCCCGACGGTCCCTTCACGGAAAACGAAAACGTCTTCTCGAACGACTACTTCGTGCAACTCGTCTCCGGTGCGCCGCCGCAGGGGACTGTTCGCCTTGACAGTGATGCAGCGCTTTTGGAGCCTGGCTTCCTCGAGCACGTTCAGGAATTTGCGACGAACCAGCAGAGCTTCTTTGATGCGTACGTGGCTGCTCACGAGAAGATGGGCGCGCTTGGCATTGACGGCCTCACGACTCAGCCGCCAGCAGATCCGACGCCGCCAACGGAGATCACCACCGAAGCGCCGACGCCCGCGCCGACGCCGACGCCAACGCCAACGCCAGTGCCAGAGCCTACGCCAGCCCCGACGACTACCACGGAGGCGCCAACGCCAGTGCCGACGCCGACGCCAGCCCCGACGACTACCACGGAGGCGCCGACGCCAGTGCCAACGCCGACGCCAGTGCCTTCGTACGACTGGACGTACACCTTTGCAGGGGTTCCGAATGGCAACGTGCTCGACGTGCACGCCGGGGAGACGGGGCTGATCACGACGAGCGGTACGCACACGCTGTACCAGTTCCCAGACGAGGCGGCCTACGATGCCTGCGACTTCTCGGGAGCCACCTCGCTCGCGGGCACCGGTGCGAATGCAGAGGTGACGCTGACCCAAATCGGCTACTTCGCGTGCAACCTTGTCGGCCACTGCGCGCTCGGATCGAAGTTCACCATCTCGATCCTGGGCGCGACCACGACGACCACGGAGGCAGCGCCGACGCACGCGCCGACGCCGACGCCAGTGCCAACGCCGACGCCAGTGCCAGAGCCTACGCCAGTCCCGACGACTACCACGGAGGCACCGACGCCCGCGCCGACGCCGACGCCAGTGCCAACGCCGACGCCAGTGCCAGAGCCTACGCCAGCCCCGACGCCAGCGCCGACCCCCACGCCCGCGCCGACGCCGACGCCAGTGCCAACGCCGACGCCAGTGCCAGAGCCTACGCCAGCCCCGACGACTACCACGGAGGCACCGACGCCAGACGAGCCAAGCGTGGGAGCACCCGTGGAAGTTCCCCTCAGCGCTCCGGTGACTGATGATGTGGAGGTCTTTCGCCGCTCCAGCACGAACGTTACAGTCGAAACACGCGACGTGGCCACCGGTGAGATTGTGCTCACGGGTGTTGACGCAACCGAGCTGAACACAACGGCTGTGGAGGAGGTGGTTGCTCGCCTCGCAAATTGTACACGCAACGCGACGCGTGTCACGCGCGTGCGTCGTCTTCGCCGCCGCGGACGCCGCAATTTGCTCGGACGTGTACTGCTCGCCAAGGACGATGCTGTGGCTGTAAGCTTCACCGTGCTTGCGGAGGACGATGAGGAGGCTGCCAGCATTGCGCACTCTCTCAATCGCACGCTGACGAATCGCACAAAGTGCCGCAAGGAGTTTGCTGAGGAGGGTGTCATCACGGACGACGTCACAGCGATTGAGCAGCCCGAGCCGGGCACCAGTGCCGTGTTTGTGACGCGCGAAGAGCGCCGTCGTGGCAAGAAAGGAAAATGGAGCGAGAAGAACAAGGCTAACGACACTGATGTGCTTGACGACGACATCGTCGAGAATGATACTGAGGTTGAGGTTCTCGCGGGATTTGACACAGCTCGTGACTTTGTGGAGTCGCTGCGAGATGGCAAGAAGCTGCCAACCGAGCCCATCGGCACGGAGATTGACGTGGGCGAAGATATCTTTGATGTGGAGGATACGGATGCTGCCACAGTCATCGACATTCTCGAGCGACTGCGTGAGGCGATGGAGCTTGCAGATGCGGTGTCCATCATTGTGGACGACGACGGCGGCGAGGACGATAAGGTTGTGGAGGATAATGATGCGAAGAAGTTGCCGAGCCGAGACGTCCTCAAGGACAAGCTTGGAGAGGTGCTCCGCGAGGCTCAGGAGGACACGACATCGACACCGACATCGACATCGACGTCGACCTCCGCTGATGATGTCGACAATAAGGAGCCACCGCTTGGATGGACGGACACTGTGCAGGATGTGTTTGACAAGATTGCGGATGCAGCGACAGATGGTGTGCAGGTTGTGAAGGAGAAGAGCACTCCGGCGGCAGAGTCAGCTAAGGAGAGTGCGCCTGAGGACCCAATGGCGTTGTATGCGGGCATCGGCGGTGCTCTCGTCGTCATGATGGCCCTTGCCGTGTGCTGCCTTCGCCGTCGTCGTGCTGCTGCGAGTTCCCATGAGGCAGAACTTCCGCAGTTTGTGTCGGCCATCCCGATGGGCAATGCTCGTGATGAGAAGGAGATGGCGCAGCGTGCATTCGCTGACCGCGCACGCCAGTACGGATCAGCTCCTCCACCGGCTGCTGGGTCCGCGTGGTATGAGCAGAAGCCGGGACCTGTGGCGGAAGCTGTGACGAATGGTGCGAGCCTGCGCACGTACGATGCGGTGGAGGTGTACGAGGATATGAATAACGACGATGAGGTTGTCGTGCCGCTGCCGGGTGCTACTTCTCATATGACTTTGCCGCGCAAGGTGGTGCATTATCATGGCGCCAAGGCAACTGCTTCGTCTGTTTGGTGATGGATGGGATTGGTGTATACGACGACCAAGGCTCTGAGAGGACGCACAAGAAGCAAGAAAAGAAAAAGTGTCCTGCGCAGATAGCCGTGTATGTGTATAACAACACAGAATTTGTTTTGCGGAGAAACAATGGGGTGGAGTAAGAATTCAACTTTTTTTGTTAAGTAAGAAGAACAACAATAATAAATTTCGTCTAACTAGTTTTCCAATCAATCTGTCAGCTAGACCCGCAGCCACGCTCCCCTCATCGCGTATTCTGCCGAAGAGACGCCTCCTAGCTCATCGACTCTACCTGGTGCGGGGCTGAATCTCGCAACTATGTTCCCAGCGGTGTGTGTATAATAATAAGAGAGATTCAGGAACCTTTTTTCAAGGAGGTGGCATCAACCGGGGTGCCGGGGGTTAGGGTTAGGTGTCTTTTTTGGGGTAAAAATGACACCTCTCGGGTCCAACCCCGAATCCAATTCTCAGGAAATCTATTTATTTTTTATTTTTTTTTTTGGTTACTTGCGCCTCTTCATCTTGATGTCCTCTACCGCGAGCTTCTCTTCGCCACGCTCCATCACCCAGCTCACCTCGCCCTCCTCATCTTCTTGATGTCCTCTACCGCGAGCTTCTCTTCGCCACGCTCCATCACCCAGCTCACCTCGCCCTCCTCATCTTCTTGATGTCCTCTGCCGTGAGCTTGTCTTGGCCACGCTCCATCACCCAGCTCACCTCGCCCCATCCGCACGACGCTCTATGTCCAACAGCGCATGCGCTCACAGCCCCAGTAGGTGACTCAAGCTGTGCGAACACGCTGCCTGCCGCGTCTGGCAGAGACGCGAGCACTTCTCCCGCGCGCTCGTACATGGACCAGTCGGTCTCATGAGGCGCACGGAAGAGGTACTTCGCATCCGGCGAAAGCACCGACCGCACGGCGAGGACGTCGAGGCCTGTTGTCGTCGTCGGGCAACGGCATGCCTCGAGTTCCCACTCCTCCTCAACCTCCTCCTCGTACGTCTTGCCGCGATGATGAGCACGAGCCACTTTTCGCTGCGCCGCGCAGATGCCGCGCTCATGCAGCTCATAACCGACGACGGCGTTGAGGTGCTCTTGCGGAACACCTCGAGTGCGCGTCCCGTCTCGCCAGACGACGGCGGCTAGGAACGCTTTTTTGGCCAAGTCGAGGACGTCGGCGGGAGGTTGTTTTTGGGACATTGTAAAAAGCATGCATCTTCATATACCCCAAGAAAACAAATACATACCTTTGTACCACACCTTTGTACATCCACCCAAAGCTTCGGTCCTCCATATTCAACGCCGATGAGAAGGCATGACATATCCCTCCCCCGTCGACTTGAATATCAATAGTACACGTGGTATTTCCACTCCGATTTCTCCAAACCTCCCCGTCACGTGATTAGACCTCCCCGTCACGCGATTAGACCTCCCCGTCACGCGATCACGCCCCCCAACCTACTACGTCGTAACTGACTAGGTGCACGTGTTTGCACGTGTTTCAAAAAAAATGGTGTGGAGGCCAGGACTGTCGCACGATGGTCGCTACATCACCTTCATTTGGTGGGTGCCGACAATGCCGTTGCGCACACCACCACCACCGCCACTCACTCCGCCGACCGCCGCTGGCGCCGCCGCAATCGTCGTTAACAACGAGGAGGAAAATATAGGAGGAGGAGGAGGAGGCACCACCCCCACAAAAGAAGCAGGAGCCGCCATAACAAACAACAACAAACTGCTGAATGAATGCTCAAGATGAGTGTGAAACTTCAGGAGTGGGCGTTAGGAAGGGGGGGAGATTTCGTGACAAAGCAGGCCGTGCGGGAAAAAAAGGGACTTGGACCGGAGGGGGAAGGGGAGAGGGGAAGGGGAAGAAGCTGAAATGAAGTAACAACGAGCACAGTCACATCACAACGACAATTTGCCATCACCGTCCCACGTGTTTCAAAAAAAATGGTGTGGAGGCCATGCGTGGGCCAGCAGACAGTCTCAGGACAGCGCTGTCCCGAAGGCTTCGACGGCCGTACGCTGCCTCACTTCGACGTGGGTGCACGCGAGCCAGCGGCGAAAGGTTTTGTGGCGAACAGCTTCTTCAGCGGCCTCACGCCGACGGAGTTCTTCTTCCACGCGATGGGAGGACGCGAGGGACTCATCGATACCGCGGTGAAGACGGCGGAGACGGGATACATGAGCCGACGTCTCATGAAGGCTCTCGAGGATCTCGGCATTTCGTACGATGGCACGGTTCGCACGTCCATGTCGCACATCGTGCAGTTCCAGTACGGCGACGACGGACTGGATCCTATGCTCATGGTTGGGAAAGATGGCGTTCCGGTGGATTTCGAGCACGTGCTCAGCGGAGTGCTCGAGGAGAGTCGAAGTGGCGAGGCAGAGATGGAGGAGGAGACTGATGAACAGCTCCGTTCGCCGTGGGTGGATTTCGACGACGACGACCTATCATCAGGCCTCAGCATGTGGGCAGACGACCGAGATGCCACGCAGGGCGACGTGTCCGTTCTCGCCGCATCTCTCATCGACGCGCTATTTCCGGCTGATGTGTTGTCGAGCGAAGGTCACATCATGGATCCGCTAGGTTCTGGCGAATCGATCCGCGATCGGCCTTCGGAAAAGTTCTCGAATGACCTGCGTTCCTTTCTGGTTCGAGCGGTGGAAATCCCACTCGATGGCATTGTACCAAGCCCACGTCAGCTCGCGCTGTTCACGCGTCGTGCGCTTTTGCAGTACCGACGCAAGCTCGTGGATCCAGGAACGGCCGTGGGTGCGATTGGAGCGCAGAGCATCGGTGAGCCGGGGACACAGATGACCCTCAAGACTTTCCACTTTGCTGGCGTAGCATCGATGAACATCACACTTGGCGTGCCCCGCATCAAGGAGATTGTGAACGCGTCGAAGCAGATCGCTACGCCCATCATGACGGCGGAACTCGTCAGACCGGACAACGAGACTTCCGCGCGCATCGTCAAGGGACGCGTCGAGCGCACGACGCTCGGCGAGGTGGCATCGTCGATTCGCGTGATTCTCAAGCCGGACATCTGCGCCGTGCAGGTGGAATTGAATGCAAGGAACATACAAAAGCTTCAGATTGACGTGGACGCATGGACCGTGGAGAAGGCGATTTTGCTGACGTCGAAGCTGAGGCTGAAGCCGAAGCACGTTCGCGTTCTGAGCGCAGACCGGCTGATCATCGCGCCGCCGGAGCCTAAGGACATGCAGCGCCTTCGGGACCTGCTCAAGGATGTGGTGGTTGTCGGTGTTCCTGCGGTGCACCGCGCGGTGATCAACCGCGAGGACGGAGGCGATCGAGGTCCGAAGTACAACTTGCAAGTTGAGGGCACGGACCTGCTGAGCGTGATGACGATTGATGGCGTCGACGGGCTGCGTACGTCGAGCAATCACATTTTTGAGATGGAGCGCGTTCTTGGCATTGAGGCGGCGAGACGGGCGATCCACACGGAGATTGATGACACGATGAAGCATCACGGCATGAGCATCGACCCACGCCACCCAGCGTTGCTTGCGGAGATTATGACGGTGCGTGGCGAGGTGAACGGCATTACGCGGTTCGGCATTGCAAAGTTGCGTGACAGCGTTCTCATGCTGGCAAGCTTCGAGAACACGACTGATCATCTTTTTGATGCCGCGGCACGTGGACGAACGGACGAGATTTGCGGCGTCAGCGAGTGCATCATCATGGGAACGCCCATGCCATTGGGCACAGGTGCGGTGACTGTGTTCCACAAGAGCGATGATGAGAGGACAAAAAATTGGGCGGCTTTACACAAAGAAAAAAAACAAAATGAAAAATGATAGTGTGCCGGCGCTGCAGATGATTGCTCTTAAGGCACTCTATGATGTCCCACCCTTTCTTTGTCTTTGCCTGCTGAGTTTGTGTTTTGCTTTGATTTTGTATCGTTTTCTTTCATTTTTTGACATCATCTGATGAAATACAACAAGTAAGGCGCGCCTGGGCGACTCCAATCGAGCCGCGCAACATTATGTCTTGGCGTCGAGCGAGGGCGAAGATCCCAGGGAATATAAGTACTACCAACTCGTGGTAAACCCTAAACCCAACCCCGAGCCCGATCTCATGCCCGACCTCATCTGTGCGTCACGTCGCCGAGAGCCTAGCTAGAAGACCGCGTCGTGGCCCATTTTTCCCTCGAAGGGGTCCCTTTTTTCCATCCTCTTCGCCGCCATCAAGCAAGCCGACCGGTGCACCACACGCACTCGACCCGGCAGCCCGGGAAGAAGAAGAAGAAGAATGGACGGCCCCGACGACCTGCTCTCGCTCTTCGTGGGCACGCCGCCGCCTCAGCCGCCTTCTCCAGGAGTAGTGCAGTCGGCGCCGCAAGCGGGCTTAGGGGGGCACACCGTTACCGGCATGTCGCCCGTCGCTTCCCTGATCCTCGGCGACGCGGAAGCCGCTGGAATTTCCGATGTGCACCATGCTGGCGTTCCTCTCAACGCACCGGAGTTCACGTACAAGGTGAACGATACGCAGAAGGAGAACGATACGCCGCCGATCGAGGCGCAGCCCATCACCATGTACACGACGGAACTCGCAATGAGCCTCGCGCGATCGGTTGCAGTTTCACGCACATTTATTGCGTACGGACTCAAGGCGGGACAAATACGCGTCCTGCACGCAGATACAGCCGTGCGCGCACTCTTCAGAGGACACGGCGCGCCCATCACGGACATGCGATTTACAAGCATGTCGACGGACTGCGACGTACTCGCGTCAGCTTCCAGAGACGGGCGTGTCTTCGTCCGGCAAGTGAGCTCCTCGAACGGGGGTGGGGAGATCGAGGAAAAGCTCGTGCTGGCATTCACGCTTGCGCAGGGCGCACAGTTGGCAGCGTCGTCCTCAAGCAGTAGCCTCGGATCTGCCACGGGCGCGACGCGCGACTGCCCACTCGTGGGAGATGGAACGCCCGCAGTGCAGCTCGCATTCGTTCAAAACAAATCGGACGTTCTTATTGTCGCAGTGGATAGGTACGTCGTGCTCGTTACCGTTGCCGCACTTGCCGTGTCGCTGGGAGTGGGCGGTGCGGCGGACGCGGCGGCGCTGCCGACGCTCGATCCCAGCGGTACTATGCCGATGGGTGCGAGCCTACTTCTTACGATGGACGCGCCGATCACCGCAGTGACTGTCAACGACGCGGGAACGAAGCTCGCGATTGCGTCGAATGGGTACGTGCACACATACACGCTCGACGGGCAGGCGGTTACGTCTCGCCTGCCGAAGTGGTCGCCGCACCCATATTCGCCAGTGTGCCATCTTTCGTTCCTCCCAAGCTCCGTGAGCCGTGACGAAATTCTGCTGACGGGTGGTGCTGCAAATAAGCAAATTAAGCTATGGACGTACGGAGACAGTTCAGCGATCAATACGCAGACAGTGAATTTCATCTCGACGGAAGATGATTATGCGGGCGGCAATGGCGTCGAAGATATAGAGAGATACCTCGCCACGATGGATAGCCCGGGGGTGTTCAACCACGTGTGCTTCGACCCGAAGCGAAATATGCTTGTGGTAGCAAACAGCAGAACGAGCGCCATGTACTGCCTTGTGTATCGACCGGAGATGGCAGCCTTTGTGGCACTGGCCGAATACGAACTTGCGATGCCGATCCTTTCTCTCACGATCGGAGAGACGGACGACAGCGAAAAGGTTCCCATTTTCTGCGTGCAGACGCAGAGCATTCAGCACTATACGGTGAGCGTCGCAACTTCTGAAGCGTCTGAGGAAGGAATGTCGAGTGCGGAGACATTTTGGCGCTCTCAGGTGAGCAGCGCAATAGCAAGTGCCGCTGCCGCGACATTTCCCACGAAGACGGAGGAGGCGTCGGCATCGCCGCCAGCGCCCGTGGCGCCGGCACTGCTCACACCGGAGGCACTGCTGAGATCTTCTTCTGATACCGTGGCTACTGCCACATCGCCTTCAGCACCGGCGCCAGGGCCGGCGGCGACGGTTCCGGCACCGGCACCATCGGCACCGACGGTTCCAGCACCGGTATCATCTTCAGCTCCCAGCTTAGAAGATGGTGGTTTGAAGCTTCTGACGCGGACGGGCGTCGCGAGCACGGGCGTTGCATCCGCATCTTCGTCGGCAGCCGGGGACGGTGCGTTGGCGGCAGAACTAGCGGCGGCTGTAAAGCGCATTGAGGAGGCGGCGAACAAAAAGCTGGACCGCGCTCTCGCAAAAATGCAGGACGCTGCGGCTAAGGCTGAGAAAAAACGCGAGGAGGCGGAGCGAAGGCTGATAGAATCGATGGAAAAGCGAGTAGATAAGGCGATGGATCGTACATCGAAGCGTCTCGAGGAGGTGTTAAATCATGCCGTGGAGGCGTCGAGCGTGAACGCGGCGAGGACGATGCAGGCGGCATTTCGAACCTGCCTTGCGGAATCGCTCGTGCCTGCATTTGACGCGGCGGCGAGAGAAATGATGGGACAGGTGGCAAAAGCGCTGGTGACCTCGGTGGGAATGACATCGGCAGTGTCCTCCTCCTCGTCCGGAGCGAGCATGACCCCCGCCTCATCCGCCCCAGCACATACGCCCGTGCCTTCGCCATCTCCTATGCCGACGACGTCGATGCCCATGATGCCAGCGCCGTCCGGGGGACCGATACCGACGCCGGCACCGCCCGCGGCTGTGATGCCCGAATGCTTACGAAGTATCGCAGCGCAGCTCGGGGAATCTTTGACTGCGGCGAACTTCAACGAAGCGTTCCAGCAGGTTCTGTCGCTAACCGACTTGGAAGGTGTGGTGTACATGTGCCGCACGTGCGAGCCTAGCGCCGCCGCCCCCGAGCTTAGTCAGCTTGTTCTCCTGAGCTTGCTATCGCAGCTGAACACGTACATGCAGGAGGGCAAGATGATGCCTGGCACGCCGGAGTCTTCCGCGGTGCTATCGTGGATCGCGGAAGGCTCGGAGGCTGTGGACCCGTCGGATCAGCAGTTCTCCGCCGCCGCGCGATCGATCCTGGATGGCTTGAATCAGACGCTGCGCGATACGCTGACTTCCGTGCCTGGTCACGCTGACTACGACGCGGTTCGCCGGTCCGCGATGGCGGTGCACCTCGCTCTGCGCGCGCTGTGAACAACGTGAAGAGCAACGGGTAACAAGAAATATTGGAAGTTTAACAAGATATTGCTGCTATCGTAACACCATCGCACATGTTTTCTCCTTGACCCTTTCTTCCCCCTGAGGAAATGCCGTCCAAGGGTGGGCCCCCCATTTCCTTCCCACCCCGGACTCATTGGGGAGGTCCTGCGCCCCCCTCCCCTTCCCCTCCGCCCCGATCCGGCCGGCGCGATCGGCGCAGCTGTGCCATCCATGGCGGAGCAGCACACGGGGGCGCGTGCTTGTGCTCGTGCTCGTGCTCGTGCTCGCGCGGCCGCACCTCGTGTCGCCTCTCCCTTCACCAGGTGCCTCTCTCTCCTCCTCCTCCTCTTGTTGACAGCTCTAGGGTCGCTCGTACTCGTTGCTGGCCAAGCCTCGACAGATGACGCGTCGTCTGTGCTCATACCTATGCCATCCGGCGAGTACCAGGCGTCAGGAGGTGTGGAGTCGGCGGTGAGTAGCAGTGAAGGTGTGCCACTGTCTTTAACAGCACAGCAGCCGGCTCGTGTGCCTGCTGAAACGTCGGCTCTGCTGGAATCTGCGCAATCGGCTGCACGGGACGTGCTCGACGAAGAGGCTGCGGAGGAGGGCGTGCTGCCGACAGACAGACCTTGGAGAGGTGGTGGTGGTGGTGGTGGTGGTGGTGATGCCGTTCAAGACATGCCGGATGGCCGAGAGGCGTTGCAAGGCAATGGTGCACAGCTACCAGAGGGCGTCGCCACATCCGACGCAGCGCCTGATGAGAACGTGGTTGCGCAAGTGCAGCAGCAGGAGGAACCCGTGAGCCGTCTGACGGCGCCATTCGTCAACGATGAGCGCCGGTCGAACGAGGCTGAACCATTTGCACAGTCTTCGCCTGAACTGCGCGTGCTTTACACGCTGCCGCGCAACCCGGGAACGGTCACTGGCCGAGCCTCAAGCGTCAGGCACGAAGCGGCTGTCGCGCTGGAGGGGCTAGAGGCATTCACGGTTGTGTTTTCGCTGCCTGTGCTCGGCGTGGACTACAGACAACATAGCTTGGACGAAAAACTTCCCATCGAAAAGGTTCCGTTTCGTCTCCAGCCGCCAGTCAACGGGCACATTCGCTGGCTCAACAGCTACACCGCAAGCTGGGTGCCTTCCGAGCCGTGGCCATGCGACATGGAGGTGGAGGTGGAGTGGAACTACAACATGACGAGCGCGCTCGGTGCGCGCATAAGAGGAACGCACGCATTCCCTCGCGCGGTGATCGTCACGCCACTGCTTACCGTGAGGCTTGTACGTATTGTCTCGCCCACTGCCAGAGATGCAACCGCGGGAAGGTGGCAGCCTTTCTGGCGCGAGGATTCGCGCATACGCGCAATGGGCAGAAGCGCGCCCGAGTCTCTCACAAAGGTGCTCGAGCAGCCTATTTCCGAGCGACTCAATCTGATGCAATTCGAAAATAGAACCTACGATGGCGGCTTGGCAACCAAGTTCAGCAGCAATGTGAGCTACGCCGAGATGCCCCCGGATGCCGGTGCGTACTTCGTGTTCCAGGAGGGGACGTGCTTCGTAAATTTCGAGCTGCTCGCGGATGCATTCGAAGTGCGCGCATCGATCCCGCGCCTGTACGGTGGTAGTCGCGTGGTAATGGAGGAGACGGAGCTTCCCGCCGAAGATGCGAAGAAAATATCATTCAAGGTTCAACCCTGCGAGCGCGACTGGGATTGGGCAGTCCCGGAATCGGAAGGCGTGCGTCGGCACCGCCCCACACGCGCGGACGAGCTGGAAGCTCACCTCTCGGAGGGGTACCGGAATGAGTACGGATCGTGCGCCAAAGTATCGGTAAGAGGGTTCGACGCGGAAAAGCACTACGTCGTGAAGCTTGAGCGCGGACGCTCGCTGCACGAACTCGGAACGAAGTCGAAGGTTGCGTGGACGTCTGGTATGAAAGGGATCGAGCCATTTCGCATCAATCTGCACGGTTCGCGGCTTTTGCTTGAGAAGTTTCACGCGGCGTTTGACGAGGATGGTGTCTGGCATCTGGATCACAGAAGAGAAAATAGAAGAGAAGTCAAGCCACTCAGACCAGGAAGACACGGCGACTCCTTTTTCGACGAGTACAGTCAGGCGATCAACCAATCTGCGGTCAATATCGTCGAACAACTTCCATTCTTCGGTCGTCGGAATCTTGACGTGTTCCTTCCGTACGGGCTCAATGCCGACGTCACGAATGAGATGCTGGAAAAGCTTATTGCAGTCCACACCTTGCCCGTTCCAGCATGGCTGTTTGAATGCGGATCGAATCGATGGGCCTGTTTGCCAGAGGCGAAGGGAGTCAACCTCAAAAATCTTCCTGAAAATGCACCAGAGAGTATGCAGAGGTGGAAGGAGATTCTTCGCGTGCATGAGCGAGGATATCAGGACCGCAAGATGATCTCTAACATTCATGTGACTCGACTTGGCACGGATGTGGTGCGAATCACTTTGCCGGAGCTTACGCCAGACCAGTACTACGAAATTTCCATAGCAGGCTCGGAGGACGTTCGCGACCTCTTCGATCAGCCTCTTCGGGCGAGTCGCTCGGCATTCTTCACATCGTACGGCCAGTCGTTCCAGCTGGCGAGCTGGCCTCCCATGACGATGGATCCAGCCACACTCGAGGATGGAGTGTTACGTGGCATTCCAGTGATCAGCCGCGGTCCATCGGCATACGCCGATGGGCACAGGGGAGACGGACCGCCAGGATTTGACGACAAAGACGACGATTCGCGCCGACTGCCTCTTCGAACGGCAATCTGGGATGTGCGAAATATTGACGAAATGCTGAGCGCGATTGGTCTACTAGCGGGGAACGAGAAGGATACTGGACTGCTTCGCACTCATGTCATTGATCGTGGGGATGAAGATCAGTTTGCGGGACGCTTCGCGGGCCTGCAGTCAACCGTGTACGCGCGAAATGACCCGAACGACACCCTTCCCGTCTTGCAGACTCTCTCAACTAAGAGCAAGAATGTAACGTCGGGGGCGTTCATGCTACGAACGTGCTGCGTGTACGTTGAGGAAGAATTCGACGAGAATTTTGTGTACTTCTCAACCGCCTTTTTGAAAGCGGAGAGGTCAGGGGCGAATATGATCGGAGGCCGACGAAGCCTGATGGCGAAAAAAACCAAACCGAAAAATGCGTACTATCTGTACAAAAATCTCGTTGAGGGCATCATGCGTCGCATCGACGTCTCCGTGCTTACGGTAACGAGCGTGATGTCTTTCGTCACCGTGGGACCTGATCGCGCGTACGCTCTCGTGCTACGCAGCGGGGACATGGAATGGACAGCAGTCAGCGATGCCGAGATTGTCATTGGCTCAATGGCTCGTGTGATGAAGAAGGGCAAGGTTGTGCCCCTTGCGAAGTTGAAGACAGGCGCTGACGGATTTGCCGAGGATGAGGTGGACAGCATCGAGTCCTTTGGTAAGGACGATTTGCGCGCCATTGGCATTGCCGTTGCGCCGACTCACAGTGCGCATTACAAGATGCACCAGGCGGCACCCTTCATGAACTTTGTTTTCGGCGACCACATACGTGCGCTACCGAGCGGCAAGGAGGTGCAGATGCATGCGGTGCTCCACTCGGACCGCGAGATCTATCGCAGTGGAGAGATTGTCAACGTCTTTGGGTACGTCTTCAAGGGTGAGAGCGTGCTGCGCCATATCACGGTAAGCGAGCACTGGGCCCCAGGTGGAGATCGAAGTGCGATGACAACGGCGCTGGAGGCGGCCACGTCCACAACCGACTTCTATCTTGAAATGACATGGGATCACGCGAAGGGAACGCGCGTGCAGGTGCCAGTTTTCATCAATCCGGCAACGGGACACTTCTCTGCCCACGTACACGTTCCCGTGACTTTCCAGCACGACCGTGTTCGTATCAACCTCTACTACGCCGTGGGCTTCAGCTACGACGTCCAATCGCACGTGAAGCTTTCGAAATTCACGGACCAGTACCTGCAGTCGGTACAACGAGGTGAGGCGCCTCTGTCATTTTTGCACGAGGAGACTCTTGACAGTGCTGCCGCGGGAGTGGCTTCCGCGGACGAGGTGACCGAAGGAGCATCGAAGACGAGCATGACGTCACTGGATACTGCATATGGAGAGTATATTCAGAGCGTCCAGCAGGCGATGCGACTGATGGAAGAGCGCGAGCGAATTGTCGCAGCAAAGGATGGTGCTGTGAAGAGGCGAACGGGCAAACTGCTTGCAAGCCAGGTTGTCTCTGTGCTTCCGAGATCTCTCGGTGCTCCGAACCCCTACCTAGATGTGAGCTTGGGAACGCCGAATGACCACGTGGCTTTCTTCGCGGACGAGCCGGTGAAGATCAAGTTCCGTGCTGGAGGACTGCATCTGCGCCACCTCGAGATGTCCGAGGTGTTTGCGGACGTGAAGGTTCTTCGTTCGACGAAGAGTCTCAATGATAACCCAGTGGATCCAGAATATGCTCTGCTGACGGGGGCAAAAGGCTTGCACAGGGTGGTGCATCACGAAACACGCGTGATTTCCCTCGACGAATTTGCCGCCTCGCACGATCTGCTCGTCGACCTGATGAACAAGGCTTCCGATGGGGATCTGCTGCATATTGAGGCGGTGCTAAAGCCCACAACACAACAACGCATTGAGCGCAATCACACAGCGATTCTGCGACCACGTCGGCATCGCCTCGATGTCATGCTTTCCACGACCAAACCGCTGCCGGGCGTGCCATTCGGAGTTGCGGTGCAATCATTTGACACAGAGCTACAGAGAGTGGAGCCGAACTCATTCGACGTTACGGTGGAATTCGGTCCCAATGGCGGGAAAATTACGACGTGCACTATTGCATCTACAAATCCGATGGCGACGTCAGGTCGACCATCGTTCACGAAATGCCGATTTTTGATGACTAGAGCCGTCGCGCATCGTCTCTCGTTGTGCGCACATCTACCCCACGGGCAGAAGGTCTGCGAAGATCGAACCGTGGGCCGCGACTTTGCCACAGCACCGATCGACCTCGGCGACATTGTTAGTGCGAAGCGAACGTGCCAGATGGGTCACCCAAGCGTTTCACTGGGATCTGAGGCAACGGTCGTCATCGATTACCTTCACAGAGGGGGCAAAGCTCTTGTGGTCTGGGGCGACCACATGGCAAGCAAGTCGCAGGTTGTGGATCTTGACGACTTTCGCGTTGATGGCGGCATGGCTGAGATGAAGTTTGGGCCAATCACGCGAGAGGAATGCGCGGAAGGTTGTGATGTGCACGTGACGGTGGCTGTGCCACGCCAGGATGATGGGAAACTCAGCCCCTTTGTGCGAGCTGTGATGGACAAGAAATTTCCAAGGAGCAAGGCGTTTGACGCACGTTCGGCACTCGCGTACAACTGCTCGACGGAGGCATTCGCATTTCAAAAGGATACCCGTCGGGGTGGTGCTACGGGTCAGATCATCGACTTGCGAGTTACCGCTAGCTCCACATCGATTACTGGAGGTGGAAAGGTTCTCGTGCGAGTGGATCTGAATAACCAAGTGAACAAAACGAGTGGAAGTGCAAACGGCACGCTCGTTCTTACCGTGACTGACTCGATGTTCACGTCGAGCGAGGAATTGCGCCGCAGGGGCACACCTGAGGACATCAATCCCGGGGTGCGTTTGCATGACGTTGAGCTGTTCCAGAGCTTTGCTTCCACAAGTCATTCGGCGAGTCCCGGTGCAATGAAGGAGGTGGTTGAAGCGCTCGATCGCCGTACACGCTCGAGTTCGCTCGAGGGGGCTAGTACTCGTGACTTCATGCTGATGCGACCTGGGAATTCCAACGACAACGAGACACTTGCCGTTGATATGGACGACACGCGATACATTTCCGAGGGCATGGCTGACTGCTTGACGTCGTCGCCATACGGCTGCACCGCATTTGGCATCGATCGCCGCCCTGCCGCCCACGAAGCTTGGGAGCTTGAAATTTACCAGAATGCTCACGTCGAGGGAAATCGTGTTCCATATCAGCAAATTCGTGCGTTGATGCGCGAGGAATCGGAGACGGGTGTAGCTCGTGCTGGCACGATGTACACCGTTACGCGCGCGATCGATCCGAAGGAGGCATCTCATGATGTCGAATTCAACGTCCCGCCGAATTTCTCCGGCAACCTTGTGGTGCGCGCCTTTGTCAGCCTTCCCGGCCCATCGTACGGCTACGGAAGCACCGACATCAATGCAACGACAGCCGGGGACAGTCGCTTGACTGTTGATCTACCTCACCATGTTAGAAGCGGCGACGTGTTCCAAACGGTTGGTGCACTGCATTGCAAGTACCACGATGCCGGGAAGACTGAAGTCTACATTGAGACGAGCGGCGGTCTTGAAGTGCAGGGACGAGGACGCCAGCAGTTATCGTCGAGAGGAGGCGCGTATCACTTCAACATCAAAGTTCTCGGTGGATTCGAGGGACCGGCTGCCATCACATTTAAGGCGAAGAGCGCGAAGTACGGCGACCTGATCGTTTCTGGACCACACGCGGTGCACGTATATCATCGAACACTGCGAAGTCTTGTCTTAGACGCGGTGACAGTTCCCGTGTCGTCTGGTGGCACACCCGGCATTGAGCTGAAAAAGCTCCCTGCATTTGGCCGTGATGGAGAAGGTGGGATTTATGCTTCAGCCGGTGTGGGCACGATGCCCGCCCTGCCCGTGCTAATTAGCCACGCGCTGCAGAGGCCTCAGCTCGTGACCGCCGAGTGGCTCTTGTGTTCAGTGCAGGCGTCAGCGCTTGCACGAGCGCGCCAGCTCGAGGGAAATATGCAATTGCACGGCGTGATCTCGGACATCGAGGAGCTCGATAGGATCATGCATTCCACTGCACGGACGCTGCTGCGCTTCACAACGAAGGAAATTGGACTTCGCTCGATGCTCCTTCCCGACGTAAACGGCGACCGCATTGATATTCAGCTAAATGCCTGGGGAATCGTGATGATGGACGCTCTGGAGGAGGTGAAGGGAGTGGAGTTGCCCTCTGCCGTGGTGCTTGCACGCAACGATTGGGCTGAGGCTCTGCAATTCGAGGTTACGAAGCGAATTGTTGGGTGCACCGTGGGCGGATACATGCACGCCAGCGTGGATTACGCCGGCACATGGTTCACCGCGCAAGCTTCGAATGACACATCCCCTTCCTATCGAAATTGCAGGCAGGTTCTTGCCGACGACCTGGCAGCTGTCCGCCTTGCTATGGGCTACGACTGGAACCCGCCTAATATGGGAGAGACGATGCGCAAGACGATCGCGGTAATCGACGACGAGGGCGACCGATCTCACCTGGGCGAGCTGACGACGCGAAGTCTTGGCGCCATGCTCGCAAGCTTCATGCGGTACGCGAAAAAGCGAAAGATGTTCACGAATGCTCGTCTGGTGGAGACGCTGCTTTCGATTCTCTCGAGCCGTCTGGCGGACGGTGACAGCCCGCGCGCCTTCTTTCGAGATCTTGACGGCACCCGAAGCGCCGGCCACGTGTCGAACGCATTCGCGCTGCTCGGCATACTTGAGCTCGCGGACTGGAGAAGCGAGGCGTTTGGTTCCAACGCGGTGGAGATAGCTCGAGGCATGCTGCCTCAGCTTCGCCGTGTTGCGGCACACATCTCCTCCACGCCGGCACATGATCATGCAGACATGTCCACACTTGGCTGGCTCGAGATTGGCGTAACGACTGTGGCTCTCATGCGCTTTGAGATGCTCATGCAGGAATCACCGTCCGGGTCAAAATTCGAAGCGCGGCTCAGCGGCAATATCGTCGGCAAGGTGGAGATCGAGGGAGGGAAGCAGCGAACTTGGATGAGGTTCACGCCTTGGCGCGACGTTGGCATGGACACCGCCGAAGTCCGATCGAAGGGCGTAGACAGCGTTCTTTTGTACGCCCACGGCGAGGCAAATCTGCACGCGTCGGTAGGAATTTCGTTCAGCCCGCGACCGGTGACGACCACACTGAGTCGTGGCGGCGTGGCGATCCAGCGCATCGTCCAGCCGATTAGGGAGGGTCGCGTCGACGTGACGGCCGCGGCAACCACGAAATTCAAGCAGGGCGATGTCGTGCTTGTCACCCTGCAGGTGACGAGCCATGCCTACCTGGCGTCGGGCATAGAAGTGCTCGAGCCTGTGAGTGGCGCGCTTGCCTCCATCGTTCCTGAGATGTCCGAGGTGTGCGACCCAGAGTCGGTGTACGTTCCGTCGGCGCTGAAGATGGATCTGAGTCCTGAGTGCCCGATGGCTGGGTACGAGTCTGGCTACCTGCGAGTGCTATGGCAGTCTTTCAGGTCAGGAACGAAGGAATTCAGGTACCGCGCGGTGGTGAAGCACACGGGCGTGTTCCACCACGGGTCGGCGGTAGCACGCGCACGTGATGGTGCGGGTGCCTATGCAACGAGCGGCGAGTCGCGCATGGAGATGGTGGGTGCGAATGAAGAAATCGAGAAGCCTCCAATTCCACCGCGCGCTCTGCAGGACAACGTGCTGCGCTGCCCCCACGAGGTGTTTGGTGCCCGCAACGTTGTCGCATCGCTCTCGACGTCAGAATCTCACGACTTCATCGACTGCACGGGTGTTGGTTCGTGCGACGTCCGAAGTGGAAAGTGCATGTGTGACGACGGCAAGTCGGGTGAAATGTGCGAGGCGTCTGTTGAGATCACCGAATCATCAGAAGAAGCCGTGGGCGACGACGACGGGTTTGTGGAGGCGTTTGAGACGCGACGACGGGAGGGAACGAATCTCGCGTTCGTTTTTGAGGCGATCGCGTTCCTGGCTCTCGCTGGCGGACTTCCCGCGGCAGTGTACGCGTATCGCCGGGCGTATGGCTATGTGAAGACAAAATGAGGTATATATATATATATATATATATATACCACAGTGACAGTTGAATTACTTAAATACTTGTAACAAGAATGACCTTGACTATTTGATTCGAGAAAGTTCATGTTCATGGTCAACGCAGATCTTTCACGTCAACGACCACGGACCGGCCATGATCGTGCACGCTCGTGAATGGCACAGCCTCTGCAAGCTTAACTGTACCCTTGCCCCTTTTCGCCGCATCGACGTCGGAGATGAGCGCTCGTGTTCCAAGCCGTGCCCAATCAAGGCGCTCGATAATTGTAGATAACGAACCGAAGAACTTGAAAAATGACAGCAAGAATCCACCCGACGACGCGCGTTGGACAGGTCCGACGCGAAGTGATGGCGCGCGAGCAATCGTAGGGGGTGACGACATTAGCAGCTCCTTGCCTTCGCCAGATGTCGCATTAAAGCTTCCGGCGGCGGCAATGATTTCCCCAGGCAAAAACACCAGCTCATAGTACTTCATATTTCTTTCAGGTGTGAGTGCAAGGTCCACGCAGTGCTGGCCACGTCGTCGTCGCTCCTCTGTCTGCTGCTGCTCACTTTGGTTGTTTTTGGCACCGCTTTCGACGTCACCGCCATCATCATTATCATCATCATTATCATCATCATCATCGGAGGAGGAGGAGGAGGAGGAGGAAGACGACCCGCCATCTTCGTCGTCGTCGACGACAGACGCTCTTCGTAGGAAGCGTACGAGCGCGTCGGGAAGGCCGCCGTCATTTTGACTGGTTATCTGCGCAGTGCTGCATTCCATCAAGCCACTTTGGCTATCGATGAGAAAGACGCTATCGTGCTCGTCCGCGGGCAAGCGCAGCCACTCGCGAAGTGGCACACGCACAACCACGCCGCTTCCGTCGTCGAGAAGCATATCCACGCCATACTCCTCGAACGCGCAGTGTACCGTATGTGTGCGTTTCCCGGCGCGATATGTGTAGTACGCCCTCGCCGCGTACCACAGACACTCTCTCTTGGAAATTGGCGAGACGAGGTGCTCTCCCGCGCTTCGTGCACGTCCGACGACTCGCGCCATGTTTTGTTTCGCTTGCTGGTGCTTACTCTTGCTGACACCGTCGCTTGCGCTTGCTGGTACCGCCGTCGCTAGGTCAGCCATACGTGTGCACTCCACGGATCGCATGAGGCGTCTCTGCACGGCGTTACTTCCACAGAAGCAGGTGTAAACGACTGCGAGGCTTGCGAGAAATGGGACACCGCCATAGAGTATGACAACGAACGCAATGACACCGAGGCTGTTATCTCCAGAGGACGACGCCTTCGGCGGTGGTGGTGGCAGCGGCGGTGTGGGTGACGGCGATGTGCCTGGTTGAGGAGGCGACGCCTCGGCCGGAGAACTTCCCACCACCGCATCCTCTATGGCGGCCCCTATGGCGATGAGAAACATGCACGCGACGAAGATGAAGACGGCGTAGCAGAAGAACGTGCACACCCTGTCGCAGAACGTGCGCGCGGCGGGCGGGCGCATCGCGTGCACGCGCGGAGA
The DNA here is from genome assembly GCA_938743325.2 of Pycnococcus provasolii. Lineage (NCBI taxonomy): Eukaryota > Viridiplantae > Chlorophyta > Pseudoscourfieldiophyceae > Pseudoscourfieldiales > Pycnococcaceae > Pycnococcus > Pycnococcus provasolii. The sequence goes on from OW568894.1 coordinate 61,782, forward strand.
CTCCACCGACGACCCAGAGCTCTGAGAGGGCGCGGACATGGTTTATAATATGAGGGCGGGCCGCGTGCGGGGGGATGGCGCCGAACGAACAGCGCTTAAGGGCAACAGCTCAGCGGCTTCCCCCGGGGTGGGGGGACCTGGACCTGGAGGGGAACCTGAAACGAGTTTACGATAGTATCTTGCTATTCTTACTTACTTTGATTCATTTTATATTATCTTAACTAGCTTTAGGAACTGCCTTGTTGAGGGCCGTCTTTCCACAAACGCCAAAGCGCATCCGCGTCGCTTCCGGGCTGGTTCCACACGTTCGTCTCCAGCGCACCGGCGCTCGACACGCCAGCCAGGCTCCAGAAACCACCCCACGCGTCGAACGGCTGGGCAGTCACAGGCTCATCCGCGGAGGCGGAGGTTCCGTCTGGTGGCGCATCCTTACCAGGAGCTGCCGCCGCTGCCGCCGCCGCAGCAGCCACCGTTGCCGCCGCTGCCGATGCCGCCGCCGCCGCCGCACGCTGCCTCTGCTCTCGCCGCGCCTCCGCTTCGCGCACGCGGCGTCCTCCGCGCTTTCGCCTCTCTGTGCCAGCCGGCGACGTGTCAGCTGCTGAAGAAACCATGGCGTCAGTCGCCGGGGGTACCTGAGGTGGGAGAGGCGGTGGAGGTGCACTCCACGCGGTGATCGGAACTTCCACGCTGGCCGGTGGCGTAGGCGAAACTCCCATGCCCCAGTGAGCAGCCATAGCCGCCTCCTCCGGGCTCGTGTATGCATTGAAGTACGCCTGCTGATACAACGCGCGCTGGTGCTGTTGCTGCTGTTCATACTGTAGCATCGCCTCGAGAGCCTGAGACTGAGGCTGCTCGTGCTGATGCAGCTGAGGGTGAACGATGAGCTGCGGCTGCTGTACAGGAAGCTGAGGTTGTGTTGGATGGTGTGGCGGGTGTTGCAAATATACGTGCTGTAGAGGCGCTGGAATGGGTTCATGATGTGCAGCAGCAGCGGCAGCAGCGGCAGCGGCGGCAGCAGCAGCAACAGCATGTGTTTCGTGAGCGGGATGCGGCGGGACGGAGGTGAGTTGTTGCGTGGATCCAGGAAGTGGTGGTACGGCGGTGGACGTCGTGGCAGGTGTCGTGGCATTTGGGACTCCCATTTGCGCGTGAAGCGGGAGAGCCGGCGTGTCACTTTTCACCTTCATGCGTTCCTCGAGCTCGCGTAGCTTTGCCGCCGCACGCTCGATACGCGCCTTCTCCTCCGCCTCCATTCGCTCTCGAATTCGACCGCGTTCTTCCGTGGGCTTCTGAAGCCCAGCCAGCTCGTCTGCTGCTAGCTGACTTGACGTTGCATCCACCTGCTGTGGTGGATGCTGCTGCTGTTGTGGTGGTGGGGGATGATTTTGCTGTGGCTGCTGGCGTACCGGCTCATGGCGAACTCCCGCGGCATTTGGCCAAGCATTCTTGACAGGCACCGCTGTAGTCTCGGCGCCTTTCTGATGCACTGTCGCAGCAGCAGCAGCAGCAGCAGCAGCAGCAGCAGCAGAGGTAGTGGAGGCATTCGCCGCAGACGATGCAACTGCACCATTGCCATTCGGCGGGAACCAGCCACCTGTGCGCTTCATACGCTCCTCCTCCATCTGCGCTTTCACGTGCGCCACCTCAGCCTCGTACGCCTCCCGTCCTACATCGCGACTTGGTGGCCCACGATCCCCGGCGCCGTTGTTGGTAGATCGATTCTCGCTTCGGCCCCAGGAAACGCCTCCTCGACCTTGCTTGTCCAAAGACGCCACGTCACGGTTCCCGGCACCTTTCCAGCGCGGGTCTCCGCCGACGCCGCCAGCAGCACCGGCAGCCCCCGCAGCACTCCACCGCGGGTCACCAGCACCGCCACTCAAGGGCGCGCCAACGCGGCTATTTCCTCTTGGTGGTGGTGGAGGCGGTGGTGGAAAGTCAAAGTCGCTTGCGCGGTCACCCAGACGATCTCCTCTGTTATGGTACGCCGTCGTCGCCGCCGCCGCCGCCGTCGTCGTGGCTGCACCGCCACCACCACCACCACCACCACCACCACCACCACCTTGTAGCATGGGCATTGATCTTTCGTCATCCGCCCAGTCACGGTGTGTCGTCCGCGCTTGCCTCGATGGCGCGGCGGCAGATCCACCGATATGGGAAGGCGCACTACCGCCACTGGCAAGGCTTGGAAATTCGCGCGCATTCAGTAGTCCCGAAGCGCGCGTCTTGAGGTCCATGGATGGCACACCTCGCCTGCTTCCGTCCCAGGGAGAAGCCGCCGATGCATTTTTTGTTCCACCTTTCAAGTCGCCGGCGGTGGACGACGACGACGGCGGCGCTTGCATTTGTGCTTGCCTCTGATCGTTGCTGTTGCCGCCCCCCTGCATGAGCGCCGAGCCCCATGCTCCTGATTTCGGCGCCGTCGTGTTTGAACCTGCAAGGCTGCTTGCACCAGCCACTGCCCCCGCCGCCGCCGCAGAGAGCGCATCGTGCGCTGCAGCTGCGGACGACAGCGGCGGTGCAGGTGGCGTCGCGCTCACCGTCGTCGACGACGACGTCGCGGACGGCGCATCCTTCTCGGAGTCGTCCGTTTGCGTCGGCCTTGCCCAGCTCGCGTTTCCTATGGTATTTTTCGCCGCATCTTGCGTCGTCGTGTCAGTTCCAGCGTATTCCTTTTTCATCGACGGCAAGTTCATAGGCTTGGGAACTGCGATGCGTGCCAAGTCAGCAGGTCTTGGGTGCGCCTTTGCGCGTCCGAGCGGGTTCATGTTTGTTTGATGTCTCCCACCTGGCCGAGACGCGTGGTTGTTATGGTTGCTGCTGCTGATAAGGTGGGCGCGCCCACCACCGCCACCGCCGCCGCCGCCGCCTCTTCCCCCTCCTCCTCCCTGCTGAAATCCACCGCCTGAGTGAAATCCGCCAACGAAAGCGGACGGCCTTTTATCGCTCATGTCGTCCCCCAACCCCAACCTTGTCGCAGCCGCACGACGACGACACCGAAGCGCGTCCGAATCGCTGTGTCAGGCTGTGTCGGTGTCGGCGTTTGAAGTTTTTGCTGCTGCGCTTGAGAGAAAGAAGCTGTTCGTTGTTGTTGCTGCTGTTTGTTGTTGAGAAGCGAACGTAAAACCCCTGTGATGCACTCTATATACGAAAGCTGAGGTTAGGGGTGAACAGCACGGCTCCTTTTTCAAAGAAACGCGACGTTGCGAGGTCGTGCTTGTGCGTCTCCAAGTCCGTTTGAAAACAGAGACGAAAGAGAGAACCGAAGTGAACCAAAACCGATGATGATTAGGAGTGCGAAAAAATATATCGATCCACAAAAAAACAATGAAGTGAACGAACCCCTCTCTGAGAAAAACAAACAAACGATGTTCTGTGAAGAAGAAAGATGTGGTAAGCAGAAAGCGAAGTGAGCACCGGGCAAGCTAGCGCAGCAGGTAAAGAGTTGAAGTGAGAACCTGCGAGGCGAGGCGAGGCGAGGCGAGTCGTCGTCGGCGCCACACACACACCTCTCCTGGAGGGAATGGCGAAACAGCTTCGAGGGAGGAGGGAGGAGGGAGGGCGGAGGACACCTCAGGGGGGGGGGGGGGGGGGGAGGATACCGGTTCGCATCCAGCCAGGCATTTAGGGTTTTTTTCTTTCTCCGGGCCGGTCGTGTTTTCTCATGTCATTTTGAGGGGTTTGCGTTTCCGAGAAAAAAAAATAACTTAAGGTAGTTTTGTTGTTGTTGTTGGAGTGGTTGTTGTCGTTGGGTTTCGATCCGTCTCGCAGCAAGATCTCGCAGCAAAAAAAAAGCAAAAAAGAAAACCGCACGTCACCGGGAGTTCCATGCTGATTCCTCAAGCAAGTACTAATCCGGCCCATTCTTGCTTAGCTTCCGAGTGCTGATGGGATCGGGCGGATTCAAGAAGGTATGAACGTGCGATGGGAAATATATCGATAATCACAAGCTATAAATATGCAAAGACAATTTCACAAGACCGCCAGCTGGAGCAACCCAGTGCCGGTCGGTAAGAATGGGGTTCTACACGACCACTCCATACGACGCAAGGACGCATGTGGGAACAGTTAACACGGGACCCACAGGCGATAGATCCATAGGAAGGTGGTACAAGAAGGCCAGTCAGAAAGGCGAGGGAGCTCAAGGGAGCATACCACCCACCGGTGAAAAGCGGTCGGGGAGGGGAGGGGAGTCGCTACCCGGTAGTCTATTATGTATTCCTTCTAGGGTACCCGATGCAAGCTCGATCAAATCGATCAATCGATCGATCAATCGATCGATCAATCGCTCAATCGGTCGGTGGCACTGCATGTAATGTAGAGGTAAGTCCCGATGCGATGGCAAGGGCAAGGGCAAGGGAAAGGGGCGAGAGTGAGACCAGTGCGTGCGTGCGTGCGAAAGAAAGAACAACGGGACCCGTGTGCGTTCCGACGACACCTGTGTCCCTTTCGGCCGACGACAAGACTCGACTTCCCTCAAGACTCCACCTCGGACGCTGTTTCTTTCATCAGAATCGGCATACGCGCCACTCCATCAAGAAGGAGTTCTACCATGGCGGACGTTGAGGTGGTTGCCCCTCCTGCTGCTCCCCCTGCAGAAGAAGGAGAAGCACAAGAAGCTTCCGCACAACCACCACCTGCACCTGCACCTGCAGATGCAGCACCAGGAGAATCTGGGGAAGAATCTCAGGCTCCTCCACGAGCCTCAGCAGAGGCCTCGGCCGCTGCGGAGGAGCAGGAGTCGCCTCAAGGTGGTGGTGGTGGTGTCGACAGTGCTTTTCCACCGTCAGCCATCATGCAGCGGCCTGTCACGCACCACAGCGCGATGAGACCGTCAACCGTCTCAACCACGCAGGGGGGGCACGGAGGACTAGGCTTAGGGCCGCCGCTGTACTCCACCAAGTACCCGAGCGCGCGGAGGAGGAGGTTCGACCTCGCGGGCGTCGACGTGTACGGTAGGCCAGTCACCGCGCCAACCAACCAGCAGCAAATGCGAACGAGCACGCCGGGACTCAACAACACGTTCGCGTACCAGAGGGCGTCCGCGGTCGCGCGCATGCGGCCGAGCCTCGAGACGCAAATCACGAGACTCAAGGAAAAGTGCGAAGTCCTCGAGGCGGAACGAGACGACGCGCTCGCGTTCGTCTCCGAGAGTGCCGCAAGTGCCAAGGAATACGTCAAGGAGCAAATCGCCACCGTCGCGGAAAAGGTGCGAAGGCAACACGTCGAGGAAGTGCAGGATATCAAGAGGCAGCTTAAGAAGATGTGCGCGCACGCACTTTCGCAGGAAAAACACATCGCGAAGCTGGAAGAACAGAACAAGGCGAGGCTTTTCAGAGAGCAGAAGGCGACGGAACTCGAGCGCACCGCCAAGGAGAAACTCAACAAGAACAATGCCGAGGTGTCGCAGTTCGGAACCAAGCTCATGGTGGCGCAGAAGTCAAACGAAGAACTCGAAGAGAAGTACAAACGCCTGCAGAACGACTTCATGGCGTACGAGGCGGCGGCGCAGGGACGATTCGACCGAAAGCTCGCGAGAGAACACAAGCTCACGGAGATGGCGGAGGAGCGAGCGCTTACCGCGGACAAGGCGTCACATCACATGAACAAGAAGTGCGAGTCGCTGAATGACACGCTCACGACAAGCCTGGGAGATCACGACGCGAAGCTCGAGACGAGCTTCAAGGAGCTTTCGACGACGTTCGAGGAAATCACCGCGAAGATCCAGGCGGTGGAGGACCAGGTGAGCGGCGAGCACTACAACGCCAAGAAGAAGGCGATGGAGTGGGAGAATGCCGCGCACGAGAAGATCAAGACTGCGGACGAGGCGGAGAGAATCTGCGCCGAGGCGGTGGCTGAGCTCGACGCGCTTAAGAAGGAGCATCGCGTCGTTCTCTGCCTCGACACACGCAAGTCCGTGGATGAGCTGCAGAAGCTCGTGATTGACATGGAGGAGCTGTGCAAGCTCACGAAGCCAAAGGCTACGAAGAAGAAGAAGGGTGAGGAGGAGCCGAAAACGGAGCGCGAGCAGAGGCTGGACTCGGTCAAGTCGAAGTACGAGAGCGCGGTGGCTTTCTGCAAGGAGAACAAGGAGGAGCTTGCGCAGATCGACGCCGACATTGCATTGAAGGCAAAGCTCGAGGAGGATAACAAGGTGAAAGCGGAGGAGGCGCTGGCGAAGACGGAGGAGGCTTCGAAAGTCACGAAGCGATCACTAGTGATTTGCGAGGCGGCGGCAAAGGGTGAGCGTGCTCCTCCCGAGGAGGATGCGGATGCGGATGCGGAAGCAGCGGAGGGACAGGAGGAGAAGAAGGAGGAGGAGGGTGGCGCTGGTGACGGGGCGGCGGAGGCTGCGCCTGAGACGGCGGCTGCTGAGGAACCGTTCGATCCGATCGCGGAGTCTGAAAGCGCCTCGCATGCGGCACAGGAGGCTGCGGAGGCTGCGAAGGCGTCCGCGGATGAGGCGGAGCAGGCTGCGTTGGATGCGCGCAGTGCGGCGAACAGGCCGCCTGCGGTTGCACCAGGTGGCGACGGCGCGACGATCGCGGAGGAGGCTGCGTCCAAGGCTCGCGAATTCGCTTCGGAAGCCGTCGAGGCGGCTGAGGCGGCTGCGAAGATCGCGGACGAGGTGAAGACGTTGGAGCAGAAACGTCAACTAGACCGCATTCAGACGCAAAAAGGAATAGGCGGTGATGACGACGACGAGGAGGAGGAGGAGGAGGCACCAGAGGCACCGGCAGAGGCAGCACCCGCGATAGCTCCCGAGGCATCCGCCGAGGAGGTGCCAGAGTAACTAAAGTCGACGCATGCGTGCAAATTACAAAATAATTATTATTCACCTCTTTGTGTCACGGGCTAAATGCGGTATGAATGCGGTCGTCGTCGATGATCTCACGGCTTAAGCGAGACGTCATTCATATATATGTGCTGTTTTTAGTTTAGTTACTCTGGCTATTCGTCCGCCAGCCGAGTGTCGTACTGCGCGTCGAGCCAAGCCTTGAGTTCTTGAGTTGGTTCGATAGAACGCAACTCAGGCGGCGCCTCCGTGCCTGAGTGTCCGCGCGTTGTGCAAGGCACATAGAGGGAAGGGATTTCCGGCTCCGCTCGAGTCATCCTTGAGGCCATTTCGTGCCGTGAGCTCTTCGTTTGATTTGCACGAGTGAGTCGCTTCGCGGCGCGCCCCCCAGAAGGGAGCTCGCATGCGCTGATTATGTCATGAAATCGTCGATCTCGTCCTTCCTTTCGCTGTTCATACTCGCCACGGCGCCATGGCATTTGTTGTTGCAAAATGAAGACCAAGTGCCAACAACAGTCCTCGGTCGGTCCTCCACCAGGCCGGCAAGGCGGCAACCGCCGAGCGCCCGACAGGAGGTGCCGCACAGCCGCAGACACCCGCCGAGCGGCCGAGAAGCTGTCGCGGCTGGCGGGACTGCCCGAGTGCCCGGCCATACACACAAAACTTTACACGCATGACACACGCACTACTATAATTTTTCCCCCGACCTACCTAGGAAGTAGGAAGGTAGATGCCGGAGCGGGATCCCCAAACAGCAAAATAAACTGCCCGGGAACCTCCGAAATGCCTTGGCGTTGGGAACCCGTCGTTGAATGAACTAGTTTGCTTATTGCATTGCGTTTGGTCCCCCCAGATTTGCCTCGGGACCCCCTTTCCTCTGTGCCGCTCCGGGGATCTGCGAATAGGCGCGTATTCTCACACGAAGCTTTAAAGAATGGACGTCGATGATGGGAACGAGATGACGGCTGTCGATCCATCCAAGGATGCTAGGCAAACCGCTCGGGGCAAGGAGAACTTCGCGCCCGGTGGTGGTGCTGGATCTGGTGCCTTAGGTGCTTCAGGGGTTGGGATAGTCCCGTCCTCAGCGGTGGCACAGGGTTCTGATGGCGGGGAAGCTGCCGCAGGGGATGACGCCGCAGATGGCGCTGCCCCGGTGGAAACGGCAGCCACAAAAACAACCGCAGCGGCGCCGGGGCGAGGCGCATCGCACAAAAAGCAAAAGAACGCGGGGCGAGGGGGACGAGCCGCCGCGGCGGCGGCTGCAGCAGCCGCGCGCGCGTCGGAAAAGGAAGAGAAGAAAAAGGAAAAGGAGCGAGAGAAGGCGGAAGAAAAGGCGGCGGCGGACGCGCTCATTGAGAAACTTGAGCACACGTACACGACGGAAGAGGGGGAAACGCAAACAGTCATGCTGCCACTCGACGTGGGAATGCGTCTCATGTGCAGTTGGAGGGACGGGAAGTGGTACCAGGCAAAAATCATCGAACGGCGAAAACCGTCCACGGGACAGTCGAGCGCTGACTACGAGTACTACGTGCACTACGAACAGTTCAACCGGAGACTCGACAACTGGGTGCAACTCGCGGACATGAAGCTCGAAACGCTCGGCACGGACGACGGAGGGAACGAGAAGGAGGCTGGAGGAAGAACACGAGGGCAGAAGAGGAAGGCGGAGGATGCTGATCACGACCCAGAGCACGCGGAGTTCGACCCGCACCAGCTGCGCGAGCACGAGGAGTACACCAAGGTGCGAAACATACTCAGCATCGAGCTAGGGAAGTACGAAATGGAGACGTGGTACTTCAGCCCGTTCCCCGCGGAGTACAACGACTGCGAGAAGCTGTACTTTTGCGAATTCACGCTCAACTTCTTTCGCAATCGCAACCAGCTCATACGGCACCTGCGCAAGAACGAAATGCTGCACCCGCCCGGCGACGAGATTTATCGCAACGGGAGAGTGAGCATGTTCGAGGTGGACGGAAGGCGCGAGAAGATCTTCTGCCAGAACCTGTGCTATTTGGCGAAGCTGTTCCTCGATCACAAGACGCTGTACTACGACGTCGACCTGTTTCTGTTCTACGTGCTCTGCGAGTGCGACGAACGCGGGTGCCACATCGTCGGGTACTTCTCCAAGGAGCGTCGCAGTGAGGAGGGGTACAACCTCGCGTGCATCCTCACCCTTCCCTCGTACCAGCGTAAGGGATACGGGAAGTTTCTCATCAGCTTCTCGTACGAGCTGAGCAAGAAAGAGAACAAGGTGGGAACGCCCGAGCGCCCTCTCAGCGACCTCGGGCAGGTGTCGTACCGCTCGTACTGGACGCGCGTGATCTTGAACGTGCTGAAGGAGTACAAGGGTAGCGTATCGATCAAGGAGCTGAGCGAGATGACCGCCATCAAGACGGACGACATCATCTCCGTTCTGAACTACCTTCAGCTGATCCAGTACCAGAAGGGGCAGCACGTCATCTGCGCGGTGCCGAAGTTGATTGACAAGTACTTGGCGGAGGCTGGCAGCGAGGGCGTGCGCGTGGACCCGGAGAAACTGTACTGGACGCCGCCGAACCAGCCATGAGCCTACAGTATATGAGTGTTCTCTGAGAGAAGGTTGACGCCACGTAATCGCAAGCCACATACATCGCAAGAGCCAAAGCTTTCCCCTTAGTGAGGTCCCCTCACTACGATAGGTCCCCTCCCGGATTCTCGGTGTGGAATCCCTCGTTCAAGAGGGGGATCCCCTGAGGTCCCCTGTTTCTTTTCCCAGTCCCTTGTCCCCAGGGGTCGTGTTGGGTTTGTGTTGGCCGCGTTCCCTCCCTCTCCCTTCCCCCTCCCTGATCTTACTCGCCTTGCACCCCTCTCAATAATAATGGCGGACTACGACGCGCTCGCCTCCTTGCTGGACCCCTCCGGAGGCTCTGCTGTCGACGAGGAACCTGTCTCCTCTGGTTATAATGGGCAAATCACGCCGGCCTCGTTCGGTGCGCCCTCCTCGGCCGCGGACGCTCGCACGCTCAACGCGGCCGCGCGCAGATCCATGCCGCAGCCAAAACCGATCGACAAAAAACACCCCAACGATATCTGGGACGTCGACGACCTGCCTGACGCTGTCGAAGACGACTACGACGACGGACGCGCTGTGCCAACGTACGAAATCATGCACAGGCAGAACATCACAACCGCGGACGCGTACCTGGGAATACCTTACGTCCACAAGGACCCGGGAAGCGTCGACTGCGAGGAAATGACCATCAAAATACAGCTGCCTGGAACGAAAAACGTCAGCGAGCTCGACCTCGACGTGCAGGCGACGTACCTGCGACTTAGCAGCGAAAAGTATAAGCTTAACACGTATCTGCCCGCCAAGGTGGACGAAAAGAGAGGCAGTGCGAAGTGGGACGCGCGCAAGGAAACGCTTAGCGTCGTACTGCCGCTCGTCAAGGAAGATCCGTGGTGAGGTGAGACCAACACAACACAACGCAACACAACACAGCACCTCCTCGTATATCCCCAACTGTAACTCATAGCTCTTTTTCTTTTTTCTTTCTGCTTCTGCTAAGTAGCTGCTGCTTACAAGTAAGTATAAACTTCTTCAATCAATCAATCAATCAAATGTCGTCAACAACATCCTCCTCCTCGAAAGGCGCCGCCGGCTCGTCGTCATCCCCAACTGGACCGCCGCCGCCGCCGCCGCGCACTTCCGGGGGAGGATTCAGACCCTGGCTTTCGTAGATATTCGCCACCATGCCCAGGTCCAAGTACGGAGCCAGGATGATGCGGGAAGCGAGCATGCGGTCAACCGTCGACTGTGCTTCCGCCATGCGCCCAATACCGTGGTAGTGCTCCACCAGCAAGGCGAACACGTCGCCCATGCGAAGCGCAGACTCACCCTCCACCGAATTAGCCGCTGATGTTAGCAGGCGCTCGCACAGGCGCTTGCATTCGTCAGGATTGACGGTGCTTGCCGCACGCGCGGCGATGAATGCCTCCACGTCCTCGCACTTCCGACGAAGCACCGCGATGCGACCCTCCTTCTCGTCCGTGCCACGGCTCTTCGAAAGGCACTTCTGCGCCTCCTCGAGAGCGGCAAGCGCCTTGGCGTAGTCCCGGTAGTCGTCAATCTCAACGTGTGCGCAGCTCTCGTAGAACATGCTCAGCGAATCTGGAGCCTTCGCCTTGGTGTAGAATGTGACGATGTTTTTCAAAATGTCCGCATTTGAATGCCAGTCAAGCGTCTGTAGATAGTTCGCCGCCATGACGTAAACGTCGCGCTGCCGGCTAACATTTGCGAAGAACATCACCTTCTCGGCATCGCCGCCACGCATGAGAGCCTTCAGCGCCTTGACCTTGTCGCCAGCCTGGGTGTACTTCTTCGCCGCAAGCTGGAAGGATCCCTGGTCCTTGCAAATCTTTGCCACGCGAGATATCAATGACTTGCGATCCTCGTCATTCATCGCATTCGGTCCGTCGCGCGGCGGGCTCATCGCCTCGGCGATGTTCTCATCAATCATCACGCCGTGCTGAACGCACAGGTCAAGCGCTCTCTGGTACTGCCCCGCGCGCGCGAGCATGTTCGCCGTCTTGCCGAACTCGCCATTCTCGTAGAAAAAATCCGCGCACCTTGACAGCAGGCGAGCGTCGTCGAGCTGCTCATGGCTTGCAATGTCGTTCAGTTCATCGTACAGCTGATGCCGGAAGCACATCTCGAGTGCACGCGAAACGCGCCCGCTCTTGCGGTACAGATGCGCGGCACGGCTGAGCTGATTCTGCGACTCGAAGTACTCCGCGGCGTCGAGCATCGACTGCTCGTCACCCTGCACCGCCAGCCCGAGCAGTTCGGCATCCATGCCATGGCGACGAGCGAGACGCACGGCATGGCTGGGACGCCCGCTCTTCGTGTATAGTCGAATCGCCTCTTTGGCGTTATCCTCCGCCTCATACGCGCGCGCGACGTAGAAGCACGCCGCGGAGTCGTTGCTCTGGTCGCACAGCTTCGTCGCCGCTGCCGTGTTACCCTGCGCGAGCAACGATCTAACTTGACTAAGTACATCGCCCGACATGCCGTCGACAGCCACGGGCGTCCCATTCGCCTCGGAAAATTTCACCCACCAGCGGAACACCTCCTGCGCAGACGACAGTTTGCCGCTCGCAAGCTGCGACTTTCCCGTTCGAAGCTCCTTGCGTGCAACATCGCTCGCGTTTGTACAGTACCGCTCCAGCTTCGAGAGCTCGCCGTGCGAGTAAAGCATCCGAGGAACCTCCGTGCCCGAGGTGCCTGACGACTCGAAATGCTGAATCGCGGCCTCAAGATCGCCAAGTCCCTCGAGATGCTTCGCGTACTCGTAGTGCACTCGTTTCAAATTAACGCGATCAAGCTTATTTGCCACGCGCAGTGCCGCGTCCCAATCATTGCGACAGCGGTGTAGCTGACTGAGCAAGTCGTACCGTTTGCACGACAGGAAGAGCTCAGCCGCGTCACGGTACAGTCCAAGCTGCATCGCCACGATGCCAACGCGAGCCTCCTCTTCCCGCTCCGACTTCGCCTCGCGTGCGGCACGCGCACCCGCGACGTGCCCCATGTTACCGAGACACATCTCAGCCGCGTCGAGTTTGCGCGAGCGAATGCAAAGGTGTGCCATCGCTTGCCACGTCTTTGGGTCGCTGACGTTCTTCACCTGCCGATACACGCTCTCCATGTCGTCGCGAGCGAGGCCAAGTGCAAATTGCAGCAGCACGGCCTTCGTGTGAACATCCGTCACCTCCATGCCGCCGAAGCATCTCATTGTGGCGTACTGAACGCGCCCAGCCTTGCTAAAGCGATTCGGCAGCGCGGCGGACGACGTGGCGTTGCCTACGTCCGCGGCGTTGTGAAACAGCAGATTCGGCGCGTACAGGCCAACGAAGCCTAATCGCTTCGCACTCTCGAGCTCCTGCTCGACGATCTTGCCATTGCCACACGACCATAAAACGCAAACCTCGGCACCTCCCGCTTCACTGCCGCCGCCAGCACCTCCGCCGTCGTTACCTTCTCCTGAGACGCCCATGTTGATCTGCGACGCTCCCATGCCGTTCAGCAGGATATCCGAAACGTCGCCAGCCATCGAAGGGTCGTTCGCTCCCATCATGGGATTGTCAGCGCCCTTGGCGAGCGTGCCAAGGATGTCCGCACCAGTGTTGTCAACGTTCGTTGCGCCTCCGCCGTCGTCCAGCTCATCCACTCCAGATGAGGTGCCATCCTTCGTTCGCTCGTCGACGGGTTCCACCTCCACCGCGAAGAGGTTTGGATTCTCCGCATCCCAGCACATCCGTCCCGTCGGCTTTAGATTTTTCGCCTGGAACATATGGCGTGCCCACGTGTCCGTCTCCGAGTCGTACACATAAACGGCGTGCTCGCAAAGTGCGCATGAAGAGGGACTGCCTGACGGAATTCGGCACAGCAGAGCACATCGCTTACCATCGCTGCTGACGCGCAGCTGCGTCGTTTCGCCGAATGCGCCGCCGTCGCCGTAATCGCCGTCGTAGACGCGGCCCGCCTTGAGCGGCTTCGCCTCTCGTCCGCCAAGCCGCCACAGGCGTACGCGCCCGTCGACGCCCGCAACGGCGAGAATGTCGTTGTGCACATCCACGCATGCCACCGGTCCACCTCCGGCAGCGTCGTGCAAGGTTTGCCGCACGGTTCCTTGCACGTTGCGCGCCTCCACGACGGAGCCCGCAGGCACGAAGACGGTGTCGCCGTGCACCGCGAGCGAGGGTACGTTGTTGCCCACGCGCTGCAGCGGGAACCCGCCGATGTTCGACACAGTGTTGCCGCTGATGTCGAAAACCTGGCAACGCATGCTGCTCCACAGGATCAAATTTGTCTTTCCGACGTCCATGCCAGACGCCTGCAGGTCAGGGTGAATCTGCCGAACGCCGTCGCCCGTTCTAGATGCAAACATGCCAGGAGCATGCGCGCGCAGCGCGTTGCCCTCGTCGTCGCCGCCCTCCACTGCGGCAGGCCCGCGCAGAGGCTCGAACTCAATCACGGATGGCGCCACCTGAACTGCGGAGATGCCGTGCTTTGCCGCGCGCTGCAGCACGCATTTCGTCAGGATGTGGAAGCTGATGCCGTCGCCCGTGGAGCATCCGATCAGCCTGGATCCAGGCGCCAGGCACAGGTGCTCGACCGTCGAAAGCGCGGATTTCGCCACACCGCCGCCGCCGCCGCCGCCGATGGTCTCGTTGTCGATGCTCGCCGCGGGCATCTCCACCCACGAATCGGAAGGTTCGACGTTTGCCGAGCTGCCCGCGGGCGGGCTGCGGTAGCTCCACAGTCGCACGCGGTGCTTGCGCGTGCTAGCGGCGAGCGTTCCAGTCGTGGCGTCGAAAGCGAGTCGAGTGATGCCGCCTTCGCTGCCTTGACCACCGCCGGCGCCAACCTCTGGCCGAAGCACGAAGTTGTCTTCGTTGAGCAAGTCGCTGACGAAGACGAGCACCTCGCGCTTGCTTCCCGTGGCGAGCATGTGCGGTCCCACGAAGCAAGCAGATCCTTCGCCGAGCGGGCTCGCGTCGCCTCCGGTGGGAAGCTTGACACCCGCGACAACGGCGGGCCATGCGGCGGTCGGCGCGACGGAGGCGTCGCGTGCGTGCACGTGTAGCATAGACTGCGTGGTGATGAGCACGGCGGCGTCGCCTCGCGCGGCGTACGCAAGCAGCACAGCCACCTTTCCCTCCGTTTCGAACGCCGGCAGCTTGGCCCCGCTCTCCTCCACTTCGATCACGCGCACGCGGCTTCCCAGCCCTCCGACGTTGCACGCTGCATAGAACCTTGCCGCCCCGGATGGTGCTCTCGGCGCGGCGGCGACGCGCTCCACCGCGACGTTCGCCTCGTTGGCGAAGCCCACCGACGCAGGTCGCAGCTGCTGGTCCGCCTTGAAGACGGAGACCTTTCCATCGGCGTCACCGACGCACAGTCTCTCGCCGTCGGCGGACCACGCCATGTCTCGGATCTCCGCCTTGTGCATCTGCGCGTCGTCCTTGCACACGCCTCTGCTCCACAGCGACACGGTGCCATCGCTCCATCCGAGCGCGAGCACGTTGGGATACTCGCCGCTCGTTCCCGCCTGTGCCTGCACGTGGTTCGGCACGGGTCTCCAGCACAGGCTCGTGACGGACGCGCCTCTCGCCGCGACGACCGCGAGCTCGGCGTCCCCGACGGGAAGTCCCTCCTCGGTGTACACGCCCACGCCCGCGCCCTCGAGGCTGACGGCGAGCAGAGGCGGCACGGTCTGCGACATCGACCATGCCGAGCACAGCACGCGCCCTCGGCTGAACTGCAGCGAGTTGGCGAAGAAGAGCGACATACTATATTATAGGTAGACAGTTCAAGCGCAAGTAATCTCTTCTGAAGTCAGAGGCGCTTGCACGAGACCGGCCTCCCAGGGAAGATGCAACGGCGCCACGGCCACGGCCACGGCCAGTGCAGTGCAGTGCAGGGAAGGTCAAGGGGAAGGGGAAGACCAGGGGGTGGGGGAACCGAAAGCGCGCGGAATACCTACCCGGGTAGTCTAGTCCGAATGAGCGACGAGTTGCGTTGCCCCGCGGCCGGCCTTAAACGGGCGCAAAGAATACTGGGCCTTGCAGGGTAGGTTGCAGCCTTGCAGGGTGTCCCAAACCCTGCTCTTTTTGGCGGAACCTGGATGGAAGGAAGCAAGGGCATAGTCATCACACTGGGATTTTGTCGTGGGAAGCAACGGCTACTACCCGTACTGGGGAAAGGGTTAGGGTTAGGGTTCGGCAGCTTGACGCACGATTAGGGTTTTAGGGGGGGCCAGTATTGCCAATGAAGGTCATCTTTT
This sequence comes from Pycnococcus provasolii, assembly GCA_938743325.2. NCBI lineage: Eukaryota > Viridiplantae > Chlorophyta > Pseudoscourfieldiophyceae > Pseudoscourfieldiales > Pycnococcaceae > Pycnococcus > Pycnococcus provasolii. The sequence goes on from OW568894.1 coordinate 77,403, forward strand.
ACACAAACCGAAATTAAAACCAAAAGTAGGTCTCCTGCTCCAGTAACCAACTATAGTCAACAGGGAGGGAGGGTGGGAGGTTGTTTGCGAAGCAAGCAACCAACAGCAAGAGTGGATACGCGCGAGCAGCCTTAAGGGAGAGGCCGCCGGAGGGTCTCGAGACCCGCCGGGCGGCCGCTCCCCAATACCCTTGTAGGTACAGGGTTAAGCTGCGCGAGCGACTCCCCCCAATCAAAAACCCCAATTAAACAAGTAGAACTGAAGATTTTAGGGGGGGCCAGTATTGCCATCATAGTCACGTATCTCCACGAAGAGGAGAGACGAGTGTCACCAATCGTGACGCCAAATTGGCCAGCGGCGAGCTCCAAGGCGCGGCAGGCGCGACAGGCACCTCCACAGGAGGCGGCGGCAAGCCGATGAGGTGGCCAAAAAGGAAGCGGGCGGCATCGTCAACGACGACACTGTTGTCGACGTAGTGAGTGCCGACCGCATGCGAGTTGGCAGCCCAGCCCGCGATGTAGTTACGTCGATCTGGCGAGACGTTCATCGCGGTCACCGCGGACGCGAACCCAGAGCGGAAGCTCTTGGGAGCGTAATGTCCGTTGGGTGGGGCTGCAGCTCCTACAGCTTTCAGCGCCACCGGCAGCCAGCGTGCAAACGCGTCGCCACGTGCCTTCTCACCAAGGTTGAAGAAATACGTCGCACGCGAGCACACCCGACGGCGTATCCGATCGTAGCGCGTGAGCATTTTTCCCAGCGTTTGCCACGTCGTGGTCACCGGCCAGGTGACCGTTCTGCGGCCTGGAACATCGAAATCGCAAGCATCCGGAGCAGTCTTGACGTAAGAGCGCTGGATGCCAAGCTCCGAGCCCAGTGCGAACGCGACACCCGTCAGCGGCAGTAACGCAATGGAACTCGGGCGCGACCCGGTAATGTAGCAGACAATGCACGCGAGGAGTGCCCGAATCTCGGGGAGCTTTCTGCTCTGCTTCTGCAGCTGCGCGGCGCTCCTGCGCTAGCGCAATCTCCAGCTGCAATATTTCGCGACGAGCTTCCAGAACCTCGAGTTCGTTCGGCGCGTCACCCATTAATCAATCGATTAAGAATCCAACAGTACACTTCCAATCGAAGGTTGCTGATGTTTCGATCTAAACGTAGGTATTCAGACCGTTTCGGTACACGAACTACGTCCCTCGAAGACGCGTTCGGCGTGTGTTCGACCTCCCACTACTCGCGTGTAGTGCGGCTGTTAGGTTGTTTGCGAAGCAAGCAACCAACAGCAAGAGTGGATACGCGCGAGCAGCCTTAAGGGAGAGGCCGCCGGAGGGTCTCGAGACCCGCCGGGCGGCCGCTCCCCAATACCCTTGTAGGTACAGGGTTAAGCTGCGCGAGCGACTCCCCCCAATCAAAAACCCCAATTAAACAAGTAGAACTGAAGATTAGGGTTAGTGTTAGGGTTGGGATGGTGCCTCTTCGTCTTCGAGCCGACACTTCACGAGTTCATGGGCCAAGGTTCCCGCACGAAACCGCCCAAACTCGCCAAATCGCTCGTCCAAAGGACCAAATCGCATAACTCGCCAAACTCGCAAAAACCAAAATCACGAACTTTCCAAATCTCGCAAACTTCTCACATCGTCAAACGTTTTGCCCATTTCGCCCCATCTGGACATCCTTTTTTCCATCACGTGAAGTGAAGTGATGTCCCCTCAAGTCAAGTCAAGTCTCCCCGGCCGCACCATGCACCATGCACCATGCACCCCTTATTTCTCCAGTCAAGTGCCCCTTTCAGGGGAGCGTCAGAGGCACTTCCGTGGGTGGGTGGCCCTTGCTCAGCCGTTGGCTCCTTCTCGGCTCTTGAGGCGTCGTGACGTTAGCCTTAAGAGACTCACGCTCATCACGTAAGTTCAAAAGACCCGTCCTTTTCTGCGATGGCAATGTCGACTTCGAAGGAGCACGGCGCGTCGTGGACGTGCTTGGCGTGCACGTGCATAAACCTAACGGGCGTGCTGGCGTGCGAGGCGTGTGCGCGCGTGCGAGATGGGTGCTGGAAGTGTACGGCATGCACGCTCATCAACGAACAACGCGTGCACGCGTGTGAAGCGTGCGAGAAAACACGCGACGGCGACGGCGGAGGGTGGGTGCGAGTCGTGCGCCGCAACAAGACGGCATGTGCCAAGGAGGAGGATCATGAAGATGTGACGCCTCTGGTGAACGACGACTTTCCATGTCTTGGAAGTGGACTCGCAGCTTTGGGTTCGTCGACTACGCACACGCCTTGGCTTGCGGCCGTGCAACGTGCGCCTACGAAGTTTCCCTCGACAACACGCGATGCGCAAGTTCAAGCCCCTGCCGTTTTCAGCTCGAGCGACTCCGACGAGTCTTTGGACGTCGACCAAGATGTGGCTACGGCGACGAAGGTGCTCGTTCGAAAGAACTGCGCGCGCTGGGAGCGTGACACTGCGTTGAAAAAGCACGAGGTGGAAGCGTGCACGGAACCTCGCAGGTCCGACGACGCGTCGAGATCGGAGTGGTCGTTGGAGGGGCGCAGCGGCCACGTCAAGATGCGCCGCGTCGTGAATGGCGTCGTGCAGAAGATGATGTTGGCATGTACGCCGTCAGACTGTCGCGCGCATAAGAACGACGCGGCGAGGCTGAAGCGCGCGGATCGCGCGCTACACGAGCTCGCCGGCGACGGGCGCAAGTTATTTGGGTTTTTTTGAGTTCAAACGAAGAAAAAGGGAAATGAAACAAAAACGAATTACGCTTTATGAACGCTAAGAAGATACATGATTAGGTGCGCGCAAAGAAGTCCGTCCACCGAAGCTTCCTTCCTTCCGCGGCACGCCGGCATTCAGCGCGATGCGAGCACCTCAGTGTTTCCTCGCCGCCTGCGCACGCCTCCGACGAGTCCACCGACGTCCGTCATTGACAACCTTTGCTGATCCTGCTGTGTATCTGTCGTTAAGACCATCAGCATCACGCGACTCAGTACTTGATTAGAGTGTACTGGCAAGAGGACCGAACGGCTCAGTTGGCCCGAGCCATTGCGACCCCCGAGTTGACCTGAGCCGAGTCGGCCCGACCCGTTGCCACCGACTGAGCCAAGAGCCGAGTTGATCTGAGTTGTTGGCCTTCGCGACGCACCACCCGCGCCCGTGCTCAGGGACATCGGTCCAGTCCTTGCCGTCGTGCTGCTCAGCTGCACCGCGCCGTTGTTACACGACGCGGCCAGCTGGCCAGTCGACTGCAGACGCATGCCGCCCTCACCCGACGTGATCGTCACCGCATCCTCCGCGGCGATCACATCGACATCGTCGCCGCTCGTCACCGTCGTCGAGCCGCCGGATGTGAGCGACACCTTCGCGTCTGCGCTTGGCGCCGACACGGAGATGTCGGAGCCGGTCGACGTCACAGTCGTCTTGCCCGTGCTTGTCATCGAAACGTCGCCGCCCGCAGATACCGTCGCGTCGGTCGCCACTGTCACGTCGAGCGTCGATCCGCTCGTCACCGTCGTGGCGCCCGTGCTCGACACGTCCAGCGTCGATCCGCTCGTCACCGCCGTAGATGCCGCACTCGTCATGCTCACCGACGCATCGCTCGACACCGTCGCGGCGCCGGCCACGTCCACGTCCACACCCGATGCGCCGGCGCGGACCTCGAGGCCGCCTGTTCCAGAGCCGCCAGCGTCCACGAGGACCGCGCCCAGCGACACCAGCGACGCGCCATCCGCGCCCGTGCTCAGGGACATCGGTCCGATCGTGCTGCTGCTCAGCTGCACCGCGCCGTTGTCACACGACGCGGCCAGCTGGCCAGTCGACTGCAGACGCATGCCGCCCTCACCTGACGTGATCGTCACCGCATCCTCCGCGGCGATGACGTCGACATCGTCGCCGCTCGTCACCGTCGTCGAGCCGCCGGATGTGAGCGACACCTTCGCGTCTGCGCTCGGCGCCGACACGGAGATGTCGGAGCCGGTCGACGTCACAGTCGTCTTGCCCGTGCTTGTCATCGAAACGTCGCCGCCCGCAGATACCGTCGCGTCGGTCGCCACTGTCACGCCGAGCGTCGATCCGCTCGTCACTGTCGCGGCCGCTGTGCTCGACACGTTGAGCGTCGATCCGCTCGCCACTGTCGCGGCCGCTGTGCTCGACACGTCCAGCGTCGATCCGCTCGCCACCGTCGCGGAATTTTTTCCAGAGCCAATGGCACCGCCATTTTCATCTCTGATTATCATCGAAGCCTCAGTCTCCAATCTTTCCAGTCGTTTTTGGAGTTTGGGCTTGTGGTCCGTGATATGGAGAGCTTTTTCAAGAGTGAGGTTGAGAAAGTTGACGTACTCGCGTCGTTCTGTTGTGTAGGTCCAAAGGTCGGTGAGCTCGAAGATGGCTTCCTCAAACGCATCGTACGTCATTGTCGGGGCGCCCATACAGTCCTCCGCCCAGTCTTCGAGCACATCCGCGAGCAGCTGATCGTCGGGGAGATTGAATCCCATTTCGTGCATCGAAATGTCCAGCAGGAAGTGCATGTGCGCGTAGTCGTGTATGCTCATCGCGTCCTTGGGCTCCTCGACGTGGAATGTGTCCCACCACTTTCGTATGCCCTTGCGTATCTCCGGGTCTTTGAGAAGCGCTTGACGTTTCAGCAGCGCCTCCGCGATGTACGCATCGGCGTCACCTTGGCGTCTGTAGTCGAGATCCACGAGCGCCTCCTCGTCGTCGACAGTGTGCGTAATAATTGTGGAGCCATCCTCCTGCTGCTTCGAAAGCTTTTTCTCGAACTTCCGTTGCTTTGCGTCGAAACTCATCTGTCGTACCAGGTTGCGCGTCGCGGCGGCGCGGCGCACGACATGCCAACGCCGCGCGCGTAGCCGCGCGTCACCTTGGGAACGGTCGTGGCGGATGTGCTCGATCGTGTGCATGGCCAAGCCGGCTTTCTTCCAGTATTTCTGTGCGTTGAACATGAGAAGTTCGCGTCTGGCCAGACCGTGTTGTTTTCGTTTCTGAACCATTGCGGACTTGAACGCCGCGCGCACGCGCTTCCCGCGCCAGTGCGCTTCGATGCAGGTGGCAGCGTTTTTTTGATGAGCCAGGGCATCATCGTCCGCGGACATCGTCATCATGTGCAAGTGTGGTGGACTGGTGGTGTGCGTACGCTTAATGTAATGCAAGCTTATGAAGAATGTTTACTCATGCACTGATCATGCCCATCATCATCCATCCGAATCACCGATTCACCGGCCGGGAAAGCACTACCTACGATAGTCACAGCCCTGGAGTGGTGGAGCGGCGGAGTGTGACGTTCGTTTGCGTGGCTTCGAAACCACCTACCCCAAGGGGAAAAAACCAACCTGTGATGTCACGATGTGATGGGACTCGACGTGTCCAGACTCGCCAAAATAATACAGGAACGCGACAACACGTAGGCTGTAACCTACCTATGGTTTGGTCGGGGTCGGGGGGGGGGGGGGGGGGGGGGGGGGGGGGGGTAATGTTTACTCGAGAATGATTGTTACAAGAGCGCGTGCCTTACATGCGTGCTGCATCGCGCCTCCGCGTCGTAACTCAAGACGTTTTCACCAAGGGGAATTAACATCTACTGGGGAGGTCACTCCCCCTTCCCCCGGGGACGATGTGTTGGAGCAAGTTCTCCGTGGTTGTCTGAGCCAGGACCAATTCCAACGGTTGGGACCCCACCCTTGGTCTCGTCTCGGTACTGCCCTGTCCGCTGGCTCAGACAACCACGGAGAACTTGCTCCAACACATCGTCCCCGGGAACGGGACCCTTCCCTCGCAATATAATAGTTCAACGGGGGGATCCCCACCAGAGTGACCTCCCCAGTAGGTGTTAACTCCCCTTGTTTTCACATCAGGTTCTAGACTCGTTACGCCGCGGGCTAATCATTCAAATCACCGGTAGGAATCCCCTACAGGGATCCCCTCACACACACCCCTGAACCGCGCCGCGTGTTGTTGCGCGCGTCGCGTTCACTCTCTCTCTGTCTTGCCGAGCGCAGTGCTCGGGTCGGCGTCGGCCCTGCCACGCCTGCCACGGTCACGTGGCTAGAGTCCAGCGGGCTGCTGAGCCCTCTCACGCGTCGTTTGTTGCGTGGCTGCTTGCGCCGCGGATTGGCGTCGTCGAGTGTTTGTGCCGCCGTGTTGACTGAAACCTATACTCTCTACAGACGTGAACTTGACCTTAATAAAGGCCTTAAGTAAGTGTCAAAGAAGTATGGCGCCGCGGGGGAAAATAAATAAAAGAGAAGAGTGAAGGTTACTATGGGGTAAAAGTGAGGGGCGTGCCCGAGTGCGTCTCGGCGCGCCAGACCCTTCCAAGGGGAGAATAGGTCGAGAGAAAACTCCGACCTATATCCTGGTTAAAAGTCCAATGTCAAGGAGGCACCTCGACCTATTCCATATGACAATCTGTCATATGGGATTCCAAACTACCCACAGCCCTCCATCTATATTCCAACTAACACCAGAGCCAGTGTGGAACGAGAGTCGTCCATCTTCCAATACATTATTCCTACCATCTGGGACCCATTGTTGAATGAGTCCCCATCCAACCAACAAGAGCAGTGAGCAGTTTCTGCGCACTTTCAAGCTGCTTCTCGGCTGTTTCAACGAGTATTTTGTGCGTCGGTGTCCGTGGTACTCCTTCGTCCGTGAGAGACGCGCGCTGCACTTCGTCGCGTCGCGCTAAAGCGTCGTCTCGCAGCAGTTCCGCGGCTGTTATTCGCGCTGCACGTGCTTCCTTCTCGTTGCGTGTCAGCTCAGTGAGGGTGTGTTTCTCGTCCGTCTTGAGCATAGCTGGGCTCGTTGTGACGGCAGTAGTATGAATATTAGTTTCTCCAAGTTTCGTGGGCGTTAGTCTTCTTAAACGCGGGTGAGGCCCAGTTCCATAAGTGTCAAAGAAGTATGGCGCCGCGGGGGAAAATAAATAAAAGAGAAGAGTGAAGGTTACTATGGGGTAAAAGTGAGGGGCGTGCCCGAGTGCGTCTCGGCGCGCCAGACCCTTCCAAGGGGAGAATAGGTCGAGAGAAAACTCCGACCTATATCCTGGTTAAAAGTCCAATGTCAAGGAGGCACCTCGACCTATTCCATATGACAATCTGTCATATGGGATTCCAAACTACCCACAGCCCTCCATCTATATTCCAACTAACACCAGAGCCAGTGTGGAACGAGAGTCGTCCATCTTCCAATACATTATTCCTACCATCTGGGACCCATTGTTGAATGAGTCCCCATCCAACCATAAACCCTAAACTCCATCTGAACATCTCACAACCGTCATTAAGTAAAGTTACGCTGGAAGTAATATAACAGATTCTTGCCCCAGCGCTGCTTAGCTTCTTGTACCACCATCACGACCTGTTCGCGCGTGTATTGCCGCGTGCCGAAATTATCGCGGCTTGTCGACGCCGCGGGCTAATCATTCAAATCACCGGTAGGAATCCCCTACAGGGATCCCCTCACAGGGGGGGGGGGGGGGGGGGGGGGGGGGTTGGGGTTGGGGAATTGAATGGTTGGATGTGGAATCCAACCCCGAATAATCACCACGAGGCATGAATTCCCGACCTCTCTGAAGTCTGCTCCCCTGTAATCCTGATGTAATGGGTTCGTCACTCAATCGACGTGTGCGAAGACCTGTGCCACACTTGATTGATTGGGCAACGTGTCATCTATCTATCTATGTATGAGAACGTGTCATGCTTCTATGCATGATCAGGTCCAGGTGGTCACGGCCTCAGGCTCAGGGGATGAGGAAAGTCCAAAGTCGAAAACCCGCGTTAATTATAAGGAATCCGCTTCTCCTCTTAACGCGACGCGTTGGGGGAGAGTCACCCCCTGTGCACATCGCTCCGCTCTTCATTCATGGCCATGGCGCGGAATGCATGCCCAGAAGAAGAGGTCTCTACGTTAAACGTTAATGATGACGCCTGTGAGAATGGTGACGACTTTACTGGTGGTGTCCCTTTGGCTCCTTCTCCGTCCGTGTCGTCCTTTTTTTCGTCGGACGGCTTAAGCACAAGACAGTCAGCACACAAAAGGCACGTCCGGGAGACTGCTTGGTCGTACTTCACATCTGTCTTCTTCACGAAAACGCCTTCTTCTCTCGCCTTGCAGGATGATGGTGACAGGGATAGGGATAGTGCGGGAAGTTACGACGCAACGTCTCGTCGTGGTGAGAGAAGGTCCTTCCTTCACAGAACGGCGGCCAACAAGGGAACGGCGAACTACGCGCTCACCGCCATTGTCAAACACCTCACGACCAAGCCACGACGCGCGTTCGTGCAAGTCTCTGGACTGCCAATCGCATTTTTAGTCGCGTGCGCCGTGCTCATCGCATACACGCCAGTCAAGGTGGACGTCGGAATCACATCCTTCCAAGTCAAAGACGAACCCGCCGTCGAAAGCTGCGACGCATTCAACGTCGCATACGCGCAGAGAAAAAAACTAGTCGACGAGATGGACGCAAACCCATATCCGACGGGTCGGCGAAAACTTATGCAAGCTGGCGACGAATACAGTGCGCAGAACAAGGAGTACCGACCTGTGAGGTGGAGAGTGCACGTCATATACCACGCCAAGGACGATAAAGTTAGCGTGCTGCACCCCGACGCAGTCGCGGACATGAAACGCGCGGAAGATGCCATGCGCGCCGTGAAAGGGTACGACGACTTCTGCGCCACAGACTACCAAGGCACGTGCATGCCGCCAGTGAGCCTCGTCAGCCTGCTGTACCCGTCAGCGCCGGGCGTGAACGACGGCAAGGGAACGGACATGCAGAGCATAAGCGCGACCATCTACCGCACGCTCGCAGAGGGTGTTTACTGGTTCACCGATGCCGGATTCAACAGCAAGGACATCACGAGCGCGCGCTACGTTCGCGCCGACTTCCTGTTTGGCTCACCCATCACGGCGCCAGTCGGCGACCAGTACGGCAAATTCAAGCGCTTCACTCGCGATCTCATACATGTGCTGCGCGAAGCGTCAACTGATCGCGTGCAGGTGCGATTCGGCGGCGATGGAATCACGGAGGAGGAGGTTTTGATGACGCTGCTCAACGATGCAATGCTCAGCTTGATATCGCTTACTCTCGTCGGCACGATCATGGCGATCCATACGCGCAGCATGTTCCTCACAGTCGCGGGACTCGCGCAGATCATTCTCGCATTTCCGATGGCTTACGTGATCTATGCTGGAGGGTTCGGAATCAGATACGTTGGTCTGCTCAACGTCTCGAGCTTCTTCGTCATCCTAGGCGTGGGTGTGGACGACCTCTTCGTCTTCTACGACACGCTCCGTGCAGAGCGCCGCGCTCTTGGATGGCACGCATCGGGCACCGTCGAGGGATTTGCAGAAGCGCTATTTGGCACATACATGTGCGCTGGAAAAGCGATGTTCGCGACAAGCTTTACCACCGGCGTCGCATTTCTGGCCTCTGCCGTCTCGGCAATTCCTGCGCTGCGCCACTTTGGAATTTTTCTCAGTCTCCTTGTGCTGATGAACTACATCCTTGCCATGACATGGTTTCCGTCGATCCTGTGCATTTATGAATTGAGAGGGTGGAGCAAGCTCACATACCGCGACATGTGGCGATCCGTTATCAAGTCGAAAGATAGAATGCCGCAATGGCACGGGAATGCATCGAACGAGTATGAAACGCTTCCGAGCGACACGGAACAAAACATTGGCTCAGACGTAGACTTAGAGCTCGAGCAGGCAGATGGCTACGGCGGCATCGACGAAACGTTAACGAATCACCATCACAAGTGGAATGCAGAAAGCGTGTGGTGCACATTCACAGAGTCTATCAATCGATATAAGGATGCGACGTTGGCAGCCTACTTTGTGTTGGCGATTATTTGCCTTTGCTTGGCGTCACAGCTTCAACCATCTACCGAATTGCCAAAATTCTTCCCTCAAGGTAGCAATCTTGATAGCTTTGTTGACCTGAGCAACAACATGTTTCTGTCCACCTGGGACTGCGATTCATGCGTGGGCAAGGTGGGAGGCTCGCCAGACGACTCCGGGCCGAACACCGACCCTATTTTCCTGATGGACTCGCCTCCACCGCCATTGGCGTCACCACCAACAAATCCTCAATTCCCATCACCATACCCTCCATCGGCTACACCTGCTGCAGCGGGAACTTCTCTCCCGCCACCCTCCCCTCATCTTCCACCTCCTCCGTGGCCAGGGTTAGGCCCTAAGCCGCCCATCACGACATCGACGAGTACTTTTGTGCCATCACCACCTAAATTCACGACACCACCGCCACCGCTTCCGCCGCCGCCGCCGACGACGCCGACGACGACAGCAACAACAAAAGCCGCTGACGAGAGCGCGTCGTCAACCACTACCACACCCCCCGCAAATCCGCCCTCCGCTGACTGCACTGATTGGATTCATTCACAAGAATTGAATGCCATGCTTTCCTGCGGTGGCCAATTTAGCCAGGACCAATCCTTTACGCCGAGCACAGAATGTTGCTCATGGGCACAGTCTGCGATGGACACTCGACCGGAATGTCTAGTCGAGCTTGAAAAGGAAATACCAGACAGGACACAAGTCGTCGACGCGATTTTGAAAGGGTGCGATCTCGACTCCACCTCATCAACATCGTCCACGTCCACGTCCACGTCCACGTCCACGTCCACGTCCACGTCCACGTCCACGTCCACGTCTACGTCTACTTCCACGACCACGACAGAGCTTTCTGATACAACGACGACGAGCTCGCCGCCTTCGACCACGACCACGACGACGACCACGGCAGCAATCGAGACAACCACAACAGCATTATCCACTACTGCCTCACCATTAAGACCAGGTGCCGGAACGGAAGTCATGACAACTCCCTCTATTGAATCCTTTTACACGATAAATTACGTGTCATGGGAAAAATTGGGCGATGCCCCGTCGTACGAGCTGCAGCGACGTGAGATGGATAGCGCACTTGACACAGACGCAGCGTATGAGGTAATCTATGAAGGTGAGAGCAGTTTCTATGTCGACCGGAATGTGGATGGCGGCAAAACGTACGAGTATCGTGTTCGCGCTGTACGCAAGCGGAACAAGCTGCGAAAGCTTCAGTCGGATGCCTCATTTAGCCAAGCAGCGCGTGCTGCACCACTAGGATCGCTGAAAGATTGCTCCTACACGTTGAGAGATGTGAGCGACAAGCTTGCAGAAGCATCTCCTGAGCTGAATGGAAGTCCTGCTTACGCCCTTGCTCCTAAGGATAAAAAGGGGAGCGCTGTCGGCGATGACCAGCTGGCGTCTGATCCTCCTCTCTTGATGCTTCTGTATCCGGCTACCGAGAATATTGCACAAGAGGGGTTGCAGTGGCTAAATGCACGCCTTTACGCAGAAGCTGCCATGCAAACACTGACCGACGGTGGCGCGCTGAGCAGAGTTTCGCAGATGAGTCAGCAGCAGGCATACGTCAAAGATGCGTACTCGGAGGCTGTAGTGCTGCCTGATACACTGAGTGCATCGGAAGCGTTCCGCATTGCGCGTTCAATTACCGGACTTGGCGATTCCAAACGTGCAAACTGTGCCATATTTCGTGCACGTGCGACAACAGATTCCGAGACGGTATCGTCGGACGTCAAGACTTGCAGATTTATTTCAGTGCACGGTCCCAACATCGAATTGAATAATGAGGATTGGGTGAACGCGTTTGCAGCAGGCATCTCGCGCGGCAGCACAAAAGACGACGCAACCTTTGTTTACGTGACAGGCCGCGGGCGTGCCGACACGCTGAAAAATGTTCTTGACGTGATGTCGTTTCACGACATTACGAGTTTTTTCGGGGGTAGCGAAACGCTAGCGCTTGTACGTGTTCAAGATGCGTTTCACATTGAACCTGTTGAATCCGAAATGCCGTGGGACATACGGCTTGACGTTAGCTACGCGATGACTGCGTCGGTTGCCCTTCTAAGTGCACCTGGCGTCGAGGACGTAATCAAGGACAAGCCACAGAGCCGAAACAACGTTCGGATGAACGTGGTGTTTGGAATTCACGGTATAGATCGCAGCCGAGTGGATCGGAACGATATCTTCGCGAAGTACATCGGAGATCCCGTTTTTGACGAAGGTTTTGACGCAAGTGATGTTGTTGCGCAGAATGTGATACATCAGGCATGCTCGACGATTGGTGAACGTACTGATCTCGCGTTGCCGCTCGAAGATAGCGATGTCGGAAGTACGGATGGATCGGGGTCGGACTCGTTCGAGACGCGGAGCTGCGTGATGACTGATTTTCACGACTTTGTGACAGAACAAGGTCTGCCCTTTCCCGTATCATCGAGAAGCGACTTCTACACGCTATTTTTTCAGTTTCTTGTGCTCTATCCAGATCATCGGTATAACGTGAACATTTTTTCCACGGAAACATCGAATGCGACTGCGCCGGATGACATGAGCGAATGGTACGACCTGGATTACGGAGTCGAAGGCGAGTTGCAGACGTCAAAGGTTAAAGTCTCTTGGGTTCGCTTGCAGTTCAAAACACCAATGCCCGAGCTCATTCCATCCTTTGAAGCATACCGCAAGTACAAGGATTGGGATGCAGTCATAAAGCGTTTGCGTCACGAAATCGGTCGCAACTCGGTGTTTACGGCGTGCGACTTGTGGCCACGCATGCAGACGGAGGTTGATGCGGTCAGTGGGACAACACGTAGTCTAATTATTGCGGTTAGCTGCGCATTTCTGTCGATCCTGTTCTTCACTGGAGATATTATGCTGAGTTCACTGACAACCGCTTCGCTCTTCTCCATTCTGTCGAGTCTTCTGGCGGTAATCTGGTACCTCGGCTGGTCGATTGGTGCGGTAGAGGCGATTTCTATGGCCATTCTCGTTGGCTGCTCTGTTGATTTCTGCCTGCACATTGCCGAAGCTTACGCCAATGTCGCAAGATCGACACTCAGCACGTTTGGCACCGAAGATCCAGGGTGCATCGAGCGTACGAAGCATGCCGTCATGTTGCGTGGTCCGTCGGTGCTTTCGAGCGCGATGACGACGGTAGGCGCATGCATTCCGCTCACAATGTGCACCCTTCAGATTTTGTCGAAATTTGGTGTGATGCTGACATGCATCATGAGCATAGCAATGGTGACTACGCTAACGTGCTTCTCGGCGCTTCTCATGCGATATGGCCCGGAGGAGGGATATAAGAACAAGACTGTGTTGGCGATTGAACGGACGTGCTTGTCAACGCCTGCAAGATGCGCGGCAACAACGCTGTGCTTGGCGGCTTGTATTTGTGCGGCCGTGGAGCCGATGCGCGAAAGTATTGCCGCGCATCCGCTTCCGTCTGGCGTTCTTCTCGCAGCTGTTGTACTATGGCTTGTCTGGGAGCACCTGTATCCACCCCCTTCATCGAGGCACACAATGACGAGGAGGGAATACTTCGCCCTTGCCGGCGGTATGCAAGGCGACGAAGATCACTCGTTGCTCGAACTTCAGCCGCTCACTTCGAGCCCACCAAGTCCTTTGAGCGACATAACATCGGATGACGGGCTCTAAGCAGAAGAAGCCTGAGATGCCTAATGGATACTGTTTATATGTTTATATGTACATGTATATGTATGTATGTATGTATGTATGTATGTATGTATGTATGTATGTATGTATGTATGTATGTATGTATGTATGTATGTATGTATGTATGTATGTATGTATGTATGTATGTATGTATGTATGTATGTATGTATGTATGTATGTATGTATGTATGTATGTATGTATGTATGTATGTATGTATGTATGTAAGAAAAGATTGTTTTTATTATCATGACTACTCCTATTTCGTTGTCTATATGGTTGAGGGACAACAAGCAACAAATTGCGCTAAACTGTGTGAATGGACGACTGCTAGACAAAAGTGATTCGCGTTTCGTTACTGAGGCAACTGAGCGGGCGATTTCAGCTCTCGCTCACACGTCGAGAACAATTTTCTCGCCCGGTTTGAACGTGGGCAGACCGCGGTACGGGCATCCTTCACACCGGAACGCGTCACCGAGGCCGCAGCTTCCGCACCCGCCCGTTTGTGGGTTGTCGAGCATTTCTTGCGTGACGACAGGTTTTTCTGGAACTTCTCCCCTGGCAAGCGCGTCCGCTCGTCCGCACGAGCAGTTTGCGCACGCCTTTCGCGGGTTGCTTCCACACCCTCCTCCTCCCCCCTCTCCTCCATCTTTCGTGGTTTCTGTTTCCACCGCCGGTGGCGGCGCGCGGTCTTCCTCGAGGAGCAGCGCATCCTCGTCGACTAAGTCGTCCGCGGTGAGCGTCACCTTCGCGTTTGTAGGTGCCGGCGCCGGCGCCGTGGCGGCTGTTTTCCTCTTGAGCGGCACGGCCGCCCCTGCGCTCCACGCGGGGTTTTTCGCGACAACGAACGTGTTGTCCGATACTGCCGCGTCGACGAACCCTGCTAGGAGCAGTGCATTCGCGTAGCTTTGCTGCACAGCGATTGGCGTATTAGGCATCGGCACGACCGCAAGAAGTGCCGATGGTGAAAGGACGCGACGCGCGGATGAAAGCAGGGCGACGAGTTCATTGTCGTTGCCTGCTCCGATTCCCCCCACGTTCATGCCCATGGGGAGAAGCAGGAGTGCGCCTAGGGATGACGGGGGCAGGCAAGAGAGTTGGTTTGGGGACGACATTATGAGTGCTGATGACGCCGATCGTCCGCATAATGAGAGGGCGCGTGTGAGGAGCGGGAGAGGGAGAGGCTGAACACTAGTTAGATTGAGAGGCAGGATCGCCGTTGACTCCATAGTTGACGCGGACATTATTATTGGGAAATAAATGCCAGAGAGAGGCAGGCAGCGGGACCTTTCAAGCAGGGGGAGGAGATGGAGATGCCGAGAAGAGTTCAGAGGGGAAGGGAGGGGGAACGGGGAACGGGGTGGGGCCACTCCCGGGGATCCTTTCCAGGTCGGGTCCCGATCCTTTCCCCTGGGGTCGGGGATCCTTTCCAGGTCGGGGATTCTTTCCAGGTCCTTTTGGGGATCCGTTCCAGGTCCTTTTGGAACCCTTTCCAGGTCGGGGATCCTTTCCACTGGGGTCGGCCCTTTCTGCTGGGTCCCGAAGGTAGTTCCCTTTTTCTTCTCCCGGAAGTTCCCATCAGAAAGAATTGCACGTGATAAATATCGGCACGACTATTGTCATGGACGCAGCAGACACGTCACCATCAGTGCCACCCTCTGCCTCTCATGCTGATGTCTCTTCCACTTCCACTTCTTCCTTTTGTGATCCCATGTGTTTTCCTTACTACGACCTGTTACCTGAGGAGATTCTTATTAAAATCTCGTTCAAGCTCCCCTATAAAACGAACGCACTTTTGGCTTGCACATCTAAATCAGCTGCTCGTATCACGGCACTTGTCAGAAAGAAACCCTTTTATAAGTCGCACGCGGTCTTGTCAGCACCACCACCTTCGACCGTGGACGACTTCGTGGATGTACAAACTCTCGAGACGTGGACGACGAGACAACTCAAGAACTTTGTCAGGAAATTCGAAAACATACTCACCACCTTTTCTATGCCAACACTCGACGACGTGCTTGAAAAATCCAAACTCGTTGACTTAGCGGCACAAGCGCAAAAAAGAGCCGCTTCTGCCATGGACGTGCTTGCCGACCAAATCATTCAAGACCTAAGCGCACCTGGAGAACCTCACGTATGCCTGCTCTTTGCCACGTCCGCGTGGGCGGACGACCTACCCGTCGTCGCGAGAAAACTTGCTGACCGACTGCCTCCAACGTGCGTCGTATACGGCGCCGTCGCTTCGGGAATCGTCGCCACGCCGACAAAGACGCTGGAAGGCAACGACGACAACATGGACGTCGACGGCGACGGCGACGGCGACAAAACGTCTGACGCAAACGCGCAGGAGATTGAACATGGAGACGGGGACGCTCTGAGCGTCTCAGTGCTCCGCCTTGCGCCTGGTGGAGGGGTCAAGGTGATGTGGAGGCGAGACGCACACTCGCACGAATCCATCAATTCATTCCCTGATATGCCACACACGGGTCGCGGATCGTGTATACCTCCAACCTTTGAGCGCACGATCCTCGCCGCCGACGGCCCACCTCGTCCTGGACGATCGTCGTGCGCTGCAATCATCATGGGCGACGACGCCAGGGCATCCGCAAGTCTTGCCGAGCAGATACACGCGCAAATCCCGTCCGCAACCATAAGTGGCGGCCTCTGCGGGAATGAGGGGGATGCTAGTGTCGTGATTGCTCGAGGAGGCAAGGGGCCACATGCAGATCCGCTGCCGGGTGGATGTTCGAATGGTGCCGCGGCAATCGTGCTGACGGGTCTTGGCGTTGCCGCGCCATGCATTTCACGTGGGGCGAAGCAGATAGGTGATATATACAGCGTCGCGAGAATAGAACGGCAAGAGCAGACGGTGTGCCCTGGCCACAAGAGTGTCTCGCTCGCCATCCACGCGGTTCACAACGCTGAGACTGGCGGTGAGTCACCGGCGATGTCTGCGCTCGCGGCACTGGAAAATCGACTAGGTGGACTGCCGAACGCGCTTTGGCTTGGACTTCGACGCAAGGCTAGCGGTAGCGGATCGAGCTCCGAACAGCGTTTCGAATTGCTGAATATTGAGGGCCACGACAGAGAGGGCGGGCTGTACGTCCAGCCGCAGGACGGCCCATCGGCGTTTGCAGAAAACGGCGACAACGAAGAGACTGAATTCGAGTGCGCATTCTACACTGTGAATGCGAGCGCAAGTGTGGAGGAGCTGCATGCTGCGGCATCCCACGCAGGTGAGCAGGTGCGCGAGAGCCAGCGCGCAGCTTACGAGGCGGAGCGAAGTGCGTCGTCGACGTCGACGTCGAAGGAGGAGGTGGTGGGCACGTTTGCTGCTGGTGCGCTGGCATTTCTCTGCTGCGGTCGAGGGGCACGCTTTCACAACCACGCATGCTCCGTGGATGCTCGCGCTCTGCAGCGTGGATTCGGCGTCGGTGCCCGCACGTCCGCGACGTCGCTTCCCGTGTGCGGTCTGATGGCGAACGGCGAGCTCGGGGGTCGTCCTTGGAACGAGTACGGCGGCGGGGACGTGACCAAGGCGGCAACGCTGATGGCGTTCACCGCAGTTTTTGTCACGTTAGGCCTATAAAGCAAGGAGAGAGAAAAAAAAAATTAAATTTACTATGATGGATGTGAGTGGTGTGTGAATAGACGACCCATTCGACGAAGTAAACTCCGTTACATTACGAAATGAGCAATCTTCGTCACGTGCTGTTCCCTGCGACATCGAGCTCCATCGCCAGCACCTCGCGCTCGATAGCGGCTGCGAGCTCGCTCGCCTTGCCCGCGGCGATGATGCTCGCGTAGACTGTGCCGTTGTACGAAAGGAAGCTGAGTTGAGGGATGATGTTAGGAAAGAGAAGGTGGCACTCGTCGATGGCAGAGCCGGCGAGGTGCATCTTCTGCTCGGGACCTGGCACGTTGGTAATGACGAACGAGTGCCTGCTGAAGCTGTCGTGAGCAATCTGACGGGTCACGAAGCCAGGGAGAGCGTTAAGAACGTAGTTCGACATGAACAAGAGCATCGCAGGCTGCCACGATGCCTTGAGTGCCGCCGTTTCTTTTGCAACGAGGCGAATGCGCTCAACACCACTCAAGTCTCCTCCATTCGTTGTCACGGGAAGCTTGACGCTCGCCATGCTCCACAGGTTGCGCAGCATGCCTCCTCGCGAAGTTGCGGATCGCGGCGCGGCGAACGGCATGAGTGCGCGCACCATGCCGTTCTTCTTGGGCGCGTCGTCGCACACCTTTGCAACTGCCCCCGCGACCGCGGCGAGCACGACGTCGTTGAACGTGGCGCCGCAGTGCTTAGCGATTCCCTTGATGCGCGAGACGCTGAACGGAGTAACATTGGCAAACTCTCGCGTTCCGTACCTCAGAGGCGGCTTTCCATCCTGCAATTTTGGCAGTGGCACGTCCGCACCTAAGCTAGGCAACGTGAGCACGACACCTAGGTCCCACAAGAACCCGAGCGGCGAGCAGCACGACCTTGTCGCCGGTTTTCGCTCAAACTTTTTCGTGGCTGACTTGAACGCGTCGTTTCCTTCCGAGTCCGTGAGTATTGTGCGTAATGCTGTCGCTAGCCCGATTCCGTCGCCAATGACGTGGTGTACGCGCAGTAGTAACGCGCCTCTTTCTGAAGAGCCTTGCAGCGGTATGACGTGCACTTCCCACCACGGCATGGTATCCTTGTTCGCTCGCAGTGGTCCTTGCGTTTCCTGGTTGACGACTTCCCATAAGGCGGGCACGTCAGGTACAGCTTCGTGGTCGACGATATGTTTGTCGATAGACACGTTGGATGGCATCCACACGTACGTCGATCCGAGGCCACAGCACGCAGGCACAGCGGTCGGCACTTGAGCGAATCGAAATTCGGCGGAGACGAGTGCATTGAGAGCAGCGCTGAGGAGAGGGCGGGAAGGCAAGCAAGGGACGATGTTGAGGATGGAAATGACAGGTTCAGGGCAGTGGCATGGCGCGGGGAACGATCCGGAGGCGAGCGCGCGCGATGTGAACGATAAACGGCGCTGTGGCGCCATTATTGGTAGTAGTGTGTAAGAAAAATAATGACAAGTTTTTTGCAGATCCAAGTGGATCTTCGTCGGAACATGAACATGAATAAGGCGGAAAGGAAGGCCGGACCCCCCGCTTCCCGCTCCCGGCCTCCCGGGCCCGGGGGGGATACCTCCTTGGGTGGTAGGTGGGAGTGAAACGTGACGGATTCGGGCCCGCACCAACGGGCCCGCCGTGGAACCGCCGTTCCTTACAACTCAAAAGGTTATGAGCCTCATACGCGCGTACGCACGCACACACACACACACACTGAAAGCGCCTTTCGGTATGGCGATTCTCGCAAAAGAATTAGCAACCATGCATACTTACGGACGGACGGAGCGCTAGCGTTCAGGCACATCCCACGCGATCGACGACAAGCATTGATCAGATAAAGGAGATGCAAGCATATTTATTGGATACGACAATGCATATCCAACAACGTACCTGATTTGGCACCCTCAAACGAGATCCGTAGGCTACTAGAACGAGGGACGTTCGTTTCTTCGAAAAAATAAATGTAAGAACACAATGATGTAACAAAAAACGGCGCCGACCGGCGGCGGGCATGCAGCGCAACCGCGGTCATGCGCTCGTGATCCACACGAGGAAGTCCCTTCGTGAACATGTCCGCCAGCTGAAGTTTGGTGGAGATGTACGTCATGAAAGTAAAGCGCGCGCCGCCAGCGCGCCGCCAATTGAGCGCGTCAGTCAATCAGCGCCAATCACATCAAATCACCATAAAAAGAACGTCTTGAGCAATTATTCCAAAAGGGGAGATTATAGTGGGCTGTCTGTCTCCCACTATAAACATATCACGTCCTGAAAGTCAAGACGTTTTTCTCCCAAATCAAACCCACAAATCAAATCTCCAGTGGGGGTTTCACCAAAACAAACCCCCAATCGATTCGCCCCTCTCAGCACGCACGCGCCCCACTGCTTGCCGAGGAGTGCACCCATCGCGTCATTGATGAGCGTGGAAGGCGCGGCGGAGCGATGGTGCGGGTTGGTACGCGACATTTTGTCAATGGCCTGCAAGCTATCGAGTGCGTCCTTCACAGCGCCGAACCGGTATAGCTTCGCCGCCTCTGTTTTGTAGCGCAATCTACAAAGCGGGTTGCCCGTGTTGTTGACGTGACGGCACACGCTCACTCTCGCGCTCGTGCCCTGCACGCCCACGCGGTCAAAGATGATGGTCGACGTAGCTGCAGAGTGCACCGCGCCACACCCGTCGCAGACATGTCCCGGGAGGTTTGTGAGGTAGCTCTTTATGCTGTTGTCGGTGGAACTCTTGCGCTCGTTCCATTCCGCCTGCGCGGCACTCCGCATACCCGATGACGTCCACATCATCGCGACGAGGCTGAGCTCGGGCAAGTGCTGAGTCACCAAGCGGCACGCCGCGTGCGTCCCAGCAGACGCGTACGCCTCCTCAGCACGCGTCAAGGTCTTCTTGAGTCGCTTCGCCAAAACCGGCGGGAAGGCGGACGCACACGCCTGCAGGTCGCGCGCCGCGTTGCCCTCCTCCTCCTGAGGCTCCTCCACCGCCGCCGCCGCCGCCGCACCGCTTCGCGTCACCCGCCGCGCCATCGTCGGCGAGTTCACTAAGGTATGAATGGAATGCAATTCTCCTGAAGGGACACGTCGGATCCGACGATGGATTCCTGATCAGTCCCTCCCCTCCCCGAATCCCGCTGAGAATACGACAAACCCCGAAAAAACAACCTCGTTGTCCTCCCGTCCCTCGGTCGGAGTGAACTTAATCCCATTCCAGCTCCCGCCGCCGCCACCTCACTCCACCTCACTTTTCATGGCGTCACCGCTTCTCAGCCCCGAGGGCCTGCGCGGCGACGGCAGGCGGCCCATGGAGCTGCGACGCCTGCGCGTGTCGTTCGCCGCAAACGCGCCGCTCGAAGACACGCCTGCCGACGGCGCCTCTGGTGCTAGTGGCTTCGCCCTTTGCGACGGCCACGCCTCGTTCACGTCAGGACAAACTACGTGCACTGCCCTCGTGCTTGGACCCAGAGAGGCGAGCAGATTCAGCGCCGCGCTCTCGGCGGAAGAAGTGGTGGCACAGGGCGATGTGTTCGGGGGTGGAGGAGCAGCAGCGGCGGCTGGAGGAGGCGTGCTGTTTGGTGGCGCGCGCGCGTACGGAACGATTGCGGCGAGCGTCACGCACGTGGGATTCGCACGCTCGAAGCGTCCTGCGTCAAATGCATCTAGCTTTGCCGGGGCAGGTCGACGTGCGGGCTTGTCCGCGTCAGCTTGGCGCAAAACGACTCTTGAGGAGGAACACGCGGAGGTTCTGAGATCGACGCTCTCCGCGGTGGTAGACCTCAAGCTGTACGCCGAGAGCGAAATTGCCGTACACGTCGACGTCGTCAGCGGCGATGGAGGAGAGCTCGCAGCGAGCCTCAACGCAGCGTTCTTGGCGCTTTTGGACGCGGGCATCGCGGTGACCAACCCCATGGCGGCAGTCACGGTCGGTGTATTCCCGTCAGCGAGCAAGGAGACGCAACAACAGCAGAGTGACGGAAACAAATCCGGCAGCGAGCCGACCATAATGCTCGATCTCACGTCCATGGAATACGACATGTGCTCTGGTGTGCGCGCAACCGTCGCATACTACGACCGTGGCGACGTTGCCGCGCTTGTACTAGACGGTGCGCCAACCGACCAGACGACGATTGACGGACTCGTGAAGACATGTCAGAGTGCGTGCCGCGCGGTGAGTGAGACGATGCGCACAGCGAGCCTAAGCATGCTCAAGGAGCGCGCGATCGTGTTGTGCTGAGAACATAAAATCGCTCACTCGTTTAGTAATGGAATGTACTTTACTTTGTGTACACTATTGTGAACTGTGCTGGTCACTGCTTTACATCTGTATCTTTTAGAACATTCTGAAACCACTCCTTGCTTGGCCACAGCATGGGCGTTGTAGCTTGGTATTGCGTGTACTCGTCGCCAAATTTCTCAACCAAAAATCTCTCCTCAACAATCGCCTTCTTGTGCATGATGCCATACAACACAAGTGCCATCAGCGTACGAGCACCACTTCCCGTTTGAATTGCGACGCTAAATGCTAAGATGAGCAGGCCAGTGTACGTCGGGTGCCTCGTCGCTGCGAACATCCCGGTCGTCACGAGCTCGGCCGACTCGGTTGGCTTTGGGAAAGGTGAGAGTGCGTTTCCGAGCGACCCTAGTGACGTGACGCAGACGTAGATGCCTAAAATGACGCCCGCGAGTCCGAGAATGTGCGAGACAGATTCAAACTCCGAGTAAAAGGGTGGGAAGACGACCAACACGGTCGCCACGGCTTGCAGTACGAACCACACTTCGCCCCGTTTTCCGAGCGAGGATGTGTCGAGTAGTTCTGAAGTGAGCGACACGAAACTTGAAGACTTTGACGAGGACGGTGACGCGGTTTCATCCTCCTCGGAGGGAGAAGCCGAGCACCTGAAAGGCGAACGACAACATTGACGCCGGTCCCGCAAGTTCCTAAGTACTAGCAGTCGTCTATAAGGCCTACTAAAACGACAAATGGGTATACCAAAAGAATCTGAGCACTGCTGACCCATATTATCAACTCTACTACTACGAGTATTAGAGACCATTCTCCCACAAGCCAGAGGAGTGACACGTGCACTCCTCAGGTGAGCTGCTCTCCCAGAGAATGAACACGGCTTTAATGAAGGGAACATGAAGCTGGCAAGACGTGCACTGCTGGTGCTGCTGCTGACGGGAACCATCATGGGCATGGGAGCCATCGGGAATGGGAATGGGAATACCTTTAGTCGGAAAAAGAATGGCCGAAGAAGAAGAATAAGAAATAAGACCACCGAATTGAATTGAATTCGGGGTTAGAGGTTATTCGGGGTTACCTTTAGGGGTTAGGATTCGGGGTTACTCTTAGGGCTGGCTGGCCGCCACATGCCGCGCCCTCCCTTATAGGTAGTTGTCACACGTGTACTCGCCGTGATCTCGTCATGGCCTCCAAGTTGTCATCGAAGAAGAAGCGCAAGATTAGGGATACTTCCTCACCATGGGACCCTCCCTCCTCCTTCTTGGATGGCGACGGCGACGGCGACGGCGAGGAGGAGGCTAAGGGGGGTGGCGACTCCTCTGCCGCCGCCAATGTGGTTGTTCATAAGTCCGAGGAGTCGTCGGTTCCTTTCAAAGTCATGTCCTACTCCTCTCCTCCGTCTTGTATTATGTTTTATCGCGAGTGCATATCCCAACGCCAATGTGCAGTGATCAAAGCACACCCGTGGAATGACAAGAAATGGCTCGTCACAGCTCCTACAGCTCAGACCCCCTCGTCTTCTCCTCCTGGTTCTGGCTTCACCTTGAAATGGAACGACTCGTATCTCGCCTCCAAGGCTGGCGCGCAAATCGTTACGCCAATGGTCTACTCGCTCACAAATAAACAATACACGAGAGGAAAGTCTATGCCATTCAGGGAATTCATTCACAACTTGAACAATAATACTAGTGTTGATCAAAAGTCAGAGGAGGCGTACATGACGACGCAGCCTGCGGCGTTTGACTCGCAAGGTCGACTCACTGTCGCCAACGCACCCACGCCGCCGCTGCTTGACGACATGCCACTCAGACCTGAGATTATGGGAAAACTCACGCCCACGGCATACAACTTGTGGATGGGAAAGACGTCAGGAAAGTCGTCAGGTCTGCACCAAGACTGGCACGATAACCTATACGTGCTTCTACGAGGTACCAAGAAATTCAAACTCTGGCCAGCGTCTCTGACACAAACGCACATGAAGCCGAGAGGGACCGTCGCAGAAGTGTTCGACAACGGAAGGGTGAGATATGAAGGAGCCGAGCGGTGTCGAGAGGATGGAGCCACGGCACGCGATGCAAGGAGAGTTGCAGACGTTGAACTTGCGAAAGCGGAGCAGCAGCTTGATACCGCCGAGGCGAGTGGTGACAAAAAAAGGATACAATCTGCGCGCAAGGCGGTTGAGCAGGCTGAGGAGCGTCTCGATTCTGCGCTCGCGTTTGCGGTTGGCGGCTTCGCTAACATCGAAGAGGAAGACGAGGAGGAGGAAGATGGTGGTGACTCTGACGCCTTTGACGACGACGACGACGACGACTTTGATGATGGCGGCGGTGATGATGATGAAGGTCAACAAGTCGATGGCGAAGAAAATCTGCCACATTTCAGCTCTGTTAGCTCCGATCAAGTCGTCGCTAACAGCACGGAGGTAGTTTTGCGCGCCGGGGAAATGCTGTATTTGCCTGCAGGGACGTGGCACGACGTGACTAGCTACCATGATGGCGACAACGATGGTGGCGCACACTTGGCGCTGAATTTTTGGTACCACCCACCAAGCTCGAAGGGCAGCTTCGAGGCGCCGTATGAAGACGACCTGTGGGAG
Source organism: Pycnococcus provasolii (assembly GCA_938743325.2). Lineage (NCBI taxonomy): Eukaryota > Viridiplantae > Chlorophyta > Pseudoscourfieldiophyceae > Pseudoscourfieldiales > Pycnococcaceae > Pycnococcus > Pycnococcus provasolii. The sequence goes on from OW568894.1 coordinate 101,405, forward strand.
CGCGATTTTCAACTGTGGTGTGATGCGAATGGCCGGAGCTAAAGATAGTAATGGAATGTACTTTACTTTGTGCAACGGTCGTCCCTCACCACCCAACTTTAGGACGCTTTTCGCTGGCGTCCGGCGTGAGAGCTCCACTCGCAGTACTTGCTGTCATTATTGATTGATACTCACGATACCCGCGATGCGATTGAGGGACATGTCTTCGAGCTGGCAAGCGTCGAGCATCTGCTCGATCCTCAGCGCATTGATCCTACTTTCTGGCCCTGGCGTCGCGCTATCTTCGAGATTGAGAATGCGCAAACCCATCTCAGCTCCGCTGAGCGCATCCTCGATATCCCTGATTGCCATCCTCTGCTCCATCACATGTCTGTTCAGTCGGGTATTTGCCGCGTTAAGGCGTTGTTCGCGCATGCTTATTCGCGTGGCGCTCTCCGATGGCGACTCATTATTCTCCTCGTGGCGCCGCATCGTCACGGTGTGGCCGCGCCTCGCGGATGCACCGGTTGTCTCAGATTCGGGGGATGTCACAGGTAGTTGCGGCGGCGGCGGTGGTGGAGGCAACATTTCGCGGCCGGTTGTCGGCGGCGGCGGCGGTGGCGGCGGCGGTGCCACAATATTCCGCAGCGCTGCCGCATGCTGTGACAGGAGATGCATGGTAACGTCAGCTCCGATCGTATCTTCGTCCGAAAGTCCTGACATTTCGTGCGACGGATCAGCGCCCACCATCTGTTCCGTTGCCTGCGTTTGATGAGAGAGTTCCGGCGACATGCCGTGCAGTTCTGCCGAAGTGCGCATTCTTTGCCGCGGGGGGCCGAGAAGGCTGTCGTGCTCGACATCGTCGTGTGAAGCCTCCCGTCTTCGCGTCGGACTGATGGGAGATCTTGGCGTCAACGTCGGCAGCGACTGTGGAAACGTGGTATCATCTTCTTCCCGAGCAGCTGCCAAAGCGTCGTCACTGTACCAGTTGCTGACTGCTGCGTGAACCGTGTGTCTTCCGCCGTTCGCAAACAGGTCGTCGTTGTCGACGTCGACGTCGTCAGTGACGTTGTTGTGTAGGTTCTCCTCCAACCTGGCAAGCTGTTGTCTGAGCTGTTCCGGGTGAATTCCTCCTGGCTGTGCCGCGGCCGCGAGGACGGGTTGAGCGTGTGCGTCGTCGCCGTTGTTATCTTCAAGAATGGTCGCAGCGGACCGAGTTGCGTCATCAGCCGCCTGTGCATTCAGCGACCCTCGCCTTGACGATGGGTGCCGCGGCGACCGGATTGTCGGCGAGGAGGTGGCCGATGTTTGTCCAGTCGGCGAGGAGGTGGCCGATGTTTGTCCAGAGTTGTCATGGCCTTGCTTGACTTCGCTCGCGCCGCCAGCACCATCACCCGCAAAGTTTCGCGGATCGTTTCTTTTTTTGTTTCGTCTTGCCGTCGCCTCCGCCAACGTCGGAACAGGACCTTGCACTTGAACTTGTTGTTGTCCAGCTGACGTTGTTGTTGCTGCTGCTGCTGCTGCTGCTGCTGCTACAAGATGGCTCGGCCTCTCCTCAGGCTCCTCCTCCTCCTCCCCAGCCCCAGGAGAGTTCTCACGTTTCACCGCCATCATACACGACAACGCCGGCAACAAGGACGACGACAACAACGGCAACACCAGATACGCCGAGGGAGGAGAGGAGGAGAGGGGGATACCCGTTCGTTGCATAGGTACAGTATTACAGAAATCACCCAAGTGGGTAAGTCCCCCGAATTCTGCGAAAAATTCAGGGCAGAATTCAGGGAGAATTGAAGAGCAGAATTGAAGAATTCGGGGGACTTACCCACTTGGGTGATTTCTGTATTGCAAACTTCAACCGACCATGTCCTGGGGAAGGTTTTTCTCCAAAATTCTCCCCAAGATCTCTCAAATAGCGAAAAATTCTCTCCGAATTCCCCTCCAATTTCTTCCTGAAAACTGACATGCAGGCCTGCCGCGTTCCAAACAGTCCCCCTGAATTCTCCCCGAAAACTCTCACTTTCAGAAAAATTCTCTCTGATTCGTGACAGAAGTCTCCCCGAAAAGGTTTCCCGAAAAACTTTCCCCGGACATGGTCGGTTGAAGTTTGCAATAATACTGTGGGAGAAACCAAAAAACAAAAATTAGGCCTATGTACTTATGTAAGGTTAGGTTAGGGTAGTAGGTAAGGTTAGGAAAGGGGCTCAATCAGGTGGTCTGCTCTGCTTACCTTTCCAGTAAACTTTACATGGGGTTTCGAAAACGCATTATTAAGGTAGCACGGAGGGAGGGATCTCAATGGACTCCCTGATGAGATTACACTTAGTCTATCATCCCAATAAGATCGCTACCCTAGTGTTTGGGTTAGGACTGGTGAGACTGTTAGGTACACTGGTTTTACCTCGAGTGAGGAGTGTGCGTCCGTCTGGTTCACCTCTGGTGTGGATCCCCTGGCTGGGAGTCAGCCCGGGGCGAGGGCGGAGACGCGTGCTGCGCGTGCTTCCGCCAGGCCTCACGAAGTACAATACTGTACAGTACCTCGGTAGAGAGAGGTGGTAATAAAATTACATGCTCCACAGCATTATTAACTACGTCCACCGCCTCCAGGCGAAGACCCTCGGAGTCCACGGAGGACGAGGAGACGACGAGCATACGCACGATTACGTGACATGTGATTATTGTGGTGCAAACCCCTAACTGGCCCTGGTGGACAATGGAGTTTCATAACCTTACATTGTCCGTCCACTACCGACCCGCGCAGGTGCACTCCACGCGGTCACCCACGCGGAACATGAGGCGACCATTGCGTTGCTTTGTGCGTCGTTGCGTTCGCGCTGGGCCCATGAGGTCGATGCTGCAGGTGGACGCGGTGTAATGAGGCGGCGAACTTTGACAATCCGCCAGAACGACCAAAAACGGTCCTCTCCAGGCTGCCAGGGGCGAAAAATTCCTTATCCCATACACCAGCGATTTTTGACAGCTCCCCGACCAATTACTCCAGACCGAATATTCCAACAAGCAGCCAGCCACACGCAGAACGATGCGCCCATGAATGCGTAGTTGTTGTCGGTCAAGGAGTGGTTGTCTATTGTCAGTCGGCTAGGTCACCACGAACATGTAGGCACCGTCATAGCATGTGTATTGAGTCAACCAGGTCACGCGCTGGCCAGCAGGTAGATTATGATGTTGAGGGTCACAATGGTCGGGCAGAATGGTCGGCAGATGATGGCGATGATGGCATGAGCACCACGCACGCAAGAGCGCGAGTGAGCGTTGTCGTTGTCAGCAAGGATGCTAAAGGTTGCTATCGTCGCAACTCGTCTACCAAGACATGAGAAGTAGGTTCAGTAAAGTACATACATGGATTCCATTACTCGCGGTTCGGCGCAGAGTCGTCTTCGCGCGCGCTCGCGTCGCATGTCTGTCGACAACATATCAGAGCACTCTTCCAAGCAATGCGCCACGACAACGCAAGGTGAAAACGCAAATCATCACTGCACGTCTTCCGTTGCAGTGCCTTGTCCTCCTCCAACGATGTTGGTGCCCCGTTGAGGTCTGCATGCACGCAACGTGCAATCGCGCGCAGCGCCGTGCACTCCAACGACGTCTCCTTCAGCGGCTCACCGACACGCACCTTGTCAGCCGCCACGCGGTCGTCCGTGCCAGCAGCGTGAAGAGCGCCAGCACGAGCACGCACAAGCAAGGCGTAGCTTGGCGTCCCCTGCGTGTCGACAGATAGCACGCCCGCAGCACCCACCGCACGGTTCAGCGCACTGTCACCACATGGAAGCGGCAGGGCGTTGTCGAGGTGCTCCATCGCGGCGTCGCACAGCTCGAACGTTTCGTGGTCGTCATTCGCGCGCGGGGGCAGGAGAAAACCGTAGTACTCGAGCAAATCCAACGACGTGTAGGTGCCGTATGTCATGAACACCTCACTTCCTCGCGTGTACGCCTTTTTGGTTGTCCAGTTGAGCGTCTCCGTTTGCGCGTCGTACGCGGCGTCGCCAACGTTCGTGCCGCACGCCTTTTGCGGAGGTTGGTAGTTGTGCATGTCGCCGAACGGGCAGAGAACGCCACCCGGCTCGTCCGCGGTCGCGTACACGGCACGTGTTGAGACGGTCGCCACGGCCCACTCGCACATCGCCGTTGTCGCGGCGGAACCAATTTTATTTTGGCTGGTTGTCACCGACTCGCTGAGTTGCTGCTGAAGTCGTTTCCATCGAGCAAGTGCGTACGACGCTTGTAAGTGCCGTGCCTGCTCGTTTGTCCAGAGGGATAGGATGTGGTATTCCGCGCGTTGCGGAAGCGTCGCCAAATAGACACTGTAGAACGACGAGCCTGCCTTATTTGTTTCCTTGATCATTTCGCGCACCAAAGCAGTTGGTAGATTGTCGGAGGAGACGCCTCCGCTAGTTAACAGCAGACGCCTAGGTACGCTCACTAACAGAGTGGAGGGCGCGAGGGCAGAGGACGTGCGCAAACCTCGATAGGAGGTGGAGGGACGAGCAGAGTTATCGCCACCGTCACCGTCGTCACGGAATATATCAACAGAAGGGTGTATGACTGCGCCGTGCCTTAAGAGCCACAGCTTAAGTGACGCGTAAGACTCGCTGCATTCTTCGGAGGCGGAGGCGGAGGCGCAGGCGGGCATGGAGGACGGGCATGAGGGGGGTGGGACCCGTGTGCGCGGAGGTGGATGGGGTTAGGGTTAGGCTTCTGAGTTCTTTGGCGTGCTTTGGCGTGCTTTGGTTTGCTCTGGTCACACGTGTGCCTTGGTACTTACAGGGTATGTATGTGCTTTGGTTTGTCTTATCTCTATCTCTGTTTAGGTGAAAACAACGAAAGTCTGGAATGAATCAATGAATGTTTGTTTGATTTACCCTTGTACCTTGTATTATGTTTGCTGAAAGAATGAAAAAAAAAAGAACCAATCTGTGTTTCTTGCGATGTTATGACGCACAACTTCTGTTTGCTCCGGAAACCATATCCAGAGTTTTGAACCCAAACCTCAAAGCGAGCCCAACACTTACTTGCCGAATTGAAGATCGGGTGTCGACGACGACGACGACGACGTTGTCGTCGTCGGCACGATCGGATCATCAATCGGATCATCAACAGGATCATCAGGAAAAGACGGATCCTCAACAGGATCCTGTTGCTCATCAATATCCTCATCCTCAGCAACAGGAGGAAGTGGAATAGGATTTGTAGTACCCACATTATCGTACTTGCCAGCAAGCGCCCTCGCCTTACAGGGCTCGTAGTAAGACGTTCGGTGGGCACCCAAGTCACCACTCTGCACAAGTTGAAGGCTCAACTGCTGCGCTACGCATGAACCACTCTGCCTTGTGTCGAGTTTCCCAAACGTCACCTTCGCAAGAAGTTCGCAGCCCGAAGGGGTGGCTCCCGTGCACTTCGCCGCGCGGAATAACCCGTCTTCCCAAGCACAATTCAGAATTCCAAACTCAATTCCAAATGACGCACCAGTCAGAAGGAACGTGTCACGCTTAGTAGTGTTAGAACCAAATGGTCCCACCGTTACCTGTGAGATTGTGGACGCGTCTTTTGGAACATCCGTGGTAAACGCCATGTTAGACGCAAACCTGTAAGGCAAGTCTCCGACGCCTGGAAGCTCGGTCGCGCACTCTATCGGCTCCTCATGGGTCTCTTCAACGTGCTCTGCTGGTTTGTGATGACAGTCAACGTAGTAGCCAGTCTTCGAGTACTTGCTGAACTTCCACGTAAACGGCTTGTACCACTTGTACTGCGGATAATTCGACCCGCACTCGTATCCATAGTCACCGTAGTACTTGCCTCCGTAGAACTTGTTGGCGTACTCGGGATACGGCTTGAGCAGTTTGTAGTCGTACTTGCCACCGTACTTGCTGTATCCTCCTTTGTAGTCACCACCGTACTTGCTGTATCCTCCTCCTTGGTATCCTCCGTATTCAGCCGCCTGCACACCTGTGATCCCGTGAGCGTTATTCGTCGCTGCGAGCGCGCCACCAAAGACGGCGAGCGTGGTGGTGGTGAGCACGACCGTCGACGCCATCATTCACTAAACTATAGCGAACACGGAAATGCAAATAAAAAGCAAGCAGACACGAATGAGTAAAGAAGACCTCTGATAAAGGAAAAGGACCCGAGGACCGAGGAGGAGCAGAGCACACGCATAGAGGAGACAAGCCAAAGACTCTTCAAGCCGAACAGAACCTATGCATATGCATGGGCGGGCAACACCACCACCACAGGGGGGACATCCATGGGACGTCGTCGAAGGCATTCATGCGAACATGGGAACTACGATAGGGGAGCATTTCAGGTCGAATAAATTCTATTCTATGCCCAGCGGTGGTCTCTATGGGCGGAATTCCGGAATTCCCCCCCCTCGGGCCCTGTTCCCTTCCCAACCCCGAATTCAATTCCGTTCCATGCATGCATGCAGTTCAGTTATTAAGGTTAGGGGTGGAAAGTTAGGGGTTCTATCGTTGTTGGGAATTCGTTGTTCCATTTATTTGGGGGTTGGCCTCACCAGGTGTGTCACTTCCCTCCTCTTCCCTCCTGTCTTCATGGAGGAATGCGCGTCCCTTCAACTAGGGGGATCTGCCTCAGAAGAAGAGTCGATCGCGTACAAGGTGATGCGCACCGTGTGGGTGCCGTGGCAGCGTGAACGAAGACTCGGTCGTGAACAAGAACGAATACAGGCGACACGACGAAGTGCGTGCCTCGACGCAGGCTTCCGTCACGCCGCGGTGTTGCGACACGACGGGGGAGTCGCGTGCTGGGGATCGAACGACGATGACCAGGCGCCTCCCGATGGAGCTGATGGGGACTTCGTTGCCATTTCTGCCGGTTCGTACCACTCGCTCGCGTTGCGACGCAACGGCAGTGTCGCGTGCTGGGGACACAACGGCTACGGCCAGGCGCCTCCCGACGGCGTCGAGGGCGACTTTGTCGCCATTTCTGCCGGTTGGGGGCACTCGCTCGCGTTGCGACGCAACGGCAGTGTCGCGTGCTGGGGATACAACGACGATGACCAGGCGCCTCCCGATGGAGCTGATGGGGACTTCGTTGCCATTTCTGCCGGCGATGACCACTCGATAGCACTCCGACGCGACGGCAATGTCGCGTGCTTGGGCTCTAACGACGACGGCCAGGCGCCTCCCGACGGCGTCGAGGGTGACTTTGTCGCGATCGCTGCCGGTGGTCGACACTCGCTCGCGTTGCGACGCAACGGCAATGTCGCGTGCTGGGGCTCTAACGACGATGGTCAGGCGCCTCCAAACGGCGTCGAGGGTGACTTTGTCGCGATCGCAGCTGGTCTTAATTACTCGCTAGCGCTGACACGCAACGGCAAAGTCGCGTGTTGGGGTCTCAACGACGATGGCGAGGCGCCTCCAAACGGCGTCGAGGGTGACTTTGTCGCGATCGCAGCGGGTGTTCATCACTCGCTAGCGTTGCGACGCAACGGCAGTGTCGCGTGCTGGGGACACAACGGCTTCGGCCAGGCGCCTCCCGCCGGCTTGGACGGTCCTTTCAAGACGCCAGAGGTGTAACATTCGAGTTGTAACATTCGCAGACACACATTGTAGTTGAAATCACTTCAAATAATACGTGCCTGACCAGAGACGGGCGTGAAGCGAGGTACCGCACATTACGTGATACCAAATAAAAAGTACTGTACAGTACAGTACATACACGTGTAAAGGTTTAAAGGTAGTTATAGGTAGGCGTGTAGGCCGAGATCCTTGCCCTCATGTTAATGCAGTGCGTGATGGCACGCACGCCGACCTCAACATCCAGCCCAAGGCCCAAGCGCCGTGCAAGTTGCTGTCTGCTGAGACTATCGTAGAGAGACCAGTGCCTCCGACCGTTGAGTTAATAGACTAGGGAAGGATGCCGCTCCTGCCACCCGCTCAAGCCTCGCTTTTCCTGCTTGAGCCTATCCCATCGACGGCCAGGCGTGCAAGCTCTGCAAGTCCCCTGGGGGAATATGTAGAAGGAGAGAGTGTGCGTTATCCACACAGCACGCATGAAGAATGCAAGTTGTGTGCGTGCATGTGTGCATGTGATTCCGAACCCTAATTAGTTTCGTCCCAACGTCTTTCCATCCAGGTGAAGTTCGTCTTTGGTCTTTGTTTTTTCATTCTCCCTTTCGCCGAATCAAATCGTAATGTCCTCGACGACCGTTGTGCTGACTCGTCGTCAGCTGCTTGAGCTCCCTTCGTTTCAACCACTAGGAGCTCGTGGGCCGCAACCGCTGGGCTTGATTAGTGCGAAGGTACGTGTGGATCCCGTCAACCGAGTTTGCGTTCGGGACCCGTTCCACGTTTTTTGCCGATGCGTTCGTTTCCGCCTCTTCCGATGGTTTGAACTTGCATTTCTATGTTTTGTTTGTTGTTTTCATCATTTGCCTGGGTGGCGGCCACACACACACACACACACACACTTGTGTTGTGATGTGATGTGTGCTTTGCTTTTTATTTCACTTTTCACGTGTTCCTTGGTTCACCTTGCTTGCAGCATACTGCACCTTACTTACATGAATGACCCACACCAACTTACACCTCTCCCGGCAGAAAAATGCGGAACCTGAGCCGAAAAAGAAGTCGTTCGAGGAAATCATGGCCAAGGCGGGAAAGTCCGCGCTGCGTGGCGGAATTCCGGGCATGATCTCCATGTGCGTGCAAGTCCTCGGCCTCATGTGGATGCGCACCACCATGAACTACCAGTACGCCAACGGACTCAGCACGATGCAGGCGCTCAAGACACTCTACGCCGACGGTGGAATCCCGCGCTTCTACAAAGGACTCGCACCCGCGCTCATCCAAGGACCTCTGTCCCGTTTCGGAGACACCGCCGCCAACGCGGGCATGCTAGCGCTGCTCGAAGGATCGAGCCTGCCCATCTTCGTGCAAACGTTCGCCGCCTCCGGAGGAGCGGCGTTCTTCCGCGTCTTCCTCATGCCCGTTGACACGCTCAAGACGTACATGCAGGTGAATGGAGCACAGGCACTTCCCATGCTCGGCGCAAAAATCAAGTCCGGAGGACCGCTCGTGCTGTACGCCGGAAGCTTCGCCGCGCTCGCCGCGACGTGGGTGGGACACTACCCGTGGTTCGTCACGCACAACTACCTCAACGCCAAGCTGCCCCGCTCCAACGTGATGTGGCGCAAGCTCGCGCGCTCCGCACTCATCGGCTGGTGCTCGAGCTTCGTGTCTGATGTCGTGTCGAACTCGATCCGCGTCCTCAAGACGAAGACGCAGACGAGCACGGAGAACATCAACATGATGACAGCACTGAAACAGGTGCTCAAGGAGGATGGCGTGAAGGGACTCTTCACGCGCGGACTTGGCACGAAGCTCGTGTGCAACGGCATCCAGGGCGTGTGCTTCACGGTGGTGTGGAAGCTGCTCGAGGAGGAGTGGGCGAAGAAGGACGCCGAGGCGGAGAAGGCGATGAAGAACCTGCCCAAGAAGGGCGAGACGGTGAAAAAGACAAAGTAGTCGTGAGCGCGGCGGGAGCGGCGCGGCGCACGGCGCAACGAATCACCAGATAAAAGATGGGGGCGGTACGAGGGAAATATATATGCACTTTGTGTGTTTTTTTTCAATCAAACACACACACACATACATACAAAAAAAAACTTTAATATGACTATCACAACTTTCGTTACTACAAATACTGTATGAAAAAAATAAATGAAGTTGATGGTGAGCTTACGCGCCCGCCATACCAATACAGTCGTCACTCAATGAGGTGGACACGCAGCCATTCACGTGCACATTCCACGATTCCACGTGATCGCAGTTGCTATCTGTACCGTGATGGCGAGTAGACGTTGAGTCCCACACGCCACGCGCGTCAATGATTGCCATGGCTTTCCGAGTGCGTTCTGCAACATGCGCGACAATCTCCGGGGTAAGTAGACCCATCGAAACGAACAACAATCCTCCAGCTTGGAGACTTTTCGCCTTCTCGAGAGCCCACTGTGACATCGAACTGATGTCACATTGACCGCCACCGCCACGCTCGTAGGCTGTACAGTTCAAGCCGGGCATGCGCAGCAAGGCGTCTCGAAGTGCAGAAGGTAGTGCAGCGCTGTGCGAGTCGGCGTCAAGCGTAAGAATTAAGGCATTTCCGCCGCCGGAAGCTAAGCGCATGGAAAGCATTTTCTCCATTCCTTCTTTCATGTCACTAAGCACATTGGTTGAGATGATGGCGTGAGAAGATGATGGCGCAGCAACCGCAAGACGTGCAGCGGGGGTCAACGTCGTGCCTCTTCGAGGAATTCCACCGGCACGATGGGAGCATAATGCGCGCGGCAGCGAAACACCCGCAAACTGAGGCACGTAAGGCTTGTCCAAAGCCACACGATGCAGCACAGCCAACGCCCTTTCCGCACGCTCGTTCGCCGCACGAAGAGCGTCATTGTCAATCGCAGTTGGCGCGACAATCGACATTCCAAAGTTGGCCACGATGAATGCCGTGCGGCAACGCATCAACCCAAGAAGAAGCATGCCGACATCCGAGTCGCGAGGAACCACGCGGCGCTTGATGAGGCCCTGCTGCTCCTCACCGTGCACCTTGGAGAGCGCAGCAAGCGCAATGCAAGGTACGTCAGACTCGAGCGCAGTGTCAACGTCACCAGAACGTCGGAGCGAGGACGACGATCCTTGTTTCCGCGGAACCGTCATGCCTTCCCCTTCCCCACCCTTGATGAGCTCGCATGTGTCTTTCAATGGCCATCCAACCTGCAGCGGCTCACCAACACCCATGGCCGTCGTCGTCATGTTTGAGCTTTCTCTCCAAAGGCTTAGACGTTTCCTAGCTGTGGAGAGTCCTTGGAAGTATCCCGTTGACTCGTCGAAGAATATACTTGCGTCAATGAACGAGTGCATAGGCGCACCTTTCGCAGCAATGCCCAAAATCAGAGGAGTGAGAGGTCCACCTCGAACGAGAACGTTGCAGCGCCCTTGTGGTGCGGCCGGACACCTGAGTTTTTTGGTGAAGCGCTCCATAAGTGCACTCCATCTACGAATCTGCTTGAGCGCGTCACGCTCCGAACTCTTTGGATCAGGTGCTGGGAGAATCAGCACTTGCTCTTCACTACGCAGCATGGCTCCTATCCCACGCTTACGGCCAATCGCAATCAGGCGCACACCTCTTGCACGATCAAAGCTCGAGCCGGCAATGTTTGTGCCATACGGTTCGTCGTCAACGCCGACGCCGAAAAATTTGCGCAGAGCGGCAATGTTTCGTTGACTCGATAGCGCGTCGGGGGGTACGGCGACTGCCTCGGCGAATTTGCTCAACTCCGCTTGTGCGGCAGCTGTCACAGATGACGACGAGTCTGCATCCTCCTGCAACGATCTACGCCTCCGTCGCCGCCGCTGAAGCACATTTTCGTCATTGTTGTCGCCGTTTTCCGATTTGAATGCATCGTCAGGGTCATCAAGAATCCCGGCGTCGTACGTCGGCGATGTGAGCAGGGCCCGTCCCGCCTCAACTGCCGCGGCGACATGCTTCGAAGCGTCGGCTGATGCAACGCAAGATGTGGGAGGTCCCGTGATGATCGCGTCACCGTCTTCAAGGATACGTGCGATGCCGTCAAACCCGCCGTCCGAGGCCACGTGTAGCCAACCCTCGTAAGCCGGAATGGATTGCGCCGTCGTGTCGTTGTCGTTGGAGGCTGCAATTCTCTGTTGCTTCGCCTTGATTCTGTTGTGCTTTGCCGTCGACCGAAAACGTTGCATCAACAGAACGTGATGCAGTCCGAGAAGTCGAACACGCGCGCCGCAGCTGATGGACTGGAGGAGAAGCTGTCTCTCGGCGTTCCTCGGCAACTCCCACAGCGTCAGTTCGGCAGAGTCAGCGAGTTCCACGCGTGCATTTCTATGTCTCCTCGCTTCATGCCACACAGACGACCGGCCTCCAATGGCGCCGCACGCTCGCGCGGCAGCTTCGGCGTAGTGTCGGACACGCGAGCGTGACAATCTGTCTGCAAGACTTTTCGGTGCACCGGCGTGCATACTACCGTCTTCGACGAAGCGTCCTTCGCCACTCTCACCGAACAGCCGCTCGATAGACCACCACGGCGTTCTTTTCCGCGCCGTCGCGTCTGCTTGACCTTGCGAGTAGAGCCTTGTGGTGGTGGTGGTTGTCGTCGTCGTCGCGGGCGCGTTTTTTCTCTTCGTCTTTTGTTTTTTTGAGCTCTGCATGGATACCCTGAGTCCCGCCGAGTCAGCAAGCGCACGGTCGATGGCCTTGATCGTATCGTTCACCATCGCCTCGTCCCATATGGCGTACGAGTCTTGCAGCACACCCGCGGCCGTCTGCGCGTACGAGTACGACACTCGCATATCGCCCATAGAAGCCGCTGACGGCTTGTCTCTGATCGCGAATACCGCAAGTGCGCCGACGATGAATCCTAGCGCAGAGACGGAGAGCATCGCACCGATCGCAAACGAACCGCCGCCGGCGTGAGAGGCACCACTGGTGCTACTACCGCCACCACCACCACCACCACCACCACCACCACGAAGCCCACGTGAGTACCCGTACCCCGAACCCCTAACCGACGACACGGACGCCGCCGAGGAGCCGCCCTTAAGGAGCCAAGGCGACGAGGAGGAGCTCCGGGACGCCATGGCTCTGAAGATGAAGAAGGTGCATTCAGCGCAACGCAACGCAAACAAACTCCTGGAGGAGTTCGCAAAAACCACACCCTCCGTAACCCTAACCCTAACCCTAATCCTGCTGCACTTTGGTTTTGTTTTGTTTTGGTGGCACCGTGCTTTGTGTGCTTTGCGCGTGCCTCTGATCTACTATTTTTCTGTGCTGTGCTTTGCTTACACGAGTGTAAAGAGTTCTTTACACTCTTTACACGCTGGAATTTGGCGCTTCAAGCGTTTTTTTCTTCGCCGATTCGCGTCTTTCCGTCGCTCTCAAGCTTTCGCTTGGCGGGGATTCGAGCAGGGACGCACTTGGTACCATCGTGGTGTACAAACCGCACGCGACCGGAAACAATAGGCCGACGAGGTTCAAGCCGCGCCAACCTATCACGCTCAGCAAAGGACCGGACACGGCGGCGCATGCTCCTGCAATCACAAAGCTCGCAGTCTCAACCACGCCCTGGAGGTTGCGTGCGTCCGAGGCTGGCAGGCTCGCACTCGGCGCAAGCAAGCTCGATCCAGCGACGTACATCAGATGCCATCCGAGGCCAAGCGCAAGGAGCGCGGAGACGTATGACGCGAGTGCGGCGGTTTCCGACGCGGCCACCACGAAGCAGAGCGTCATCATCGACGCGCCAATCAGTGCGACGGCGCGCTTTCCCAAGCGCCTTACGATGTCGCCGCTCACAAGTCCGGGAAGGAACTGTTTCGTTGATTGAGTGTGCTAGGTTGTTAGTGGCGCCGTATTTATCCGCCGCGGATAGTCAGAGTATATGCACACGTACCATGCCCACAAAGTGAGCTTGAAGTGCCGTCGCGGCATCGGCAAAATTGTGCCCGCCTTCCGAAACCATGGCCATCGGCGTCGCGTTCATGACGAGAATCATGCCCGCCCAACTTGTGACGGTGTTTGCCGCGCCAAGCCTTGCGCCACCGCTGCGCATGAGCGTCGTGAGCGCCGACGCGCCGTTGCCACTGCTCTGCGCATCAACTTGCGTCTTAACGGGCGGTCGACCACCTCTCATCATCAGCGCGAGCACAATCTGGAAGGCGAACAAGCCTGCGACAGCCAAGAACGACGCGGCAAACTGTTCGCGTGCAGCGTTCTTCGTCGCCTTCGCAAGTTCGGGGCCCGCGACGGCGGCGAGTGTGCCACCCGCGACAACCATGGCGAGAGCTCTTGGCCTGTCGTGCTCGTCAACCGCCTCTGCGGCAACGAATCGGAGCTGGGCGAGTGGGGCGTTGCCAACACCGATGACGACGATGCCGCACAATAGAACGGCGTATTGTCTCACGACGACTCCCTGCCAAGCAACAAGGCTCCCCACGAGTCCCAGTGCGCTGCCAAGCACGAGCAGGCGTCTCCTTCCGTGCTTGGACGCCGCGGAAGAGGCCAGCGACGAGACCGCGGCTCGCGCGAACATTTCAATCGCAGGTGTCGTCGTCGCGAGCGCGGCGGATCCTGCGGTAAGTTCCTTGGTGACGAGTGCGAGCGCTGTGATGAGCACGCCAACGGCACTGAAGAACGCCGCCTGTCCCAATGACGCGAGCGCGACGTCGTACCATCCTCCAAGCTTATTCCCATCCTCCTCCTTAACACCCACAGGTACCACATGTGCAGGTGCCACATGTGCCTGCGCGTGCGCCATCGTGCTTTCCAAGCTGAAAGTGAGAAGTCTTCGAAGATGAGCGAGGTGGTGGTGGTGCCAATTGTGTCAGGTGACGAGTTTTCGCCTGAAGTGGACCAAAAATGCCGAATTTCGCCTGAAGTGGACCGTTAGCTAACCCTAGCCCTAACCCTAACCCTAATCCCTAACCCTAGCCCTAACCATCCCTCTGAACGGACAGGACAGGCAGTGGCCGACTGGGAGCTAATCCCCCCCCAAAAAGGGGGGGTTGCGGCCAAAATTGGGGAAAATTAGTCCCCCGACCAATTCTGTCGACCAATCCCCGGTCAGGTTGGTTGGGGACAACATCCCGGCGCCATGGCGTCGTCGCCGGCGGTGGTGGCGCGCGTAGTGGGGAAGTCTGAGGTGTATGGCTGGTGGGCAGGCTCACAGGCTGACAGGTGGGGGACTGGTTGACCTCATGTAAGTTGATCTTGTAACATCATGAACAACCTCTTGTCCTATAACCTTAAGGTCAACCCACTCTCCCTTAAGGTCGCATCCCCCCTCCATGTAGGTTTCATGTTCGAAGATGTTGTTACATGGAGCTTACATGAGTCTTACCAACAAGGCATAAGCCAGCCGCGTAGCCAGTGAGCCAGCCATACGACACAGACTGCGCTACTACGGGGGTGCCGGTACCGCCGGCGACGACGCCATGGTATCGGCATGTTGGTCAAAGAAGTCGTGGGTGTAGAGTTAGGGATTAGGGTGTAGGGTTAGGGATTAGGGTTAGGGTTAGGGCTAGGGTTAGCTAACGGTCCACTTCAGGCGAAATTCGGCATTTTTGGTCCACTTCAGGCGAAACCTCGTCAGGTGACAAGTCAGCACACCCTTGGAGCGCGCAGAGAAGTATCACGTGAACAACCTCATACCATGGCGCATAACCACACTTCGTAACCAACGTGAGTGCGTGAATGCGCGTAAACCTTGTAGGCGACGACGACGACGGTCACCGCGGCACGATCCCATTGACCATGCGCAACAACGAGCTGTTCATACCACAACAACAACAAGAAAAACAACAAGGGTCTGCGCGTGAACAACGTCGTCGTCGTCGCGCTCCTGAGAGAAGAGAAAACTAGGGTAGTAAAGTAGTTCTATATTTGACCGTTGGTGAAGCAGGCATGCAAAGCAGGCAACAAACAAAAACAAGCGTGAAAACCATGCGTATGTAAACTTATTACCAGTCCCATTCCTGGTGGTGGACACTGGACGGACGGCGTGTTGCTAATACTCGCAGCATTCAACTTCACCTCACCTCCCGCGGCACGCCATCCCGCCCCTCGTCCGCTTGTAGGCTCCCATGGTGCGTACAGGGGTGTCGGACGACGAGGGCGTGCTCGCGACGTCCGCGGACGTCTCAAGTGGTGCGTCGGCGGACACTGTCGTCTCTGCCGCGGGTCAGAAACTCAAACAAGGAGGAACGGACGCCGCACAGCTCAACGACGCAAACAGCGACGGTGCCGTCCTACCTCGCGAGTCCATCAACGCGCACATACACAACCTGTACGTCAGGCAGGACTTCGACGAGTGCCTCAAGGTGATTGAAGACGCCGTCGACAAGTACGAAGGACTCTGCGAATACCCCATCTACGTCAAGGCGCTCATCAAAAGGCAGACGGGACAGATCGCCGAGTCGCTGCAGCTCTTCCAGAAGGCGACGTGCCTCAACCCGCACAACATCGCGAACCTGAAGCAGGTCGGGCGCTCGCTCTACCTGCTCGGGAAGCACAAGGCGGCCATCGACGTGTACGAGGAGGCGAACCGCATCGGCGTCGACGACTGGGAAATCTACCACAACGCAGGTCTGTGCTACATGTACCTCAAGGCTTACGAGCTCGCCATCGAGAACTTTCGAAGCGCAAACCAGCTGCACCGGCACGACAGCACGTACCTGCAGCTGGGCAAGGTGTACACGCTCATGGAGAACTACAAGGGCGCCATCGACGTTTACCTCGAGGCGCTCGAGTTCAGCCCGGAGAACCCGGACATCTTGACCACCATCGGACTGCTGTACCTGCGTCTCGGCGAGAACTACCGCGCGTTCGACTTCCTTGGCAACTCGCTGACGCACGACCCGAAGAACCCGAAGACGATCTTGGCTGCAGGTTCCATCATTCAGGACCACTCCGACATGGATGTCGCACTCATCAAGTACCGCGTCGCCGCGGTGCACACGCCCAACTCGGCGCAGCTGTGGAACAACGTCGGCATGTGCTTCTTCGGCAAGCAGCGTTTCATCGCGAGCATCGCGTGCCTGAAGCGCGCGTTGTACCTCGACCCGTTCGAGTGGATCATCAGCTACAACCTCGGCCTCGTGCACTTGAACACCGGCCAGTACGCGTCGGCGTTCCACTTCTTCTCCGCGTCGGTGAACCTCAAGCCGGACTTCCCGTCGAGCTACATGTACCTCGCCATCACCTTGGCAAAGCTCGACGACTTCGAGAACTCGTGCTCGGCGTACGAGAAGGCGATCGAGATGGAGAGCGACCACCTCTTCCACCTCAACTACGCTCTCACTCTCGCGTCCAACGGCGAATTCGCCAAGGCGAGACAACAGTATGACCACGCATTCCGCATCTTCGAGGGTCTCGACGACGACTCGAAGGGTGCGGACATGGAAGTTGTAGAACAGTTTGACACGTTGAAGGTCGCACTCGAACAGAGCGGTGCTTAAGTATATGTAAATGGCTTTATGTTACAAAGGGTCGGGTAGCTGACCACCAAACATCTTGGCGAATGTGCCGACTGGTCCTGGAAGTCCGCCTTGCGCGCCAAAGCTCTTCAGCAGATTCTCAAGCAAGTTGTGGTCGTTGTCGCCATCATCATCGCCTTCGCCACGGCTGCCGTCGTCGTCGTCGTCGTCGTCGTCGTCGCCGCCTTCACCACGGCTGCCGTCGTCGTCGTCGTCGTCGTCGTCGTCGATTTCACCTCCAGCAGCGCGCCAAGCGTCGTCGCCGAGTGCCATTCGAAGCTCGTTTACGAACGAGTCGGGATCAAAGCCTGGCTCGCCTCCCGATAAACCTGACGAAGTCTCGGCAAAATTTGAGAAGGCGTCGGCAACCGCGGCGGTGTCAAGAGCCGCCGTTTCCATGCTGACATCATGATTTGTTCTCTCCGCCATATGTGCATCGGAAACGTGAAGCCAGTCCTCTTCGTCAGCCGGAGGAATTTGTCGCAGACTTGCGGCAATTTCGGGAATGTCGCCCCATGCACAACTGGGAGTAACGGCTGTGCCATCGCTGTCCATGGTCGGTGAGGCAGAGAGTGCTTTCGCAGCTGTACTTGACGGAGCATTGCGGGCACGCGCCATTGCGTCGAGATGCCGCACGGGATCGCCGCTGTGATCCTTTCCATGTTCGCTCGCGGCAGACGACATGTCACCCACGTCGCCTTCTCTTGCACTGGTAGCAAGCATTTCCATGCCCATCCCGATTGCAATGCCAAGGTGCATGGCGTTCGCAGCTTTGGAATTTGCAGAAGTTACGGCGCCAGTCGCGTACGACGCATGCCACCACGCGCTCTTCCTAGGTGGCACAAATTCGGTCCCAGATAGCGCCTGCCAGCGAGCGAACGTGAGGCGCGGCACTGTCACGCGGCAAGCGACAAACTTCTGCTGAAATTCCGCACTGTCGTCGCCGCAACCGCTCTTCGCCATGTTGCAACCCGCCACCATATCGTCAGGCCCACGCGCCAAGAATGCTTCCATCGCCGCGCCAGCCAGCCAAGGGTGTGATTTGATTGCCCGTTCTGTTGCGGCGGGGATGACGGCGTGCGCGGCATGCGCCCTTCCCGTATCCTTGCGCGCCATGTGTATTCTTTTTTGCACGCACGCCCAGATTTCCGGCACGTCTGCTTGCTTGGACCGCGCATACGTCAGAAGGGCGTCGAGTCCTTCGTTCGGCGGGCAGTCGTCTGGAGAGACGAGACGCCACGACCCGTTGCAAGCGAACGACCTTGTTGTGGTGTCTTCCGGGCTGTCCGCCCAGGTTGGCAGGTGGTCCGCCGCTTCGATGAGCGCGAAGTCGCCGTCGTTATCCCACACCGCCGCGATTGCGCCTGGTACTTTCTTTGTGATGTCGACGATTAAGTCGAGCGCGACCCACGCGTCGTCGACACATCCCCCGGTGTCCACGCTTGCCCACAGGTGCGGTACCGCTACGTACGGCGACCGTCCCGCGGCGTGGTCGACGTGTTTGTAGTCGGGGTACGTAATAATACGCCTGAATCCTCTTCTCTTCGAAGCCGAAGAGGGTGAAGCCATGGAAGGCGGAACGAATGCGTGGAGCGTAAGTGCCTGAGCCGTCCAGCAGTGTTCCAATGACCGCGACGCAATGATAGAGAGACACGTATGAAGAAACGAACGGATGTGTTCGACGGACGACGCATGATTCTGTAAGACAGGTGAGTCAGCCACAGCCACAGGAACGGCACCAGCACCAGGAGGAGGCAGAATACAAACTTCGACAAACGACGACTGACAAGCTGATGGATTTGCATTCTCAAATAACAAACCAGAAGAAGAAGGAGGAGGCGCACCACCACACTCCTCCTCCGCATGAGCCGCATAAGCCGCATACGCAGCATCCGCATCCGCCGCCGCCGACATCGCGCAGATACCTTTGAACGAGGGAACAAAAAAACAGAAAAAAACAGGGGCGGAGGAGACCCTTAAGAACCCTAACCCAGGGGATAACCCTATCGTAACCCAGTAAACCCTAACCCCAGTACATCTCTCGTAACCCTAACCCAATGATTCCTATTTTCCTCAAACGACAACGGTGTATCCCCCCCCCCCGGGCCCCCCCCCCCCCCGGCAGCCCGGGCATTGGGACCCCGAGCCCAAACAAGTGCGCATTTTCCAACCCAAACAACTTTTGTGTTGCTTTTGCGCCGCCGTTCCCTCCCTTCCTCCGTGGCACTTTTCATTATCCCAAACAAACTACACAAGCACAAGCACCAAGCGAGTTATCAGGCATGCCCGCTGGTGGGTCCCCTATCACAACTAGAGAAGATGCCGAGGGGGATGCCGTGCGTGAGTTCACACCGCGCGATGCCTCCAGGACATATGCAGGTGCCGCCGACGACCCGTTCGCACGCCTCGACCTCAAACCGGGGGAGACGTCGGTGGACCCGTACCGACCGCGTGTCAACAACCCTCTGGGATTCCTCAAGCGCATGATGAAGTCTGAGAAAGCACAAGCAGGTGCGCCCGAATTCGCGGATAAACCGCCCGTGTCGAGAATGAAGGAGTACCTGCGTGACCCGGCGCTCGTCACGCACGACCCCGCGCAGCCGTTCGGGGAACTCGCGGAACGAGACCGACTCATCGAACAGCAGAAATACAAAGCGCTGTGGGGAGGGCAAGACGGGCCAGTCAACCAAGGCACGTGGACGACGTTCATGTTCGGGGAAAGGAGGCGGCGTCTCGCGCAAAACAGCAACGAACGAGAACAGGACGACCACAGAGTTCTCGGAACGTGTCCACTCAGCAGTAGCCTAGCGGCGTGCGAGTGGCGCGTCGTCGACGAGAGCGAAATTGAAGACACGGCTTTCCCACCCAGGAACCGAATCAACATCGCATTCAAGAGCTGACGATCCAAAAAAAAAACACGAAACAAAAGTCGCTCATCCTTCCCTTTTTTTGGTGTTGCATCACGAAGCGTGTAACAACCCGGTTTGTTTTTCCTGGTTGGTTTCAAAAGAATTACATTCAAACAAAAGTAAGTGGCCAGTTCGAGGCTAGAACTGCAACTCAGCCTTCGCCGTAGAGAATGGGACGTCGCGGCCGTTCACGTGCACGACGCCCGCCTTTAACGCGATGCGCCACTTTCCTTTGGCGTGGTGAACGCTTTCGTACTGCGCAAGCAAGAGGTCCTTCGTCGCGAGGGCAGCCTCGTCGTCGTCGTCGTCGTCGTCGCTATTCAAGTCGTCGCCGTCGTCGTCGTCGTCTTCTGCAGCAGCCGTTGCTGCAGCCCCTTCCCCTCCGGCGTCCTCGTCTTCCCGTTTGCGCTTCGTTCCCGCCGCCGCCGCTGCCGCCGCCGCTGCCTCCTTCTGCGGTTCCTCCGACGGCTGTGTCGCCGCTGCCAGCGCGTGTGCGCTTGTATCCGGCGCCGCGGAAGACAAAGGCGCCGACCGAGGCACCGTTTCTGGCACAGACCCTGAGTTAGGAGGGACTGCAGCTGCATGAGTGATCGCAGGAGTCGCCGTCGCCGTCGCCCCAGGCGCAGGTGCGATTCCTGCTTGTTCGATTTTCAACATCCAGGTTTTTTTCAGCATGTCGAGTTCGAGTTCCCCCGCCCCTTCTTGGAAGAACACCGGACGAAGACTTGCAATGACGTGGTTGATGACATTCAAATACGACGCGTGTGCGGAGAAGTGAAGTCCTGAGACAGCAGGAGGGGCAGGAGGAGGGTCAGGCCTGGATCCTGGTGGCGCCATGTTTGTTTGTGGTGTTGGGAAAGAAATAAAAATAAAAATGAGCTGATCCACCCTACTCTTAAAAAAAGGTTTTATTAGCCGAGGAAACAGCCAATAATAAAACCCTAATTAGCCCTCTCCTTTCAGGTTAGGGGTTGGCGCGTTCCGCAATTCTCATTCTCAGCCGAGCCGTTCGTTCGTCATGGCGGGCGCGTCTCGCAAGCGTATCCATGAGAGCAACAAGGCACACACGCGCTTGCTGCTTATAACTGTAGGGGCAAGCCTACTTGTGCAAGTGCTCAAGTTCTACTTCACTCGGAGGAGTAGTACCTATAGCACAAGTTATAGCGTTATTATAGCACTGGCTTGCGAGCTCGCTTTGGCAACGACGTGCTACCTCTACATCGCTGCCGCCGCCAAACCGCTCGTCAGTCCCTCGGGCGAAATCATCGACGCAGGAACTGACGTCAAGGCGAGAGCGGGAACGGGAGGCGCAATCAGCTACGCGCACGACGGACTCTACATATCCGTTGCCGCTATGGCACTCGCTACCATCAGCACGTGGTTTCACGCACTCATGCTTTTGCCGCCGGCGTTCGGACTCTACCTAGCTTGGAAGTACATCATTGCGCCTTACGTCTTCACGCCGACGGAGAAGGAGAGACCGGAGACGGCGGCGGAGAAAAAAGCGAGAGAAAAACGCGAAAGAAAGGAGAGGAAATGGGGCAGATGACGCGGCGGCGCATAGGACGGAGCAAACGTATCGTAAGTACAGTACAATCAAAGAAACATGTTTTGTAACGTAATAGAGTTTCAGCGGTCGTCCATTCACACCGTGTACCATACCTATACCTAGTATTGCCACAGAGAGACAATTAAGAATTAAGAATTAAGAATTAAGAACGCTGTTGTTATATATTTAAAAAAGCTAAGGTCAGTCAAAGCCGGGAAGAAGGTCGTCTCCGAGAACCTCGTTGCCCCACTCGTCGCCGCCACCTCCGCCGCCTGGTGCCGGCTCTCCGGCGCCTGAAGCGAGCCTTTGCTCCTTGTGCGGCGCCTGGAACGGCGAAGGCGGCTCCGCAGCCGGTGGCGCCGTCATGGCAAAGTCGCTCAATCCTGCACCGCCGCCCCGATCTTCGCTCCAGCCCGCGGGCATGAACTCCCCAGCTCCAGGTCCGTCGGCTGGGGCAGCCGCCACCTCTGCCGCCAATCGCTCCGCCTTTCTCAGCTTCACCACGTACTCGTGCACCTCCTCCTTCAGGCCGAGGTCCGTGCACAGGTGCACGAGGTATCGCAGGCATTCGACGTTGTGCGGGTGGTGCTTGTGAATGTCGCGGTACTTGTTCATCGACAGCGCGTAGTTGCCCACGCGGCGGTAGCAGGATGCCACCATAAGCTGCCACTTCACCTCGCTCGGCTGAATGCGACTTGCAAGGTCGAAGTACGGGATCGCCTTCTCGTACACCTCGTTCTTGACGTGATACGCGCCAAGCCAGCTGATGACGTCCATATTCACGGGGAACGTGCGATGCGCCTCGCTGTAGTAGTGCAGAGCACGCCCCTCGTCGCCGGTCTTTGAGTGTATGCTCCCCATGAATGCGAGAATGCCTGGGTCGTGTGGAACCATCGTCGCGAGAACGTCGAGCCACTTAAGAGCCTGGCGAAACTGTCCAAGAGCGTCGTAGCAAGCCGCCACCTGGTACAACGTCTCAACGCTCTTCGGCACGAGTCGATTCAGCTTGGAAAATGCGTGCAGTGCAGCCTGCCAGTCGCCGAGCTTTCCGTGCGCGAGTCCGAGATTGTAGATAGCCTCAGCGCAGTCAGCTTCCACGCCGACAGCCTCAAGATACGCGTTCCTGGCCGCGGCGAAGTCGGCGCGCGCGTACGCGCAGTTGCCCTGATTCACGAGCGCGTTGGCATTGTAGCGGTCGTAGTCCACCGCGGTGTCGGCGTACTTCTGCGCCTCGTCCACGTTGCCCTCGAGAAAGTGCAGGAAGCTCAGGTTCGTTGCGACACGCGTGCGCAGTGCAAGCTCCTTCTTCTCGAACTTCTTGAGCTCGCTGACGGCACTCTCGAAGTCGCGCCTCTCGAGGTGGGCGATCGCCTTCGCCATCTCCACCTCCGCGCCGAGCTGCGACATACCCGCCGACTTGATCTGCTCCGCACACCAGTCGTAGCCTTTCTCGTACCCTGGATCCGTTCCGGTGGAGGGGAAGATGCTCGGTGCAATCAGACGCGCGGCGGATATCGTCAGGCGGTGCGCAAGGATCTTCTGCCTTCTCATCTCGTCGTGCAGATCATCCGAGTGCATCGGCGTGTCGAGCTCCACGTCCGTCTCGCCGGAATCATCCGTTTCGAACGGCGCAGGAACGCTGAGAAGCTGCGTGAATGCCTGCCTCATTTTCTCACGATCGCCGAGCGCGTAGCAGCAGACGACGAGGTTGAATCCCGTCGCATGATCTGGGCAAGCCTCCATCACCGCGTCGTAGCTGTGCAAGGCATCCTGGTACTGCCCAAGCTTGGCAAACGCGTGTCCAATGTTGCGCATGATGCGAAACCGAACCTCCTTCGCCGTCGACGGCACCTGGTCGAGCGCCATGCGGTACATCTTGATGGCGTTCGGGTACCTCCTCTGCTCGAAGTAGCAGTTTCCCATGTTCACGCGCAGGCGTCCCGCGTGTCCAAACTGCTTGTTGCGAATGACGTGCGTGTACGTTTGCAGCGCCTCGGCATACAACGCATTTTTCTGGTACATGACGGCAAGGTTGAAGCACACGGCATATGTCAGGTCTATGTTCTGCGAGTCCTGCAGCCCGTGCTGTTCGCGCTGCTTGACGAGCAGGCGTTCCTTCTTTCCCGCCTCCTTTGCTTTTTCGAGTGCCATGCCGAGGTCGCCGTCGCGCGCGCACTGCGTGCTTTCCTCGAGGAGAGTGTTGACCTTGCGTTCGGTATCTCTGCACATCTCCTCCGGCCCGCTTTCGCTTCTCTTCTGGAGTGGCCCGCTCGTCGGCAGCGCGGGTCCCGTCGGCCCACTCCCTCCGAGCGGATCGAAGCCACCGGCTGCGCCTCTTCGACTTGCTGTTTTTGGCGCACTTTTGTATCCGGATCCCTTGTTGGAGGTCATAGGCCGTCCATCCTCCCCTCCGACGAGTGTTCCCGTTCCGGGCATGCCACTTCGACTTGCCATGCCTGACCCAGGCCGTCCGGAGAACGCGTTCTGCGCCGTGGGTTGTTGGCTATCCGTGACAGCGGCGTCCGCCACACCCGGCGCGTAGCCCGTGTACAGGTCACCGTCATCCTCCTGCATGGATCGTCAGATGTTACGTACGTGTTATTTGTATGTATATATATATTTTTTTGTGTGTGTGTGTGAGTCAGAAAAGTTCCGCTTGTTAAGGTACAGCAAGGTGCTACGTGGCCAATGAACACCACGAAGAAAAACACGAAACATGAACATTCAGGTCGTGGCCTCCTCCCCTTCCGCCCATAACTCGCTCCAAGCAAGAAGGAAAAGAAACAGGCCCGCCTGTCCCTATTCCTACTACAGAAAAAAGAACACATGACAAGCCGCAAAGTTCTTAGAAGCACACGCGAAGCAAAACCAGCCACTGCCGTTAATCACCACCACCCAATGCTGACACCACCACCAGATACAAGGAAAACAGCGAGACGAGGAGAAACAGCCATTGCATGGCATTCACGTACCATGTTTCCCCAGGCAGGTTTCCCTAATTCTTGTCGTCAACAACAATGAGAGGAGTCTCAAGGGTCGAGGCGAAGCAGAAGCAGAAGCAGGCCGCGGGAAAGGGAAGAAGCGGTTGGTTGGGAGTCCAAGGATTCAACGCAACGTGTGTATCCCCAGGCACCAGGGGGTTTCTTTGGATTCCGGGAGCGGGAAAGGACAGGGGGGGGGGGGGGTGCAGCGAAGTTGGTTGGTTGGTTTCAAGTTTTCAACGGATGGATCTTGGAAAGGAGGGGACTCATACCCTTAGACTGTTAGGGTTAGGGTTAGGGTTAGCTGTTTAGGGTTGGGTTAGGGTTAGGGTTAGGATTAGGATTAGGGTTCGGGTTAGGGTTAGGCAGGTTAGGGTTAGGGCTACGATAGTTTTTTCGGGCTCCCCTCTCTTTTTGGTTTGTTTCCTCGGCTCATTTTACGTATCACGACAACAACAAATGGCCGATGCTACTACTAATGCGATTGGTGGTGGTGGTTTGAATCATCTCTCTCGTCGTCACTCCGACGTCGTGCGTCACGGTGTCTCCGCCGCCGCCGGATCCGCGGAGGTGAGATTAGTCGACTCGACGTGCGCGCCTGGTGGACTCCGTGTTCCTCTCACGACACAACAGTGCAAACAGTTCTTCGCAGCAGCCACCAACCTAGACGGATTCACCATCGCAGCCGCGCTCATCACGCTCGTGTGCGCGCCGCCGCAAGGCACACAAAACGCGTGGCACGCGCAAGTCAGAGCTCTGTGCATCATTGAGGAGGCGTTCAACGCGGATGCGTCCAAACTTGTCGGCGACATCGTCGCAGGTGTGCGTGCAGAGGCGGAAGTCGTCACGGAACTCGCGAACGACCCGAACGCACACGAGAAGGCGCGTCAGAAGGCGGTGGAGGTGGCGAAAAGAATCGCCGAGACGTCGTCAGCCGGGGGAGCGCCGCTGATACCGAGTGCGGTGGAATTAACGACGAACGTACCACTTGAGGCGGCACCTTCGTCTGGTTTGTCCGCGGTGGACCAGCTCATGCTCCTATGAAGAGCGAGCCCTCTTCACAGACGCACATCCTCTTCTCCACAAAATCGTAAGGTGTGACAGAACGTCTGAATTGTACCACAACTGTGTCGTCTCGTTTGTTTTCATATTTGTTTGTTTCCCCTGGTTTTTTACAAAAGGAGTTTTTCTTATCTTGTCTTGTTGTTCGACCACTTAGCACTCCTGACTCTTGCGCACGATGCGCGCAACGCGCTTCTTGTACGCATCGCGGTCCTCACGCCACTCCTTTGCCGCGTCAATGTTCGCGGGGCTCTCGTCGTTAGGCGAGCTGAGCATGGAGATGATGGAGACGAGGATGGTTTCGATGGTGTGCACGGGCGTCCACCTCTCGCTCGCGTGCTCGTATCCGTTCGGGTCGTCTCCTGCGCTGTGAAGGATGGAGATGCAGACGCGTCCGTCTGTGTACACGTTAGGGTGCCACATCTCGGACGTGAACCGCACGGTGGGCGGGCTCTGCGGGTAGTCCGTGGGGAAGGACATGACGGCGTTGAAGAATCCGCCCTCGTAGTACGTGTCAGGCGGTCCGATGATGGTGACAGCCCACTCGAGTATGTTGTTGTCGTCGACAAGTCCCGCCGAGAACCCCTCGACGGGATGCCTTGTGAGCTCTTTCAGCTGCCTCCTTAGAAGGAGCATCGCCTGGTCCGCACCTGAACCTGAGGAGGACGCCATTGCGCTTACAGTGTGATGAATGAAGAATGATGAAAAAGCAAAAGCGCGGTGGGGTCCCGAGCGAGAAAGAAAGAGGGGGGAGGTTGGTCTCGAGAGTTTGGGCGGAGCAGAACAGGGGAGTTTGGGGAGGGAGGGAGGGGGAGGGAAGGAAGCAGGCTTTTTTTCACCCCTGCAGGAAAACCTAATCATCTCCCCTTGGCCCTTGGGCCTCTCTTGGGCCTTGCTGTTGTGTTCGCGCGCCTAGTCCAGTTTTGGGGATCCACCTCTTGCGCACCACCATAAGGTTAGACTTTCTTCTGGGGATCCCCCTCTTGCGCACCAGTCTACCTTACCGAGGAACTATCAATAAAATCTGTTTGCCGACTGTTTTGGCGAAGTTACTTGGGGATCTTGCGCACCACCATTCAGTAGACTACCTTCTGGGGATCCACATCTTGCGCACAGCAATTCCCTGTCCGTGTATGTGGTGTGTCTTGGGGATCCCCCTCTTGCCCTTGTTTTATGCGATAAGAGTATGTAGGGCCATAGAGTCCTGTTCGGTGTGGCTTGGGGATCCATCTCTTGGGACCTCGTTTGCGCCCTCCCTGGAGTTGCCCCCCCCCCAAACCAGTGGGGACCCTTTTGACCTTACATTTACCTGTTTTCATGGAATGGACATCCTCACGCGTCCCTTCATCGACGAGGACGTTCGTCTCGAGCACTCCTTAGAATTAGCAGCCTTGACATTCGGATCGTCCTCCCTGGAATTCGCATCAGCATGCCTCGACCTCTCCGACGTCTACGCGGCGTCTAACATGAACCTGCACCGCGCCACAGTGTTAGCGCAACACGCACTTGACATACGAACCTCACTACTTGGACAACACGACGCAGCGACCGCTATCGCCGCATCAAGGTTAGCGATACTTCTGCACATGACCAACAGACACGCGGAGGCGCAGAACGTTGAAACCTTCGCCAACGAGAGCGTAGAGGCGGTGTGCGAAAACACCGGCGCCAACGCAAGGCGGGCGTGGAAAAGAGTCAGGGCAAAAGTGCTCGTGCCAACACCAAGTACAAGACAGCCGAAACCATCCTCCATCGGAAAAACCAAGTCGGGCGTGCGCAGAAAGTAAGAAGAACATGACTATTGTAACATACGTACATTACAAGTCCAACAAGTGGGGGTCATCTGCCGACGCTGACGCTGCTCGCGTATGCGCTGAAACAGACGACGCAAGGTGAGGGCGATTTGGACGTCGTTCGATGCGATATGTCGCACCGTCTGTCGTCTTCTGCGATGTTGTAAACGACATCAACCCCTTGGAGCCCGTGCGCACGGCTGAGGTGGCGTCAATGCGTCGGTACGACGTTCGGGCGCTACCCAGCAGCCCGAATCGTTCCTTCCGTCCCCCAGACGGACGCAGTGCCATCGCATCAGCAGATGGTGGCTCTGGGATATCATTCGCGTCGGGCCGCGGCGGCGGCGGCGGCGGCGGTGGTGATTGCTGCATGTTGCTCGACTTGCTTGACTTGCGTTTTTTCGCAGGCGGCGGTGCAATCTCGCCATCCTCCAACTCTGGAGGCGGCGGAGGAAGTTGAGCAGGAGGAGGAGGAGGAGGAGGAGGGGAAACTCGAGCAGGAGGTGGTGCAGCAGGAGGAGGAGGAGGAGCAGCAGCAGCAGCGGCGGCGGCAGATGCAGAAGCCACTGCCGCAGCCATGGGAAGTGGAGGAGCGGGAGGAGGTTGTTTTCTCGGACGGCCACGTTTGCGCTTTTCTCCCGGGTTCTCCGGGTCTTTCTTCGGTCGGCCGCGCTTTCGTTTCTCACTATCAGGTGCAGTCGTCAGCGAAGGTTGCTTCTTAGGCCGTTCGGTCGTGCTATTTTCCGGATCATTCCTTGGACGTCCCACCTTTCGGTGCCCTGGTTTAGAAACGGTAGTGCGTACACGTGGCGGCGGAGGAGGAGGCATCATCACTGGATCAGGCGCACGATTTCCAGCTGGTCCGATGTCAGGCAGAATGCCAACGCCAAGTGGCTTTTGTGTGGAACCGACGGCGACAGCAAGTACTTGTGCTGGCCCAACAGCTGCGTCGCGATATCGCTGCCTATAGCGAGCCTCTTTTTCTTTCGCCGCCTCCTTACGAGAGAATTTGTACGCTATTCCAGGAAGTTTCCGGCGGGTCACCTTCGTGGTTGTTTTCGCCACGCCGATCTCCTTTTTCGCCGGCACTTGCAACCGCTTTCTCTCATGCCTTCGAAGATTTCTCCATGGCACCGCCACCGAAATGCCCAGTCCCGACTCACCGTCGTGATCTGGTATCGCGAGTGCTGCCACCATCGCCTCCCGCGTGAGATTCGTCGTTCCGGCTGGTGGTGTTGGTGCCAGAGTGTCTGCCCCAACCGCCGTTGTAAGGCGCTGCTTCACAGCCGCTTGACCGAGAGCATTCGAGCACGTCTTGGAGAAATTGAAGAGCACGTCTTGGAGAACATTGAGCGATTGTGCAGTTTGATGTGGCGGCTCGTCGGCGCCCAGTCCAGTGAGCGCATTGTCGTAATCAGCAAGAGCTAAGGTGGCTGTAGGTGCTGAACTCAAGCCAAGCACCTCCGCCATCTCGTCATTTGATACGGCTTGTGTTGACTCGATCTCTTTCGCAGCTTGCGCAGTCACTGGGCAAAGCGTATGAGCCACCTCATGAGCCACCTCCCACGCCTTTGAGAGAGCCAGTTTGCGCCGTTCATCTTGGCTGACGACAAATTTAGCCCCCAAAAGCGCCCCCGCACCCTTCGTGGGTCTCACAGTTTCGGCAGAGAGCACGGAAAGCAGCCGTTTATTCGCCGCTGACTCACCGGCTGCTGCTGCTGCTGCTGCTGCTGCTGCTGCTGATTTGTCGACGGCAAGAGCGGGTGCGGGCGTGCTGCAGTTGACGAACGGAAATGCGCCAATCACGCAGATGGGCGCACCGCCGTCCACTCCCACGAGCAAGTGCGCTAGGACGGAACACACGTCGTCCATGCAGTTTCTGTTGGCACTCGCTAGTTCGGCAAGTTGCCCCAGCGCAGCGAGCGTCGCAGGATCAACGTAAGGCCGTGTCCATGGGCCGGTAACGACGCGTCTCGTTCGCCCTGACGCGTCCGCGAGCACGGTCGTCGTCTCTCTTTCTGGAAGTTGCGTCGCGTACAGCACGTACGTGCAGAAGAGTCCAGCGACGGCAGCAAGCACGCGCGCGTCCGTCAATGGTGGTGGTGCCGCTGATGGTGATTTGTCGGCGACAAAGTGCGCGATGTTATTGGCGATGTGTGCCAAAGATCTCTGGTACAGTTTTTGCGTATAGTCCGTCTGGTGCATTTCCCACACCGGCTGGTTGAGTTCGTGCAGGAAGAATAGCGATGTGCGGTTCCAGTGCTCTAAGAAGAAGTCAAGAGAAAAGAAAGAGTCTAGCCCTAAGGATGACGATGACAAGGACGAAGAGGAAGCCGCTGAAGCTGAAGCTG
Organism: Pycnococcus provasolii; assembly: GCA_938743325.2. Taxonomy (NCBI): domain Eukaryota; kingdom Viridiplantae; phylum Chlorophyta; class Pseudoscourfieldiophyceae; order Pseudoscourfieldiales; family Pycnococcaceae; genus Pycnococcus; species Pycnococcus provasolii. The sequence continues at coordinate 131,068 of OW568894.1, forward strand.
CTATGACATCATCGATGTCACGCTCATAGCAAAGAGGTTTCACACAATGAGATAACGAGGAACCTAGGGAGTCGAGTCCTCCTGAAGGAAGGTTTCTTTTGGTTGTACGACGCCTCTCCTGAGAAGAACGACCACCACCACCACCAGCAGAAGGAGCAGGAGGATGTGCCGCCGCCAAAGCCGACGCCATGGCCCAACAAACACGTTGGGGGTGGGAACGGGACTTCGCAAAACCAGGGATCTCGTAACCCTAGTTGTAACCCTAACCCTAACCCAATTCCTGTGTAAACCCTAACGCCTTTTCAGCCTCCCTCAGTGCCTCCCTCTTGGCCTCTTGACCGCATGGACTTATTAGCGTCCGCTTTCATCACCACGTGTCATTTTCAAGGGTGTCCTGTCACATCCATGTCGCCCATGGTGTCAAACAACGTCAGGGTACTGAGAAGTGACCGTCTCGCTCATAGTCTCATCAAGCTCACAACAGCACATCCACCTCCAGGGGGTAGCACTCCTTCTCTTCGCATGAATATTAATAAACTGCAGTCGCTGTGGGCTGGCTACGGCGTGATCTCGCGTGTTCGTGTTGTGTTTGTGCCTCCTTGCGGTGGTGATCTTGATCTTAGCAAGTTTGGGTCTCTAATCCTTAAGCAAGTCGCACCACCACCTTCGTTGTCTTCTTCGTCACTCAAAGAAGACGTCTCGCACTTGCGCAAACTGAAATCGTATCAGGTGGAAGCGGCGTTCTACTCGTCGGAGATACCGGCTGAGCTGGCATCGCGTCGCGCACATGTGCCAATGTTAATTGACAGATGTGGCGATGTCGTGGATGAAGGAGGACTCGAGCTACTACTAAGCGACCTCGACAACGAAGGATTCACGAGCCGACTCTCTGGATCGAAAGCGCACGTGGAAGCGGCACTAACACTGCTGGCGAAAATACACGCCACGTACTTCGAAAGGAAACTGCCCGAAGGGTTGTGGGAACAAGCTTGTTACTGGCACCTTGAGACCAGACTTTCTGAGTTGAGAGACATGTCAGACAAGAGACTGCAGTCTGCCGCTCCTGCACTCGACAGGCGGCTGAGACAAGCGACGCGCGGAATGACACTACTGCACGGCGACGCAAAGGCGGACAACCTGCTCATAGGAGACGACGGCGGTGCCGCCGCGTACGACTTTCAGTACACCGGCGCCGGGCTGGGAGCAAGAGACGTTGCCTATCTGTTGGTGTCAAGCTGTGATGCGCGAACGCTTGAGCTCGAGGAAGCGAGTCTGCTGAACACATACCATGCCGCGCTTCTCGAAGCTGGCGTTCCGCCCACATTCACCAGAGATATGCTGCAAGACGATTTTGACATCTCCGTCGCGGATTATATGCGCTTCATGGACGGTTGGGGTGAATGGGGAAACGCTCGCTGGGCAAGAAAAAGAACCAACGTTGTACTCGACCGTCTCGAGAAAGCGATGAAGACGAGTGGTGACTGGGATGGCGCCATCGCAACCGTGTATAGTCAATGAATGTTTTTCTTTACATTAGACTTCCTCCACAACTGTAGCAAGCAGTTCGTTGAGCGCGCTTCCCTGTAACTTTGCCGCAACTTTCTCCACGCCGCTCGCCGCATCGCGCACGGCAATGACAAGCTCGTGATCGCGGAACTCCTGCAAGTGCGCTCGTAACGTCAGCTCCGCGCTTACTAGGAACCGATCGCGGCACGCGGCATACAGCTCGCTCTGCGTCATTCCCGACGGGCCTGCGCGTGCAAGCACGCCGAAGATGTCGCGCGCGTTTGGAGTGAGCGTGCGCAGAACCACCGTCGCGGCGTGCAAAGCGGGCGCATCACCGGCATGCTTTCGCAGTACGGGCGGCACACCTCCGCTGAGTGCCGCCTCCGCCTCGTATGGCTCGTACGTGTGCGCCTCCACCCAAGCTGCGTCGAGCGCCTGCGTGAGACGTGCATCCATCGCAGCCGCAGCGTGCACGTGATCGGCGCTCGCGACGACGCGTACATACGGCCTCGCGTCGCACAGGGCAGCAAGTGCGTGCATGTTATCGCGCGTGCGCATGGCTTGTGCATCAATGCCATGCACGACGAGTAGAACGTGCTTGGGATCGTCTTTATTGAATCGCGCCATCGCCGCGGCGACCTCCGAAGCTGTCGTCGCCGCGTTCTCGCCTCTTCGCGACGTCGCGATTCCGTTCGTCGCACGAGCTGCTGCCAGCACCTCGGTCGCCGCAGCGTGCACGTTCGCCTGCGGGTGGTGTCCATCGAGGACGACGACGTCGACGCCGCGTTCCGTCTCCGTCTGCGCGAACTCCTCGGCAGCACGCCGTTTGGATCCGAAGCCGTAGAGCACGACGGAGAAGCCGCTGAGAAGGAGCGAGCGCCACGTTGCGTGCGATTTCGTGAGGTTGGCGTGGATCGTCTGCCTTTCGTTGAAGTGCGGTGCGGGTAGCTTGCCAAGAAGTTCCGTGAGTTCTCGGCCGTTGAGAACGTGCCTGGGCATATCACCGACGAGCGTGGACGACTTTTTGCCAAGCGGTGTGGTGTCGTGCTTCGTCTTTTTCGCCTTTTCGGGCGTTTTCGCCTCTTCCAGGGTGGGAGAAGGTGGGTTTGTGCGCATTTTTTTCTTCAAAGGCTGCTCCTGCTGCTCAGGGGTTTTCGGAGGGCGCCCACGTCGCTTCTTTTGGTCTGACGACGCCGACGGGTTCTGCACCACAGCCGCCGCCATTCCCGCCTTTGATGCGGACGCGTGTTCCGAAGCGCCAAGCTTCTTCTTCTTCTCAGGCTCAGCAGCGTTCCGTGCTGCTGATGCCCCAGGAGCACGAGAAGCACGAGGAGCACGAGGAGCACGAGGAGCAGAACCACCACCACCACCACGAGCAGATGAACGACGTCCAGCCGAGAAAGGAATCTGCGAGGAGGATGAGACGATAAGTCGTGAGCGAGAAAGACGCACACCTTGAGGCATGGTACCAGAAGGTGATGAAGGGTCGGATTGGTTCCTGCGTGCGGGCATGGAAAATGAAAAGGCGGAAATGGACACCCGGGGGCAGGGGCGGGAAAGAATCACCCATCAAAGGGCAGGAACAGGCGGGAAAGGAACAGGGGACCCCCTGGGGGGACGCGGGGGGAGGGCAATAACCCTATCGTAGTGGTAACCCTAACCCTAATCTAATCAATGAGGACTCTGACGTAAACCCTAACCCGGATGCCCCCCCCCCCCCCCCCAATCCCCCGAACTCCGCCATCTCGAGAAATCGATCTCGGAGGTTGGTGACGTCGACGGCGATGGCGATGACGTCGTCTTTCCCGTGCTCGTCAACATGGCGCAACGTTCTTCCTCTGGCTTCCATGGGCTCACCCGGGTTCTCTCTCGTCGGGTCTCTCTTGTCGTCTCAGGCTCATGTAATAAGTGCGCGCCGTCTTAGCAATGTCTCTGGTAATGTGCACAGTTGTGTTAGCCTTTCTAGTTTGAAAGCAATAACGTCCATGAACACTCATGGATCCACCAGCTCTTCCAGAGGGCTGATGTTACTTAAGGAACGATGGAACGCGGCGCGTGCGCGTTCGTCACTTGCGGGCTCGGCACGTGCTCGCAATGCTAATATGCGCACTCCAGTTATGAGTTCGTCGTTCGCGAAAACGACGGGAGGTTTGCAGCACCGTCTTTCTTGTAGGGGGTGGGCAGCCTCGGCAGCACCGGCGTCGTCAGGAGCAGGAGCGTCGAGGGCCGAGCGACTCACGGCACACGCGCAGGAAGCGGCACGCCAGAAAAATCGCGACTTGGCACTCTACGGAACGGCGATCGTCGTCGGCATGGTGGGTGTGACGTACTTGAGCGTACCACTCTATCGCATGTTCTGTCAGGCGACCGGGTTTGGGGGAACAGTACGCCGCGTCGAAGGGGACAGTGTCGAGGCTAAGATTGCACGTGGATGGGACCTCAGCGAGACCGACGCCGCAAAGTGCGCGGAACGCACGCTCACGATCCAATTCAACACGGACGTGAACGGCGACCTCGACTGGACGTTCACGCCGACGCAAAGAGAGGTTAAGGTGCACCCAGGACAAACAGCACTGGCGTTCTTCACTGCGCGCAACAACACCGACCGTGCCATAACCGGCGTCGCTACCTACAACGTCACGCCGCAAAAAGCGGGGAGCTTCTTCGCGAAAATACAGTGCTTCTGTTTCGAGGAGCAGCGCTTGCGTCCTCACGAGGAGGTGGACATGCCCGTTTTCTTCTACGTGGACCCGTCCATTGTTCGCGAGCGCAAGCTCGAGGGCGTAGACACGCTCATGCTCAGCTACACGTTTTTCAAAGTAAGCGAGGACGACGACGAGGAGGTGTGCGAGCCATGCCTGGAGGCGAAGGAGAATGCAAGCGCGGCAGCCGCGAAGGTTGGACTGACGGTGAAGTCGTGATGACAAGCCTAAGATTGCTCATTTAGTAATAGAAATGTACTTTACTTTGTCCAGAGGTCGTCCATGCGCGCCTTATTCATCATCATGGTCGAAAACTAACAAAATAACAGAATTTAAAAAACCAAAATAACAGAATTTAAAAAACACAAACAAAAGGTAACTCGGCAAGACGGCAGCTCACAACACGCGGTCCGTCCGTCGTAAATCATTTCATGATTTACGGTTGGTGATTACGGTTCATGATTTACGGTTGGTTTTCGGGTTAGGGTTTAGGGTCATTTCATGATCTTCGTCTTTTTTCAGTCTCACGCGAGAGACAACAGATCACAGATAGCTCAGCGGACGAAGTTGTTGTACGCCGCCTCTCCATATGCGAGGTTGGGCACCGTCACAAACTGCAAGCATTCGAGCGCATCCTCGAAGCGGCGATCAATTTGTTCATCATCGCTCTCCGAGGAGTCCGAGCCATTCGGCAGCTTCGCACCGAGCTTCCATCCATACATCTTGGCAATGGTCACGATGCTGCGTTTTTCATTGTGATTCATCAGATGAATCGGATCATCCTGGGGTTCCGGATCCGACGTGGGATACGGACCATACCTTTCACTCCAGTGTGAGTGACAAATTGCGGCGTGGTCGCAACACTTCCGCCAAATTCGCATCATATTGCGCGCCATCGAGCTGTGCGCTTGAGCTTGGATCGTCAGTCGCAGAATGCGTTGCTCATTCGAGAGCGATTCAAAGCTCGCTTTGATGACCTCCATATCTGCCGCATTGACGCTCAAATGCTTCATCTGTTGTTCCACCACTTCATCATCATGTTCGGCAGCTTGTTCGGCAGGGTGTGCCGAGATTCCTCCTCCCAGCACGCGCCCTTCTTTAGCAGCAGTGCCCGATGTACCCTCCGAGCAGAGTACGTCCGCTGTCAGTCCGCTGTCAGAGTACGTCCGATGTATGACGTCGCTGTCGATCCGGAGAGCAGGCTCACGTGACGGCATTTTTGAGTCGGACGCCGCGACAACATCGCCAAGCACATCCTCATCAGTCACATGACTCACATCACTTACGTTGACCGCCGCCATCGTCCAGTGACTGCCACCAATATTGATTGACACCGCCGCCAAGTTTGAGTTCGCTTCACCATCAACAACACCTTGCTGATTTTTACTGTTGTTGTTGTTGTTGTTGTTGTTGTTGTTGTTGTTGTTGTTGTTGTTGTTGTTGTTGTTGTTGTTGTTGTTGTTCATCGTCATCATTATTCAATAAATACAAAGGCTCGCCGAACTCCCACGCGAACGGAATGCCACAGCGCATGCACCACTGCTGTACCGACCCTACAGCAGTTTCTTCTGCAATTCGCCGTCGTCTGAGGAGCAGTGGGCCTCGCTTCTTCAAGATGGGTCCGTATCAATATTTTTTTCGAGGGTTGTTCCTCGGATCCGATTTCGGTTACTATTAAGTCGCGATAACTGGGGGATCCGGGTTCAAATTGAGAACCATGAAACCCTGTCGTAATAAGGTCTGTCTGACCATGATGCTTTGCACCGCGATCGCGATGATTGGTCGGCAATTGAAAAAAAACAGACGAAAACGATGGCGGCGTCGTGGATGCCCACCTTCGCGTCCAGCACGTGGTTCAACTACGTCAACTTTTTCGTCAGTGTGATTTCGCTCTGCATTTTTGCTCTCTTGACGATTCTATTCGCGCTCACGCCCCTGTGGCAAGCTTGGGGGGCGCGATGCCGCCAATGCTGTCGCGATCGTCGTCGGGATCCTGTTGACGATCCTGGCGATTTGGAGTTGGCGAATGGCGATGATGATGGACATGAGAAGAAAGAAAAGAAGAAGAACGAGACAACGCTGTCGCTGTCGCTCGATAAAGAGCAGGAGGAGTCGGAGGCGCCTCCCGCCAAGCCCAAGCCTGCTCGCCTCCACTACCTGGACAACATCAAGTGGATGCTCATCGAAGTAGTGATTCTGCACCACGTCGCGTGCGTTTTCAGTGGTTATAAATGCACCGGGATCGGTCTCTTCCCCGCGACGGTTGGCATTGGCGAACCCGGAAGCAACGACTCGCTGATGGTGCTCCAACTCATCAGCCGTTGGTTCCTTACTCTGAACCAGTCGTACTTCATGGCGCTCTTCTTCTTCATCTCCGCGTACTTCTCGCCGTCGAGTCTGGATCGCAAGGGCGCGTGGAAATTCCTCGAGGACAAGTTCTGGCGCCTGGGCGTCCCGCTCACTGTCTGCACTTTCTTGCTCTACCCAGCTATCAACACGGCGATCGCCAACATCTTCCAACCAGGGCGCTTCTGGGTCAATCCGCCATACCTGCCGAGCCCGGACCAGCTGTGGTTTGTCTTCTGGCTGCTCCTCTTCAACCTCGTGTACTTGGGCTGTTCGCAGATCCATCGCGCGATAGGGAAGACGCGCGGCGAATCGATCGAGAAGAAGAACGCGACTCTGAGTCTGAGTCCTGGGACGGCGCATCGATCGAACACATCCGCCTTGCTGCGTCCCGTTCTTTACTTCCTTGCGGTGTGGATTGGCGTCTCCGTCGTTCAAGGCTGTATCTCTATCCTTGGCCTGTACCAAGGAACCGCGTCGTGGGGGTTGCTCTTCAACAGCGCGTCGTTCTTTGACATGGGCATGTACGTCACGTACTTCGTCGGCGGAATTCTCGCGAAACGGCACGGCTGGCTCACGGCATTTGCCACGTTGGACTGCAAGCTCGTGTGGATTGCGCGGGCTTGCTGTCTCGTCGGCGCATTCCTTCCAGGCATTTGCCCTCTGTGGGAGGGCCTCCCGAGCTGGGTGGCGGTCGATGCGCGCCTCAAGGAGACTGGTGCGGACCCCTTCGTGGTGAGTCCGGGGTTGTTCTACAACTTATTCGGTCTGGCGTTCACCGTGGTGCTGCTACACGACGCTCCGAAGTACCTCAACTTCACCAACCCGTTTACGCGCTTCATGGCACGCAGCGCCTACACGGCGTACATCATTCACTTGTGGTTCGTCACGCTCGCGGCCATTAGCTTTGCGTTCATCTTAGGTGCCACGACCGAGATCCCGGCTGTGGGCTGGCTAGGGGGGGGGTCCCTGGCAGTCAAGGCGGAAGAGGTGGCAGCGTGGATGCCGTGGGTTGCGGCGCTGTACGTTAGCGTCGTCGTCACCGTCGTCGTCTGGCCCCTCGCCTACGCGCTCGCCGTCATGCCGGGGCTCAGGACCATGCTCTAATGTTGTACTTTTGTCTTTTTAGACAAAGTAAGAATTGAAAAAAGAAATAATGATGAATGTAGTATTTACGTAACATGTGAAAAGAACATTGTACTTGGTTGCTTTCACCCACGAGCTCGACGCTATAGTTGGCAATATAATAGCGTTATTTCGCCAAGCCCCTACTAAAATATATCACCTATATCGCCAGCGCTCGAGTCGTGGGCCCAGATCCACATGTTCACGACCCTCGCCACGACGCCATCTTCTTCTTGATTCATGTGCTCGCGGCGAGCGTCGATGATGCATTGATGCCCCACCGACGCGACGCACCACTGCAAGACGCGAAGCAAGGCGGACGCCCACGACTCGTGCAGCTCGCCGGCAATGCGGCGAGTGATCCGCATCGTCGACGGTGCACGCTAGCATGCGTGGGCGTCGATGGCGTCGATGACGGCGCTTCTTCTCTGTTTTTATTCCGTTTTTCAATAATAATGCCCGAAGGCATGCTCGGGACCTTTACCTTTTTTCCCAAACCCCCAAACAAAAGCCTTTGGTTTTCTTTTGCTTGACTGGAGTTGACTGCCTTTATCGTAAAAAGTCGTTTTTGCATATTAATGGAGTCGCCGAAGAGCGGTGGTGGTGGTGGTGGCGGTGGTGGTGGTGGTGACCGTGGTGGTGGTGACCGTGGTGGTGACCGTGGTGGCGGTGGTGGTGGCGGTGGCGGTGGTGGGTTAAGTGTTAGCGGCTCTAGTGCTCGCTCTAGTGTCGACCATGTTCATCTGCGTCGCACTCCCAGCTCTCTTAAGATGTACCCTGGGGGGAGTACCTTTAGTAGTAACCTTAGTGGTGGTGAACTTGGCCATGGGGACGTGGGTGGTCCCATCTCGCCTTGGTCCGCTCGTGGTGGTGGTGGTGGTGGTGGTGGTAGTGGTGCTACGACTCGACGTGCGCGGTTTGCTGACCAGAGAGGGAACAACGACTCCTCCTCCTCCGAAGACGATGACGGTAAGGATAACAAGGATTCCAAAAAATCGCGCAACACGGTACACCTGGATATGGAGGAAGGCAGAGACCCGTTCGAGAAGTTCAACTCCAACGACGGACAAGTCGTCGCCAACGCAATGACCATACTCACAAACCTCGGACGCAGACAGTCGCAGCGTGTTGGACAGAAGGCGATGCAGTGGGTCGGCCTGAGCTCCACAAGGGCCGCGCGAAATACGCTGAGGAAGTGCTGGCAGGAGGTGGCGGACAGCGGTGGACACGCAAAAGGAAGCTTCGCCGCGGCCCTGCTTCGCACGCCGGCGTCTGAGCGGAACAGCAACTTCGTTGTCGCGGAGGGCGAAGGCCTCGACGACACGAACGTGCGGCCTGTTGCGCTGACACAGGACATGGAACTCGACACCGTGCGATCCGCCATCGCGCGCAAATTTCACGTCTACGTAGAGCAGCGCCGCGTCGTAGAAGCTGGCGTGGAGTCGGTCATGTACCAGCGCATCGATCCTATCGTGCTGGCCGTCGACGCCTATTTCGACTCACGCATGCGTGCTTGTGCGCTAGCGGCGGGAGCAGATTCCGACATGCCATTTGAAAAGGCTTTAGAGCACACCATTGTCGCCGCCCTGGGTCGTGAGAAGGTCGCCCGAGCTCTCATGCCCAAGCCAAGGCGATCCACGGCCAAATCAAAGATGAAGCGACAACCGCTGTCAAAGCAGCCGACGCTGAAGCTCGTGTCGGCAGACGTAGACGCAACGATCACGCATCGCCATGCAGCCTATCCAGAACGACGACGGGAGGTGGATTCGGATGAAATGTGGCGACGCGTTGCGCGTCCGGAACCATTGAACTATGCGCATCTCGTTCAGAGGCACGCCACGCGACTTGGATCTGAACGCGTCATCGCCGCTAACACCATTGGCGGAGGAAGCAGTGATGCCACGGCTCTGGGCAAGAGCGCTCTTTGCGTAAATAATCACATGGATCCAGAGACTGCGGCGTCCACTCTCAACAGCTTGGCCGCCGATGGCGGCTTGGTGCTATGGGAGCTGGCGTGCGACGGTGGCTGGGGCTTGCGGCTCCGTGTTGCGCAGCTCTCGAATGAGCGTGAACGAAGAACACACGCGATTTCAGCCGCTCGTCAGAAATCACACTGGCCGCTGGGTGCATTCTGCGATTACAACGCCAGCACAACCTATCCTGACCATTTAGTACATCGCAAGGCTCGCAGCTTCTTCGATCACAGCTTTGTATTCGCAACCGATGATGTAGGCCATGCCACGCGTCGTTCACTCCTTTATCTTGCAGCCTCCGATGCAGCCGAGGCACGCCATGCCGGTGTATGCGCAGGATCGTGGCTTGGATACAAGGCTTGGTCCGCAAGCTGGTGGGAAAGCGCGGCAAAGCGGGCTGAAAAAGAGGGTAGAATGAAGGACGCATCCAACCTGCGCCGATCCTTCGCGCTTCGTCATCGTGGGACATTCCGATGCGCGCTGTCTCAGCTCATATCGGATGGATATCTCGAAAGTACGTTTGCCATGGGCATTCGAGAACTACGCATTGCAAGCAGTGGACCGGAGGGGAAGCTCGAGGCGATGCCGAATTTGTTAGCTTTGAGCATGTGCCTGAGCTCCGTGCTTGCAGCAGGAGACGAGTTATGCGGCGCAGCATCAAGGCTGCTAAGCACCGACAGTCGCTTCGCCAACGGAGCCTCGCTCGGTCCTGGACACCTTGGCCTCGCAGGAGGCGCGTACGGATATCGCGTCATGGCATTGATGTGCGCATTGGACGCCGACACAGAACAACTTCAGAATGATTCGGCGACCCGCCATTCAGAAAAAAGACTTCGACAACACAATGTTGATACATACCGAACGGCATCCTTTGCATCTCGAACGTTGGCAAGCATACTTTGTGGCACACGTAGGCACTTTCTGACTGACGAATTGCGAGAAGGCTCGTTGCCAACGTTCGATATGTGCGTCAGTGGAATACGCGGTGAGGAAGCGCGAAAGCTATTAGCTCATACTTCACACGGACCAGGTTTAAACGCTCTCATGAGTCCAAGCTTGCGCAGCCCGTATGCGGCGGTTCGAAAAAGTCTTGCGGACGTCATCGCAATTCACAGTCAAACTGCCGAAGATCGCTCTTACCTTTTGGTGGAAGATACGCTGATTGACCCCGATGGATTGCTCAAAATTCAAGGTGTGCCAAGGAAGGCGATAGCCTCATTTTCGATACCTGCACCACGTGCACCAGTTTCAATGGTCCATGCTCTTGTTGAGGAAATGCACTGCGCCTTGGTTGACTGCGAGTATCGTGACGACGTTCCACCTGAAGAGCACTTCAACGTGCAATTTGGGTCCGGGGATCTTGCGAGTCAGTCTCCCAAAGTTCAGCTGGGTGCATTAGCTGTCACCCAAGCGTGCGGAATCTGGGGATGCACCGTTGCGGGTGCTGAGATTTGGCGAGCGCAACTTTCAAATTCCGATCGCGTGCATTTCGATTCTTCATCCGTCGGTTCCATGGAAGGTGGGGATGCAGCGGATGCCAATGATGTTTTTCACCATCATTATGCAACGGAAACACAACGAGCACTTCGCATTGATCCCAGCACGACTTCTCGCTTTATGGATGTTGATCACATGAAGATGCTGCTGAGTACGCTGAGCATTTTATCATCGTCTAGCTGTTCACTCGACGTGCACACTCAGAATATGTGCGCACACCATGTCCTGGGATCCTTCGCGGCGCTCTTTTCTGCAGCAGGGCATCCAACATTGTATGAGCTTTTTGCGCTTGAGCCCGAGCACGTTTTCCTTAAGGTTCTGAACACTGATGAAATGGACGTAACCTCGAAGGCTTTAGCAGCGCTCGTACTCGCAAACTCTACCGCAGAGCTTTCACGCCTCGAAGAGCTTACAAGACTTGCTGGGCTACGAAGGATGAAGGACCACGGGAAGACTCTTTCTGACATCCTTCGTGAAAAATCTCAAAACATGTACTTTAATTCGCATTGGCGCACACGTGCCGGAACACTCATTGAGGACGGACTACTCGCAACGACTCTCAGATGCTCAGTCTCATTGTCAAGGCAAGACAACGACGCATCGGGCGAGACTCATTGGATAAATTTGTTAAGAGATTCAACCGCGTGCTGCTGCTTTAATCTGATGAACACATCACTTGCGATGCTCTCTTCTAGCAGATCTCTGCAACCCAAGGACAAGGACGTCGCTGAAGAAAGGCGCGTGCTGTGTCATATGCTTTTCATTGATGACCGACCTCGCGTGGTCGCACGCTTGGCTGCCAGCATCTGGGGGTCGCTCCGCTCGGCACCAAATTCTGACACAAGCGGAATTGCGGATTCTTGGCTGAATGCAGGTGCTGGATATACTCTTAGCAATGCATTAAAACGAATCGTGGATTCGCTCGATTCAATGCAAGGTGATTTCGACAACGAAGCCCCTTCCACTTCTCTATTTGAACATGTGGATGCCGCGGCGTGGATCGCTGCCTCCATACATTCGATTGCTCGATCTCGCCATCGGAAATTTCCATTTTTTGCCGAAACAAGTGAGTCTGCGAACGTACCCAATAATAGCGAGCCTCCGCAGGAATCAAATGGAAATGAAATCCAGCCTCTAGAAGAATCAAACGATGTTGCCATTGAAGATTCAACAGAATACGCTCATTTGTCAAACGATGACGATTTCGTTTCCGACGATGGTGGTCTCATCCACGCTGTGAAACCTCTTAGCGCAATCCTGCGCATCGCATCGACGCGCCGCCATTCTTCCGGGCAGGCGGAAACAGATGCCGTGGACAGCAGTTTCAATCAGCTTGTCCATGCTAGCGCGTGTGCCCTTGAGTGCTTGTTTTCTGTTCGAATCGACGAAGCTAGCATCAACATGCATGATACCGATGATAAAACACTGAATCGTTATACGGCATGGCTTGTCGACCACGTGCGCCGGAATGTTGAGTTCGCCACCGCCATTGATCTTCCGAAATCTCTGCTGACCTTGTGCGGCGCTGATCCGGAAGAAACAGACACGACAAAGCTCATTGCTCGGGATGCCGATGACATGAGACATTATGCGAAGTCTGAAGGAATTCCTTCAACAGGTGTACATATTTGTTGGCACGACTTCTTGGTGCAGAGATCTGTGGCCATGGGCAGTGCTGCACGCTGCTATTTTGCACTGATATCTGGATGGGGAGGACTCGACGCTGTGTTTTATGATCCCCCGAAATTAGAGTGCGCCCTGCCACCCCAAGGACGAGCGCCTCTTTCAGCGTACAATGCTGTTCGTCTTGCAGTTATACTGTCCCACTCCAAGTTTCGAGCTAAGCAACACGTTGGTCTACTTCTTGCAGCGCACATCTCTGGCACTGCAGGTCCCGTTGGCGCATACTGTCGTCACGTGATGGTTGCAGTGCCCGAGAACTACGCACAAAGCGCACATAGCTGGCAAAAGCAAAATGGAGGCCTTATGCCACTGCTTCAAATTCTGAATGAGGAAGCCGAACTGGCATCTGACGGCGATGCCGACGAAATCTTCAAGAAGGGCGGTGAGTCCAAAGATCGCGATGTCAAGCTCGCTGATGAATCCGGAGCGTCTTTTGGACCCGATGAAAGGATTATTCTGGTTGCGACTGGTTTAGTTAGTGATGATGCGCAATACACCCCAACTCGCTTAGATGACGAATCGACGACTTCTGATATGTATGATCCATCTCGTCGTAGAAGGTACAGGCTGTATGCACTGCAAGCACTTGCGAATCTTGTGTCCGTCGAATGCGAGCGTCGTCGCGCGTGCGACAGTCTAGAGGCACAAGATGCGAACGCTTCTGATATAGTGAAACTTCACGACGATAATGTATCACTGCTTGATCAAGACGGAACCCCTGGCGAATCTTCGGACAATGGCGTTCGATCGATTCGCACTACAGCGGTGACAAGCCATGAATTCGTTGCTCGAATAATTCTGGTCAATCACTTGAAAAGTCTCGATAACATTTTCAAGGTGGTACGGCGATCTGTCCGCTCAATTGACGTGGTACTAGACCGAGCAACTGTGCCCAGTTCTGGTTCTGCCCCATCAGCATTAGATGACGAGCGATTCGATTCATATGAAACCACAAAGCTGAGGTGGTTATTGTGTCACACGATTGAAGCCAGTCGCCAATGCGCGGAGATGCTTACCAGTATTGCACATTGGCCTCACGCTCGCACGCCTCTTTATCGCTCGCAGATTGCCATTGCAAGCGCGATCTCGAAGAAAACTCGTGGTGACGCAAGCGCTAAGGAATACTTTGTGGATCGATTCGACACACTTTTCTTTGATCCCCCCATTCTTACGACAACGAAAGCTTGGGAACATGCTATATCAAAGCAAGATGACCCGAGTGCTGATGCTGATACTCCCTTCGAACAGAATGGTGATGCGCCCGACGCAAAAGCTCCGGCACAATCTGCATGGGGTTGGGCCTACGGTCCTGATCGTCTGCGATATCGTGAAAAACATCTTGACGATATTGGGGGAGCTGGGCGACTTCGTCCGCATCGACCTCATCGCGGCGGTCAATCTGCGAATGTTCCAGCTCGGGCTCATTCGAAGCCTCGACTCGCGTCATCTCGTGTGGGCACGAAGAAAGCCAGTTTTCATCATGCCAAGCAGCGCCCTCCATCCGCAGCTTCACCGACGATGCACCGAACCGGACAACGAGCATATCGGCGAGGAGAGCGCGGCGTTTACCTAACGACCGAGTCTGCACCGCCAAAATTTGGCAGAGTGGAAGACTTTACCCGTTCTTCTAGACGACCGCACAGCAGTCTCGCAACGGCGCCTCAGCCTCAGCGCTCCGAAACTCCTGCTTTTTCACTGCCAAGGCAAGGCCATCCCTTCACAACCTCAGAGTCGAGCATCGGAAAGTTAGGCACTCCTGCAAGTGCAAGCACTCGCCGATTCCTTCGTTTTGAGGCAAGCCTTTCCGACCTCAATGACGCAAGAAGAAATTCTGAAGCAGAAATCACGACGGCCAGTCGACCTCCACGTCCAAGCAGTCGTGCCTCACTGCCGAAAAGCTTTGACACACCTCTTTACGAGGCCCGACGAGGCGGCAGTGCACGAAAGCCTGTCGTTTACAGTGTGCCTGGAAGCGTGCCGACGGCATCGCAGTCGCCTTGTGGGTATGTGGACTGGTCGCTGCCCGAGAGTATACAAAGAATCAACGAGGTTAGACGAAGTGCCAGTGCGCGAAAGGTGAGCTCTCGGTTCATGGACTGGGACCGCGAACAGTTTGAAAGCCGTTTGAATGCCGCAGATTCCGAGGATGCCAAAGTGAAGGTTTACCTACGACGTAAGCAAGCGCACCATCGCCCCGACGGGGTTCCCCTGCTTGAAAGTCCGAGTATAATGGCACGACGCTACACTTCAGCAAAGGTCGCGCAGTCGGCGAGTGCTACCAAGTCATGCATAGATTCGTTCATCAGCCAAGGCAGCTTGGATGACGACGAACTTCTTTACGAGCTAGAATATGGAGCAAGATCTCTTGATGCTCGCCACAACCACTCGTTCACGGACACTCCTAGTCAAGGCAGCGACGTTGACGATGGAATTGACAACGATCAGCTGCGCGAAGTCGAACTTCAGCCGCGGTACGATGATCGCAGCGATGGGGCGCATCGCATTGGACCTATTCCAGATAAGGCACGTGGCGATGTCGCCACGTTGCTACAGAGTTTACGTGAACGACGTTCCAAGCTATGGGCTCCTAATATGGCGATGCAATTTTCTGCATATGAGGCGGCTTCGAATGTCCGTGACTCCCGATCGTCTGCTGGAGGGCGTACGCATCCCGCTCCTCCCACGGCACTGGACAGGCGACTGACAGATGAAGAAGTCTTGGAAATGTACGACGAGTCCAAGCTTGCACTTCCGACTGCATTTCCCGAAGCCACATTCGGCTGCGCGTTGCTTGATGCGCTTGATGCGATGGCAAATGCCAATGGATATTTTCTGAGCCATGGACATCGGTGGACAAGCTCTTTCGATATGGAACTTCCTTATCCATCGTACTCTGCCACATATGAAAAGCTGATTGACCGTCGCAGACCGCTTGTGGCACCAAACGTGCCTAGCAGAAATGCAACGTACCGCCGAGGTGGGACTGGTGCGATGGAATACTTTCCGAAAAACGATCTTGGTGACGTGAGCACGGGTGTGCCAAACTGCAGTGACATCAGCCGTGCTCTGGACAATTTTGAAAGTGGAATGCGTCGGCTTGCCGAATGGCCATTTTCTGGTGCGGAGGATGGTGGGGTGATTCCATCAACTCAGCAACACGACAATGGAAGCATTGACGAAATTCGTGAGCGCCACGCAATTTCTCCGCGCGGCGGTGATGCGCTTTTAGATCGCGAAGTAGGAGCTCGCGTTCGTATAGAACCAGGCCGACCTGGTGATACGGTTTGCTATAAAATTGAACCTGCTCTAGCAGACGATGTCAAGACTGCCGATGTTGAGCACAAGGATGACTACACGAAGTCGTCCGGAGCGAAGCACGCAACCACGACTTCTCACAGTGTTGACCTATTCGAGAGTGTGAAGGGTTCTAAGGTGGGTCCACGTTTAGCCCCCTCCTATTCGATGGGCGACAACGCCAATGCGAATGTTCACTACTTCCGGCGCAAAGGGCGTTTACCACCCCCGCTCGCCCTGACCTGGAATGTGCTGTCAGATGCCCTGTTCTCTGAACAGCAACTCCTTCGGAGGCGCATGCATCCCATCAACGACGTGTGCAACTTCGCACCAGTCGATCCATGCGTGCAAGAGGCTCTAAATGTACTGCCACCTCCCAGACCTCTCGATGAGGTTGTATTCGTACCTCTTCCGTTGCTACCCTACGAATGTGAAAACGCAGTGCGAACGCTTGATGCATCTGAGCCAGGCTGGGAAATACAGGCGGAGAGTGATGCACTTCGCATCATGCAGCCTCCGGATGATCGAGTATCTGACACGATGGAAGATCGCTGGAGGCATCCTGGTCGCATCGTTGACGCGCACTGCCGACTTGACTTTGAAGCGCGGTGCGTCCTGGAAGTAGAAGATGTCGACCACACGACAAGAAAACGAAACGAGTGGCGTATTGAGAACAGCGTGTTTGCGCCAAGGCCAATCGAGTGTGCCGCGCACGCCTACTTGGACTTCCACTATTACCCCGCCCGACCAATGTGGATAGGCTTCCCGAAGCTTGTGTGCAATCCCAAGCTCTCGTACGTTGCATTCGAAGCCGACTGGCAGCGCTGCGTGTCAAAAACCCGATTTACGCGACATCTCACCGAAGTCGTTCACGCGGATATCGCCTTTACGCACCCAAATCTAGTGCACGACGACCCCGAGGCGTTCGAGCTCGAGTTTGCCAGTCGCCTTAAGCAGATTCGCCTTGCCGCTCGCGAGTTGCACCCCCGGCTCTGGGCTGCATTCGACTACTACAGAGTCTCCGAGGGCTCTGGCGACGACGGCACCATCACGCTTAATGAATACACATCGCTTTGCGATGATGCGCGAATCGGGAAAGGCGATGGCGGCGGCATGAAGATAACGCGTGACGCCCTTGATCGCATTTTCAATCTCGTCAACGTCGAGGAAGGTGGCAAGACGACCGACGCTGGCTTGGAGCGGCGTGAATTCTTCGACGCTATGCTGCGGGTGGGACTCTTGTGCAGCAGTGGCCGCCGCTCTGATAACACGTACGTAACAGCGGACGATGGTTTAAGGGATTTTGGCAAGCAGCATCTTTCTGCGATGCTTCCCGCAGCTGCCCAGCCGCATTGGTACCTCGACGAGTGCGCTTCGCATCGAGGCGAGATTCTCCTCGCGCTCCCCGCATTCCAGCCTAAACCTGAGGACAACCAACTTCCACAGAGAACCACTCAAAGTTACCCACGCAGCCGTGCGTCTAGCGTCTACTCAGTTGCAGAATCGGAGATTCTGTCTGACGATGAACTGGACACGAGCGATGGCGGACCGCCACCGATCGAGGCGCTCGATCAGTCGAAGCATCTGCACGTTGATGGTCGCGAAGTTTCTGGTGCGGCTGTACTCGAAGGTCAGGCGTTGGCAAGCCATTCCGTGGACCGCGACGACGACTCTGTGCTACCTGCGCTCTGCGCAACGAACGATTACTTTCGCGCGAATCGCCTCTATAACCCGGAGGTGGATCGCTTGCTGAAGAAGCGATATCGTCTTTTGCGAACTTTATTCCATACGTACGTCGAGCGCGCGCCCGAAATGGCACTCCTCTCTTCCGCGATGGCCTCTGTCGAAAATTTGGAGATGCAAACCAAGGTCCCGACTGGGCGTCTTGGCATGAAGGCGTGGGACATGCTACTGCGCGATGCGAGCATACTTCGCCTTGCAACGTTTGGGCGGCGAGAGGCGTATCTGGCATTTCTATGTTCGATCGCCGCTGTGCCAGACGTTGGTGGCGACGAGATCAACGGTGCTGCCGTGCGCAATCGAAGCTTGACGTTTACTGGATTCCTTGAGGCACTTGGTCGGGTATCCGAAATCCTTGCCTTGCCTAGAAGAGAGGATTTGCAGGTGTGGGCATTCAATGCCGGCGTGGACTTGAAGGATGGTGAACGCGCGAACATCTACGACTACTGCGCAGCCGTTTCATCCGGCTGGGGATATGGGAATGGATGCGCTATGCGCGACAGCCAAGGTGCCATGCGTGCGTCGCGCAGACATCTTTCGGAGAAACTTGGTCTCTTTTTGGATCTTGTCGCGGAGGGTTTGAGGCGCAAACTTGACGTCCGAGCTTCGGCGCTAGAAATGGACCAGTGGCGTCGTGAGCCCGTTCGTGCGGACAATGCACTAGCTGACGCGCTGGCGGCACAATATCTATCTGCACAGCACCGAAGCATTTTGCGCGACGCCCTTGCACCGAACTGTGCGCCTGGCACGAAGCGTTACAGGCTACGACCAAGCATTGCCTTGCATGCGCCAATCGCCGACAGGATGTTCGTACCCGCGGCTGTGATTGATCGGCCAAGTCAACGTAGTGAGCAGAAGGGTGGAGCAAATGCTGTCGACGAGCTTGCTTATAGTCTTAAGGCTAGATCTTTGGTGGATTGAGACGTGATGATGATGATGTAACAACAATTTGTATTAAAAAAAACACAATTACAAAGAAAACATTTACAACAACAGCAATCCCTATTCCAAGTATTCCAAGATGTGGTTCCAGCCGCGTTTTTGCAGCCATTTGTACTTCAGTCCTTCGAGATACTGGAGCGTCACTTCCCACGGCTCGGAGTTGTGCATAGGCTCGTAAATGATAAACTCCGGGCGGTATCCGTTGTCCAAGAAGTCGTGCAGCACGAGGTCGCCAACACCCTCGGCGTCCACTGAGAGAACACCAAACCTACGTGGGATACCGTTGCACCGCGTGGCAACGTCTTGAGCAGGCAGTACGTCCACTTCAATGGTTCGTGGTCTCTGCCTCGTGCTTCCGCCGCCGCCTCCTCTTAGCCTCGCGAGGTGTGCCTCTCTCTTCTTGTCTCCCTGGGAGGGCGCGCCACGCACCAAGCTACTTTCCATGCTGACGATATCTGTACCAATTTTCAGTTTCATTTTGGAAGCAGCCGTCCCTCCTGACATAGCAGCTTGCACGTAGCATATTCTTTGATTTCCGTCACGGTACACGTCGACGAGCGGCTGTGTCATCTTCTTCGCAACATTCAGCAGTTCTGGGTTTGGTTCGACGAGTATGGCGGACCAACCTGTTTGAATGAGGTTAAACGAGTTGGACGAAAGCACGCCATCGTTCGCACCCACGTCAACCACAAGCGGTTCGTATTTCCGTTCTTTCGGCTTGCGCATGGATGCTCTCCGGAGGATGTAGGATGCTTCTCCGCTGTGCGACACGTCGAGCATGATCCCTAAAATAGGCGACGAAACGTCGAGTCGCACGTCGGAGATGGATGTTTCTCCTGGGGATGAGATCTCACGGATAATCAGTCGGTCTACTATGGATGCGATGAGCGCCATGGATGACGGGTCTCGCAGTGCTGATATTACGAAGCGCAGCGAGGGGAGTTCGGCGAAGTCTGAGGCGTCTCTTATCATGGTAAGCCCATTGACGAATCGCAGCAAGGAGTAGAGCGGGATTAAGACGAAGAAGTAGCACGATGCTAAACCTACTAGGTAAAAGCAGATACGACGAAAAGCCGATAATGAAGAGAATACTGCACCACCACCAAGATTCTGACGCGCCATTATTTAATTATTTATCAGCAAACAAAACGTTTGGCTATGGCGAGAATGAAGGGCGGGAAAAAATAATCCAAACCCCCAATCAATCAATCCCTCCCCAATCCCCATGTTCTTCTCGCAAAATGAACCCCCAATCAAGAATAGGCGTCTCATCTCATCAATTTCCGCGTGAAGAACGTCACGATGCCCGTGTCCGACACGAATGTCCCACCAGCGTCGGCGTCAGCGTCACACGACCTGCTTCTGAGCCTGAAGGACAAAGCCATCGCCGTGTGGCTCGACTGGCTCGTCACCGTGCACAGGCCGCGGCGAATCGCCGCCGTTCAAGAAAGGCGCATTCGGCGCGCGAGGGCAAACGCCGTGATAAGTGCAAGTTACAGGCACTCGTTGGCACTGCGAGCCGACGGGAGCGTCGCGTGCTGGGTTGAAAACGATGACGGCCAAGCGCCTCCAGGCGGCGTGGAGGGCGACTTTGTAGCGGTCGCCGCGGGCACTCTACACTCGTTGGCACTGCGAGCCGACGGGAGCGTCGCGTGCTGGGGTAATAACGATGACGGCAGAGCGCCTCCCACTTGCGTGGAGGGCGACTTTGTAGCGGTCGCCGCGGGTTACGATCACTCGTTGGCAGTGCAAGCCAACGGGAGCGTCGCGTGCTGGGGTGAACACGATTATGGCCAAGCGCCTCCCGGCGGCGTGGAGGGCGACTTCGTAGCGGTCGCCGCGGGCGATCGACACTCGTTGGCACTGCGAGCCGACGGGAGCGTCGCGTGCTGGGGTGAAAACGATGACGGCCAAGCGCCTCCCGGCGGCGTGGAGGGCGACTTTGTAGCGGTCGCCGCGGGCTGTGAACACTCGTTGGCACTGCGAGCCGACGGGAGCGTCGCGTGCTGGGGACGCAACACCTTCGACCAGGCGCCTCCCGGCGGCGTGGAGGGCGACTTCGTAGCGGTCGCCGCGGGCGGTGAACACTCGTTGGCAGTGCGAGCCGACGGGAGCGTCGCGTGCTGGGGTGCCAATGACTTCAACCAGGCGCCTCCCGGCGGCGTGGAGGGCGACTTCGTAGCTGTCGCCGCGGGCAATGGACACTCGTTGGCACTGCGAGCCGACGGGAGCGTCGCGTGCTGGGGATCCAACCGTACCGGCCAAGCACCTACCGATGCGTCGCGCTTAGGTGAGCTCAACGGCACGCGGTTCATGACTGAGGTTCGCATCTTGTAAACAAATCTCACGTTCACAATGTACTCTAACCAAACAACAACCTTTATTCTTTGGTAGTAGTAGTTGAGCCTCGCACCGCACATACATGCGACTCGTCATGGATGGAACAAGGTTGTCATTATGTATGAGTATTACACCTGCTGACTCGTCAATTCGTCATATTGAGGAAAAGTTCATGGTCGCTTCTGTACCACTCCTCCAAGATGAACTTTTTCGTCGTCTTACACAGGTCGTCTTCTTCGTGATCATGAAGGCAGTGCGGCGATGCATTTGATGTCGTGCGCTGATTCTTTGTAATGTCGTAATGTGCCCGGAGAAAAGTGTTCACATCTTGTTGATATATCAGGATGTTATCACATTTTGACGTATATGTAGTTTGTGGCACAAAGTGGCAATCATGCGCCCACGGGTTCGTCTTCAGTTCTGTATACATTTGGTGTATCCACTTGTCAAAGTCGCTGCAGGTGCAGTTGGTATGAGAAGAAGCGCCCCACCATCCGTTTTTTTTTTCCCAGTTAAACTCGCTCACCATCCGGGTGTATGGATCTCGCAACACACAAAAACTGCCGTTCACATAACTTCGAGGAGGCTTATGCCACTTTGAACAGGGAACCGACATGGTTGAGTACGGCAAAAAATTGTCATCTTCGTCGAACGCAAAACGTCCCGCATTGATCCCCAGCGAATGGAAGGTGTCCTCGATGCTCGTACCACCAGTCTTGGGTATATGAATGAAAGGCACACTCGACGGTGGTGTGTAGTCGTCGTCATCGTCGTCACCCT
Organism: Pycnococcus provasolii; assembly: GCA_938743325.2. NCBI lineage: Eukaryota > Viridiplantae > Chlorophyta > Pseudoscourfieldiophyceae > Pseudoscourfieldiales > Pycnococcaceae > Pycnococcus > Pycnococcus provasolii. The sequence continues at coordinate 152,996 of OW568894.1, forward strand.
CATCAAACCAGTCCCCATCACGAGGCACACTCGACGGTGGTGGGTAGTCGTCGTCATCGTAGTCACCCTCATCAAACCAATCTCCACGCCGGCGGATCTCGTGAAGGCTGTCCGGCATGTGTTCTTCATAGTCGTACGCGTCATACTTCTTGTACTTCCACGTCCACGGCTTCCAGACGCTGAATTTTGGATAATAGGCGTCGTATCCATACCCCTTCTTATGAGTATAATAAGACTCAGGAGACTCATCATACGAGTCGTAGTAATACGAGTCATCATCGTACGCCATCACCCCCACATCAGATGAGGATGCCAAAACAAAATAAACCAAACATGTCATCACAAACACACACGACGTCATTGCAGGCGAGCCAACAAGTGCATTCTTCATCATCATACAGGCCTGGCTGGAGGTAGTCTAGAAGTACTTAGTAAGAATAAAAGGTGAAATGAATCAACACAAGGAACACAAGGCGCACGCACGTGACACTGCTGCCAGGCACTGCCCTGTTGTGAAGAAACACCGAGACACTACTAAATAAACAAGGAAGGATGGAAGGAAGGAGTGAAAGGGGCACCCATGAGGAGGACACATATAACACATGATGATTGAGGACACCTCCCTCCATCAAAGCTCCCTCCCTCCACCACCCTCCATCACCACAGATTACAACAACCTCGTGACATGCGAACCACCGAAAAGAGACAGAAAGGGAAACAGGGGGGAAGGAATGGGAAGGAAGGAGGAGGAGGAAAGCCAACACCAACAAGCAGGGATTTGGGTTAGGGTTTACGATTAGGGTTAGGGTTCACTGCTCTCCCCCGCCGCCGCCGTCGTCGTCCATTCTCACCCACTCCAGAATTGGTTTCATGGACATCAATGACCCGTTCGCCTTGTTCTCCTCCTCCAATGGAATAAGTGCTGTGGACCTTCTTGTGGAAAACCAGCACGATGAACCTCGCCACCTCTCTCCATCTTCACCAAGGCCTTCGTCTTCTTCCAGACCTAGGAGGAAGTCTATCTGTCCGTCTCTCTGTCGGATTATGGGGGCTGGACTTCAAGGAGGCGACGCACGGGAGACGGTAACGTTCACGCTTTTGCTGTGTGACGAAAGAGGAGAACCGATCCGTCCTCCGACTGGTCATAGTGCTCGAAATCTCAACGAGAATGTGGATGCATGGTCGGACTTGGACAACTTCAACGTGCACGCGCACTTAGTGTCTTCGTCGTCGAAAAATATCATAGACGTCGCAGCCCAACGCCCAACGCCAACGGGTGCTGTCGTCTGCACGTACAGCGTTCCAGAGAAAGGAAACTACACGCTGAACGTCACAGTGAACGGAGAGCACGCGCAGGGATCGCCGACGCCTCTCTTCTTCGGACCACCTGCGAAAGACGAGACGACGGCGAAACTGGGGGATAACAACGCCACCGAGACGCCGGCGGCGGCGGCGTTTCTCGACTCGGCCGCGGCGACAACAACGGAAACAACAGCAGCACCACCACCACCAACCACCAACACAGCCACAACCACAGCCACAGCCACGACGTCGCCGACGGCAAACACAGGTCGCATGGTCCTATTGACAAACTTGCCGGTGACGGCTACCGAGGCGGCTGTGAACAACATCGCCTCGCAGTATGGCATGGTCACGTCACTTCAAATACTCGCACCTGGCAGCGCAAAAGTCGAGTACGTCACAGCTGTCATGGCTTCGGCGGCGGCGGCGGCGCTCCAAGGAATCAGTTTCGATCCTGCTCACAAAATTGTGGCCACCATCGACGGGGATGTATCAGTTGCTGCTAATGCCCAGCCAAACGCTCTTGATGATGCGCTCGCAGCGCAGCGTCGTGTCCAAGAGCGCGCGGCGGAACTCGCACGCAGGCTCGAGGAGAGGAAGGCGCGCGAGGAGGCTGATGGAGGAGAGCGCGATCGCGATCGCGATCGCGATCGTTATCGCGATCGCGGGCGTCGCGATCGTCGCGATCCATACCGCGACGACCGTCTTGGGGGCGGACGTCGCTGGCGTCGGCGAAGCCGAAGCCGGAGTCGCTAAATATAGTATTATGTTGTTGAAAGTCTATTTTCATTCAAAGTTTACATGGTTGGTAGACGATCCTCACACACACTTCACTCCTTCGGCACTTCCGGCCACCACGACGGAATGCTCGGCACAATCTCGTAGGCAACAGACGCATCTGCGTCGCTCCACCTCACCTTTGCGCCGACGACGGAATGCAAAGGCGTGGATCCATGCGCGCTCGCGCGGATGGCGTCGCGAACACGCATGAGAGCGAGACCGCGCCCTTCGTCGGCGGCAATGAGACGACCGGCAAGGTTGGCGCCAGCGCCAGCGCCACGTTCGATGACGAGGTCATCTCCGCCCATAGCGCCGTTCGCGCCGAGGCCGTTGATGCGTACGGGAACGATCCTCTTGGAGTTGAGAAATCCTTCCCTTGTGCTCTCTCTTGCGATTTCGTCAGCCACAGCCTCCGCACCTGGGTAGCTGTACTTGGTTGGCTTGCGCAAGCAGCCATAGTGGTTCGCGACGTTCGACGCCACGGGTGTTATCACACCCGGTCGCATTTCCAGAGGACCGCACGGAAGTCCCTGCGCATAGCGCCACGCGCGATATCCCGTCGAGTCGAGGAAGCTCTCTGCGCTGTCTAGGTGGTGCGCGGGCACGATTCCTCGTCCCGCCGCCAACGGCAGTCGCGGGTCTCGGCTGAGTCCCGCGTTGGCGAGCGTTTCGTCGTCGACGTGCATGTCTGCGTGGTCTTCCGCGAACGTCGCCGCGACCGCGAACGTTCCGTTGGGCACGCTGTTGACTTGCACGTCGGCGTGTTGGATACTCCGTCGGAGCACGATGCTGAGGTGTTCGACAGCACGCTGCGAGCACTCGAGCAGCACACCGTCACGTCCCACTTGCCTTTCAATGAGCGGCGTACCCGCGTGTAGGAATAGGTCGTACATGACACGTCCTGTTTCCGTCAGTAGGACACCGTACACGCAGTGCTTGAGTGTAGTCGCGTCGAAGTCCCCCATGGACGTCGTCGCGGTTCCCGTGTACGCGAGTGTGGGATCTTTGCGCAGGTAGGTGGTACCACACGTGATGAGTGCGTCCAAGAACAAACGCGCATCCGTACCCGTTATCGCGAGTAGCGCGCGGCGTGGAAGCTTGTGCAGGAGCATGTGTTCGAGGAATGAAGCTTCGATGACGCTTCGATGAGATACGTTTTGCCGAGGTCGATCCTCAGGGAAAAATGGCTCGAGAGAAAATAAAATGGTGAGACCAAATCAAAAAAGCAAAGGCCCAGGTGGAAAAAAAGAGATATGATCAGATAAGATTTTCGCCCGTGATTCGGGGTTGGGGATCCACCACAGTACTGTAATCTGATCCCCAAGTTCTGTGTGGTCCGAAAAAGTTCTTTGCCACAAATTCATATCCGAATTCAGTTCACTTCGAACGTCGTGGTGCTCGCCGGAATCATGGCAAGCACGTGCTCTGTGATGTCGCGTGTGTCTACTTGTCGTCGTGCGTCATTCTCCTCCTTTGGTGGTTACTTTAATGGGAAGATTAGGCAGTCGTCGTCATCTTCTTCTTCGTTACTTACAACGTCAAGGTCTTCTCGTGGTCTTCCGTTGACTTCAGCATCCACATCCACATCCACAACAGCTTCCGCTTCCGCTTCTACGTCGACGTCGTCTTCGTCGTCAACGGCTTCATCAGCCGCCGCCACGTCTGGAACCAATGTCGTCGACGTGCTTCGGTCGCGTGGACTCGTAGAAGCTATGACGGACGAAGACGCGATGCGTGCCGCGGCATCTGCGGCGTCGACCAAACCTCTGACCGTGTACTGCGGATTTGACCCCACGGCACCATCGCTTCACCTAGGAAACCTGCTCGGAATCGTAGTTCTCGCCTGGTTTCAGAAGTGCGGACACAACGTCGTCGCGCTGTGCGGAGGAGCCACCGCGCGCGTTGGCGACCCGTCGGGAAAGTCCGCGGAAAGACCCGTGCTGTCCGAGGAGGTGCTCGCGACGAACGTTGACGGCATCACGGACACGCTGGGAAGCCTGCTGCGCAGAGCGGGAGGGGAAGAGAACGTTAAGGTGCTCGACAACATGTCGTGGTACGGATCGATGTCGCTCCTCGAGTTTCTGCGCGAGGTGGGGAAAAATGCTCGCGTCGGCGTGATGATGGCAAAAGACTCCGTGAAAACGAGACTTGAGGGTGAGGGTATGAGCTACACGGAGTTCACGTACCAACTTCTGCAGGGATACGACTTCTACATGCTCCGCCGAGAACACGGCGTGACGGTGCAGATTGGTGGAAGCGATCAGTGGGGTAATATCACCGCAGGCACAGATCTCATCAGGCGACTGGAGGTGGGTGACGCCGAAACCGACGCCGATGCCGACGGCGAGTTGTCTGCGCGACTCGCGCACGGACTCACCTTCCCACTGCTGCTGAAGAGCGACGGCACCAAATTCGGAAAGTCCGAGGGCGGTGCCGTGTGGCTGCGTAAGGACGCGCTTAGCCCGTACGATTTTTACCAGTATTTGTATCGCACGGCTGACGCAGACGTCGTGCGCTTGCTGAAGAGCTTGACATTCGTTGACCTCGATGAGATTGACCGCCTCGCACAAACGTTGGGTGACAGCGAGGCGCAGCGTGTGCTTGCGAGCGAGGTGACTCGATTCGTGCACGGCGACGAGGGCCTTGCCGAGGCTCTCAAGGTGACGCAGGCGATGGCACCGGGAAAGAAGGTTGCGGGCGAAAGTGGCGTGGACGGCGACACGCTGCGTGCAATCGTGTCAGCTGGCGGTGCTCCCGTCGTCGATATCGCGCGATCGAATGTTGTGGGACAGCCGTACATCAACGTTCTCGTGGAGGCGGGGCTTGCAAAGTCCAAGGGCGAGGCTCGCCGCCTCGTGAAGGGTGGTGGCGCGCGCCTCAACGAAGAGGTTGTGAAGGAGGAGATGTACATGCTTAAGGATGACGACATCATTGACGACGAGCTGTTGATGGTTGGCTCTGGCAAAAAGAAGAAGGTGGTGGTGAATTTGACATGAAGAAAAAAATAGTAAGAAAGAACGAGTTCGTTATTATAAATTATGATAAATTTGTTACCGCCACTCCGGCGCGGTGGCGGCGTTTGGTTCTTCCGGCAGCCTCGTCGAGCGCTTCTGTTGACCCATGTCACGTCGACGTGCGCGACGCGCCTCCTCCTTCTGACGTCGGCGGCTCACGAATGCACCATCGCCGTCTGACTGCGCGTCAGGCTCATTCGCTTCCCCGCCCACCTGCTCATAGGCACCGAAAGGATCGTCGTTGAACGTGGAACGCGCGGTTTGTTGCTCCTTGGCAGCCTTCATGGCTCGCGCGTGTTCGGATATGCGTGTTGCGGCAACCTTTGCGCGTTCGTGGTCAATGTGTCTGTCTCCGGCGAGGAACGGCCGCTGCGGAGCTTCTGTGTGCGGCCCTCTTCTTCCCATACCACGGTCTAGCAGCGAGCTGTTGGCATCGTAGCGCGTGAGCAGTCGCCTCGCCTCCGCCGCCATCGGCGATGCGGGCGTCCAAGGCAACGGCGTGCCGGTTCCGTTGTCCGTCGAGAAGGCTGCAGAAGCTCGCTCGAGGTCAATGATTGCGCCAAGACAGTGGTCGGCACTGCTCAAACCACCGTAGTACGCAAACGTGGCTCCTGTGAGACATGCCGTCAGCACGCGCGTTCCGGCAGGAATGGAGCCGAGTGCGTACATCGTTCTTCTTAGAAAGGGTGCAATTGGGTCCGGCATTTGCGTGGCTTTCACCAACTTTGCAACTTTCCCTCTTCTCAAGATGGATGCGCACGTGTACGGCACAAGGTATGCAGACAAAGCTGAAAGAGATCCATACGTGACAGCTCTCCTAACGATTGTGGATTGGCACAAGGCCATGGCACGTGCTTCCTCTTCATCGGGACGGTAGGAATGTGCGCGCATGTTTGAAAGTAAATCGCGCAAGGCGAAACGCGTGCTTATCGACGGCCACAAATACCCCGCCATGTTGTTGTTGGAGGTGTTGGTGTTGTGTGGTGTGGGGGAGAAACAGTGGAAAAAAAACGGGTTGTGTGTTTCGGGGTTTCACTTTTCCGAGGCTGGGGTGGAAACTACCCAACCCCTAATAATTAGAATGTTCTTATTTTTTATTTTTCAGTTAGGGGTTACGAAGTTCCCCTGCCGCTGCGGCCATGTCGAGCAGCCATGTCGCCTGATGGGCCTCCCGCGTCACCCTAGCAGCGGGCAGTTGTCTTGAGGCAGTGTCGTCGCTTAAACAGATGTTAACCGTCGACGCCTTCTCAGCGCCGACGCCCACAAACAAAATCGAGCGAGAGGCGCGGCACACACCAGCTGTGAGCGTGACGCGCTCAGGCGGCGGCTTGGGGCTATCGTGCACCGCAAGCACGGCGCGTCCACTTGTGTCGTCCATGTGTGGTAGCCCAGGGAATAAACTACACGTGTGGCCGTCTGGCCCGAAGCCAAGAAGTAAGAGGTCGAAGACAGGTGTGCCGTCAGCAGATTTCGGCAAGACGGCGTCAGGCTGGCTCCTCAATAACGTTTCGTACGCGTCCGCCGCTTCGTCCGCGCCCTTCTCCGGCGCCGGAACGGGGTGCACGTTGTTCGCCTTGTCCAGGTTCACGGCGTTTATCCACGCCTTGCATGCTGCGCCAAAGTTGGAGTCTTCGTGGTCGTGCGGCACGCACCTTTCGTCCGCCCAGAAGACGTGTACGTGTTCCCACGGGATGTCGTCGGCATCCTTAAGTGCTCTGAGCATGTTGTTCATCGACCCTCCTGAGATGGCTAAGGACGCCTTGGTTCGCTCCGACACGGCCGTCAACAAGGCTTGTTGAACTCGCCGGCACAGCTCAAGTGCAACCTCTTCTTTTCCAGGAGAGACGTGTGCAAACGGACTACTAATCGTGGACGCACACTCGGCACCACCACCAGCAGGAAGAGAGGAGGACATGACGCGATCCCCTCAGAGAATCAAAGCCCACAAAAGAAAAAGAAACGCAAACACACAAACACACAGGCTGGCAGCATGGTCCATCATGGAGTGCATGCAAGCACGCGGACTCGCTCCTCACCACTCTGCATCAAAAGGTGGTACAATTATACATGCAACTTTATTATCAGCTGATCGCACGCACAAAGCAGGCGCACAAAGCAAAGCAAAGCAGACACTTCACGCAAAGCAGCGCAAAGCAAAGCAAAGTGAAGCAAAGCAAAGCAGCATTCAGAAAAAGCTCTTCTTCTTCGACGAAGCAGGTAGACGAAGCAGTTGTACTCAGACGAAGACGAAGAAGAAGACGAAGCGGCGCATAAGTTTCCACCAACACAACACAACGCACTACCACGAAGCAGTTCAGCTGCGCAAAGTGTTCCGTGAGTTCCCGCGTCCTCCATCCCATCCATTCGAGCGATACAAACCCAGTTTTTAATAAAAACACGCGTCCCATTCCCATTCCCACGCACACGCACTTTCACACGCGCGCGAAGTACTCCTGTCTGTGTCTGTGTTCCTCACAGAGGTGTGTGTGTGCAATATTTCGTATTACCTCTGTATTGTCAGGACGTGTGTGCTCTGCTCTGCTGTGCTGTGCTGTGCTGTGTATTAGCTTGTAGCTGTGCGCCGATTGCGCTGCCCCCCCCATCCCACGAAATCTTTCCTGGGCACCTTAAAAGTCAAGCATCGGCCTCGTCCGTCGTCTGCTCTGCGTGTGTGTGTATATATATAAGGTGGTACCTGACACTTGTATTGCGAGGGTGCATACCTGGTGTGGCTCGGAGTTTCCTTCTCATTGGCAAGTTCGCCTTTCTTGCTGACTTACTTCGTTAGGTAGGAGGCTCGTATGGTTATGCGAAGCGCGAATTCGAATCAAAACAACGGCAACAGCAGCAGCGCGCAAGTGGGGGGACGCGCTTCGCCTCCTCCGTCCGCGGCCAAGCCAAACGCGAATAACGCCACCTCGGTCGTCAACATGAACCCACCTCGAACGCCTCTCACGCCCTCCAACCAAAAGCACATCGCCGCACAACCTCACTCCCATTCACATTCAAACGCGCCAACGACGCCGCCTACCGCAAAGCAGCAAGCAGGTGCGCCGAGAACGCCGCCGCTGTCCACAGAAAAACAACTGGCAGCTGCGGAATCAAAGGAACACGCCATGCCGCCTAGAGATGCGAGCACCGCTGTTAAGGTGGCGCTGCGTGCAAGACCGCTCTCCGCCAAGGAACGCGCGAAGAGGTGCCGAGAGTGCCTCGTCGTCGACCCCAACGCACACGCAGTCACGCTCGGCAAGGAAAGGCACTTCGCGTTCGATACCACGTTCGACGCAAACAACACGCAAGAGGATATCTACGAAACGTGCGTAAGCGAACTCGTCGATGCGACGCTCGACGGATACAACGCCACCGTACTCGCGTACGGGCAGACGGGCTCTGGAAAAACCTTCACCATGGGAACGGGAGAACTCAGCTACGTCTTTGACGAGGAAATGGGTGTGCTACCACGCGCCATCAGGCAGCTGTTCGATAGCATCGAGGCACGAACTGCCGCCGCCAAGAGTGCTGCCGCTGGCGACGAAGGGAGAACCGAGGTGACGTTCACAGTTCGGTGCCAATACCTCGAGGTGCTCAACGAGGAGGTGCGCGACCTCCTGCACCCGGAGACGTCGACCAAGTCCATCTCCATCAGGGAGGCGGCGAACGGAACCATCGTCGTGCAAGGCGCGAGGGAGGTGGAGGCGCGCTGCTTCGCCGACGCCATGCGATGCATCGAGCGAGGCGCTCACGCGCGCACCACGGGAAAAACGCTCATGAACGAACGCTCGAGCCGAAGCCACGCCATCTTCACCGTCATCATCGAACAGCGATACAGTCTCTCCGCGGGTCAGCCACCGCCAAGCGCAACGCCGGTAAAACAGCCGTCTCAGCGCCGCCTCACGCGGCCGGGAACTGCAGGTAGCAGGCCAAGTTCCGCTGCACGCGAACGTCCGACGCCCGTGGGTGGTGGTGGCAGTGGCGGCGGCGGCGTCGTGCGCGCCAAATTTCACCTCGTCGACCTCGCTGGTTCGGAGAGAAACAAGCGCACGGGTGCAAGTGGCGCGCGTTTTGCGGAGAGCGTGACCATCAATCGCGGACTGCTAGCGCTCGGGAATGTCATCTCCGCGCTTGCCGCAAACGCTGCTCATTCGGAGAGAGCCGCTGCTGTAGCGCACATCCCGTACCGAGAAAGTCGCCTTACTCGCATGCTGAGCGACTCGCTCGGCGGCAACAGCCGAACTTGGATGATTGCATGTGTGTCCAAGAGCGATCGAGACTTTGAGGAGACGCTCAACACGTGCAAGTACGCGCATCGCGCGAGGAGCATTCGCAATCGCCCTGTGGTGAATCGCGAGGTGATTGCCGCGCCGGCAGTGGATGCCTCGGCGATAGAGGAAGAAGATCCGGTCACCGTCGCGGCGGCGGCGGCGGCCGCGGCGCTTGACCTGGAAACACGGGACGATTCGGCCGCTCGCGTGCGCGTGGATGTGGCTGATATGAATGAGGCGAAGCAGCTGTTCGTCGAGAACCAACGCCTGATGCGTGAGCTGCGTGCCGCGAGCGCCGTCAACCGCATCAATGCTCACCGCATGGCGGTTGACGACGACGATGATGACGATGATGATGACGCTGTCGGCATCAGCGAGGAGCGCGCCAACAAGCAAGCTGCCAATGGTCAAAGCACTGAGCAAGTGTCGTCTTCGAAGGCTGCGACCGCCTCATCCGTGGACGTCTCGCGTCTTGCTGCCGAGCGCGATGCGGCCGTTGGACGTGCGGAACAGCTGCAGAAAGCATTCGATGCCCTACAGCGGGAACGCGACAGTGCCGTTCAAGCAGCGGCGTTGGCTCTGCAGAAGCAACCTCAGGTTGCTATCCTTAATTCAGCAAATTGCACAGGGTCGGCCGCTGCCGCTATCCTACAGGAGGCACGCGCGCTGCTCGAGCTTGAGATGCTTTCGCACGAAGGCTACGCTCGCCTCGAGACTGCCCACGAGTACGCGCAGAACGACAGCTTTGTGGCCGAAGATGAGGAGGAGGCGACGGCGACAGAGAATAGTCACGAGAAGATTGTACAAGGCATGGAGGAGCGTGTGCGTGCTGCGGAGGAAGCACTTGCGGCAGCTGTGTCGAAAACCCGTGCGCTGGAGGCTGAAAATGCGCGTCTGCGCGGTTCTGCTGCGGCTGCGCGCGAGGTGATGGAGCCAGCTGCCGTGGCCCTTGGAGTTGACGAAACGAGCGAGGGCGAGCACGACACCGTTTGCTATGGATCGGACACGGAACAGACTCAGGAAACGACTCTTGTGGGAGAGGCGAGTGAGGATCACCGCCGGCGTGCGATGCTTGACACGCGACAGCTACAGCGCGTGGAGCTTGCGATTCACGAGAAGGAGTCTTTGCTGCATGAGCTGAACGGCAACGCGTCTAAGATGCGCGAGCTGCAGACTCGCTACGAAGAACGCGTTGCCGAAAGCGAGGCAAGCATGGCCATGAAAGAGGACGAAATTGACCGACTACGCGACGAACTTTCGGAGCTTGAAATCGGCCGCGAGAAGTCCGCAGCTGAGCGTAAGCGCATGAAGCAGAATCTTGAGAACAAGCTGCAACGCGCGGACGAGCAGATGCGCGAGCTGAAGCGCAAGTTTGCCGAGGAGGATTCGCGCCGTGTTGCTAAAGTCAAATCGGAGGGCGAGGCACGTGTGCGACAGATGCAGGACGAGGTGAAGCGTCTTAAGGGACACCAAGAGGAATTGCGCGCTCGGCTTCGGCAAGCGACGGAACGCCAAGAAAAGGAGGAGGAAAGGCGTCGCACGCACGAAAGTGAGAAGAAGCGCGTGGAAGAGACGAGCCTGCGCCGCGTGCGCGAGCTTGAGGTTGTGTGCAAGCGACAAACGAATGCGCTGAAGCGCCGAACGGACGAATTGATTGTGGCCAGAACGCGCCTTAATCACCTCGGTGAAAAGGCTATCATACCGGCGCCTTATGTGGGTGGAGAAATATCTCTCAGCAGCCACCCTGTGGTTCAGGAACGTGACACAAGCGCGCGCGGGATGAAGAAGGTGCGATCGTCATCTGCTTCCGGGTCATCCTCCGCTAGCGGTGCGAGTCCCGCGCGTATTCGCCGCGCTCGCGTCGTTGCTGCGGCAACAGCTACGGCTCAGGCGAAGCCTGAGGCTATACCGCAACTTGATGAGGCGCTGCAGCTTGCGCTCAAGGTTGGCGAGTGCGAGGAAGAGGTCATCCGTCTCGAGGAGCGCCGCAACAAGATTGCCGTGCGTCGTGCTGCCGCTGCTGCCGAGAGGGAGCGTTTGATGGCGCTGCGCGACGCAAGCAAAGGGGTGCTCGAGGCTGCGATCGTTGGAGTGCAGCAGGATATTGATTCCCGTGAGACGGATGCCGGAAAGAGTGCGTCCATTGATGCTGAGCTTCGCGCGCTTTATCAGCAGCGCGCAGACTATGAGTCCAGATTCCACGATACATCAGGTGGTCTTTCTTTAGCTGATGCCGCGGCGCTGTCGGCAGCGGACGACGCCATCGAGGGTATGGATGCGGAGCTCGATTATGCCACATCCGAGCTCGACGATGCGCGATTGAGCTTCAACGAGGCAAAGGAAGCCGAATCTGAGCTGCTTCGCCGTTACGACGGTATGGATGATGCGTCTGATGGTAGTCGACCACCTCGCGCACCGGGCCCCACCAACACTACGCCACCTGTCAGCGCCGCGCGGCTGATTAAGGCGTGCGCGCAACGCGGCGCTGAATCGCGTCGAGCTGTTGAACGTTCCGCGAAGGCCACCGAAGAGGTGCATGCGCGTCTGGGCGATGCCAGGCGTCAACTTGGCGAGATGGAAGCGCGTGTTGCGGCGCAGGAGTTGGACTACGAGCGCCGTGTCACGGAGCTGCAGCGCGGTCACGAGGCTCGCGTCAAGGAGCTTCTGCGACAGGCTCACATCGCGGCAGTGGGCACAAGTGTCGAAGCTAGCGCCGCGACAGCTGAGGATACATCGGTGGATTTGCCAGATACCGGAGCAGAAGCGACATCCTCGAAGGGTGGTGGCATTATGAGCCTTCGCGACAGTATCGGTGAGCTTGGCAAGCTGCGTGATGCGCGCATTCAATCCGTGGCAATGGACAACATGTATTACAAGCAGGCGAACCGTGAGCTTAAGCGTAAGCTGCGCTCGATGCTCGATGCGACGGACAAGGAGCGCGCCGCTTTCGACGCAGAGCGTGAGGCTTGTCGCGTTCGAAGCCGCGAGCTCGAGGCGATGAACTCGAGCCTTATAACGGAAGTGCACACGTACAAGAATGGGTTGCGTCAGAGTGGCCAGCTCGTTCGCGTTTCCATGAGCAACCTTCGTCCGATGACTGCCGATGAGGTGTCACAGCGTGCTCGCACAGCGGGTCCAAAGCACTGAACAAAACAACTTGTAAAGTCTAGAACTACTTACATAAATAAGAACGTGTGGTGACGTGTCCATTGTCAGGGGCCAGGGGGGGGTGATTAGGGATCAATTGGCGCTCCCCCAAAACTTCCTTTTCTAATAAGGCCCTTGGCAAGTAACGCATCCATGCCGCCGCTGTCGACGCCGATGTCGACGCGATTTCTGCTACGTAAGATTTCTGCTCGACCTTGCCACACCTTGTGTATTTCGCGGCTTATTTTCGTGGCTTGCATACTCGTCGTGCTGCCGCACTCTTCCTTAGCAGTCACCACTACGTTTCGTCCGTCTTCCGTCCCGCTCGTCGTGCAGTCGCCGTACATATCCATATGGTCGCCCGCAGACGCGCTCACCGACGTACCCACCGCGCACTGGAGTGGACCCGCTAACGCTATGCAAGGCTTGCTTGTGTTGCAAGACGGAACGTGTTTGCGTTGGATGGGCGCAGCCTCACCAGCAACCCCAAGTAAGTGCCAAAGTGCCATGGTGCAAAAGAGCGTGCAAGTCTACGCGACGACCACGAATTACGTGTTCACCACGAACGACGGCAGCATCCAGCTGCACGCAAGGTTTCGAACGCCCGCGGCGAGTGCCATGAGATCGAAAAAGCCAGACCTGGACGTCCTGGCACTTCCGGCAACGTGGCTCGACGTCGTCGTGAAGGGAACGAGCGGCGCTCGCGTCTATGTCGACGTCGCTGGGGACCTTGCGGTTGCCAACTACACGGTAGACGTCTCGTGGGCACGCGCCAGCTACACTGGACAACTCGGCAACGCAGCTGGCACAGTTCTGCGCATCGGCGCGACAAGCCAAACTTTTAACTACTACCAAGGCTGGGACAGAGTCAGCTGGGGACACCTGCACGTCCTCGCCGACGAGAACACTGACGCGACAGCCGCGGGCGTCACTTCGTGCCGTGAGGCGTTCGTAGACGGCAAGCCGCTACCTGCGATGGATACGCGCGCATCTGCGCCAGCTGGCCAGTCTGCGGGGTCTGATCCAGTGCTTGCCGTAGCTATGCAAATGGCGGACGGCGAGGCGCGCACGGTTTCACTTCTGTACGACATCGGCATTGCGATGGAATACTTCGGAACAATGCTCGCGCCTCTGTATCGAGGCACCGACATCGACTTATCCGCCGCGACGAGCGACAAGCACGCGTCATCACTGTTTCAGGTTCTCGACAATCAACGTAAGGCGCTTGATCAGGCGTGCGACGAGGTGGATGCCACAGTTTTTAAGGACCTGCAGTCTAGCGGCGGCGACGAGTACGCGCTGCTTGGCAGTCTTGCTTACCGGCAGGTGACGGGATCCCTTGCAGTGGTTTACAATCCGATTATTCACGAACCTTGGGTGTTCATGAAGGAGATCTCGAGCGACGGCGACGTACAGACCGTTGACGTGATTTTCCCCGCGTGTCCCATCTTTCTGTACGCTGCCCCTGACCTGCTCCGTTACCAGATGCTTCCGCTGCTAGTTTACGCCAACAATGGGACGGCGCCGTATGGCACAGGTATCTACAACTACACGAAGCCATTTGCGCCGCATCACATTGGTCAATGGCCTGTGTGTGACATTATGCCAAATCAGCAAGAAGACATGCCTATGGCAGCGACCTCGGCAGCCTTGATCATGCTTTCTGCGCTTGCTCGTTCTCAGGGAGGTGATAAGGCAGCTGTCGCCTGGCTGACGCCGTTTTGGGATCTTCTCGAATCATGGGCAAACTTCCTCATTGCGACGCTCCCCGATCCAGGCAATCAGCTATGCTCAGACGACTTCGAGGGTCCGAGTCCACACAATACGAACCTTGCCGCCAAGGGCATTGTCGGCCTGGCGGCGTACGCGGATCTTCAGAAAGCGCGCGGCTACGCTGGCAGTGCAAAATTCTATATGGATTATGCGAAAGGATTTGCACGAGACTGGGAGAAGTTGGCACTGAACAAAGCTGGCGATTCGTACAAACGTCAGTACGATTTGGACGACTCATGGAGTTCAAAGTACAACATCTTGTGGGACAAGGCTATGGGGTACAATCTCTTTTCCGACGTCGTGTACACTCGCGAAGTTGCTCACTACAAATCACGTGCGAACCCGTACGGAACACCTCTAGACGAGCGCAACACATTCACGCTTGTGCCGTGGCTTCATTGGATCTCGACGTTTGACAACGACTTCTTCGCGAATGCGACGAGCGCTCTGTTTGGCTACGTGAACACGACGGAGAATCGCGTCGCCATGTCCGACTGGTACCAGACAACGAACGCGCAAGTCGTAGGTTTCGCGGCACGTCCTGTCGTCGGCGGTCTGTTCGCGAAGGCGTGGCTTGATACCAGGTAAAAACATTTGACGACCCGTGGATCAAGCGTGCAAGAAGAGATATGAAACGTTCAGGACGAATTTTATTAGAAGTGTCAAATACACGCGCCCGGAGTCGTTCAGTTCAGTTCAGGTTTGTAACGGGACCACTTTCACCAAGGGGATTTATATAGAACAATGGGGTGCCGTCTCACTCCCGTTGAACAGCCCCGTTGTTGTGAAAAAACGGAACTGTCCTGTAAAAAGTTTAGGGGTTTCAAACTAGCCTTGTCAGCAGCATTTTCCCTCGGCAAAGCAAACACGTGTCGTTGGCCATGCCCAGTGGTGCCTCCTCGCCACCGGCTGCTGGTGGTGGTGGTGGTGGTGGTGGTGGTGGTGGTGGTGGTGGTGGTGGTGGTGGTGGTGGTGGTGGTGACGCGTCAACAATAATAAAGCCTTGGTGGTCGTACGGCACGCAGCGTGTATTTGTGTTCATGTGGTACGTCATTGACACGTTCCCCGCAGCCCATGTTCCGTTCGCACCGCAAGTGAAATCAGCCGCCGCGAAACAGGTCGTGCACTGGCGCCTGCTATCCCTTGAAGCTCTACCCATAGCAATGCTCGCGGCGCTCGTTGTGCAAGGATCGCAGCTCGTGGCGGTGAAAAAGGCGTACGAAAATACAATGGAATTCTTTCCAACAACTATGCAAAGAAGCGTGGAGCGACTTCCGGACTGGCTGTACACTGGCGATGTCTTCATCTTCGTTTGCCACCTGCTCGCGGCTATATTCGTGACGGTGGCGCTTGTTCACGAGTGGAGAGCGCAAAGGACGACGTCTGTATCAGAGTCGAGAAGATGGAGGGCTTGGTCCGCAAGGGCCATTGCTACCGCTTGGCTTATGCAGACTGCTTCGCCGTTCCTGCTGTTCAGCGTCGTTCCATTCCGAGAAGCCGTCAGGTGGAGCGACATCAACGAACAAGTCTGCGGCGAGGCGTTCAAGCTCGTGCACAGCACATTTCCTGGTCTTAAGGACTATGCGACAGCGGTCGCAAGCCAGGGTGCCATTGACAACACCTTCGCAAATGACCCAGGCAAGTTCTGTAAGGAAAACGAGGATAAGTGGGACGAGGCACTCATAACTGAGCTCGCGAAGTTGACCAACTACGTGACCAACTGCTCCTCGGTAGGCAGCACCATCACCGACGTCAACAACTTCATCATGGAGGAATGGGCTGCAGAGACCCTCGCTTCCACTTCCACAAATCTGCTCGAGGCGACCGTCTCGGCGGTGACGACAAACTCGAAAACGAAGACGAATACACTCAACCGCGTAGGCCGCACGTCGCTGCAACAGCTTAAGTGCCCGCTCGGCGAAGATTGGCGTATCCGCACGAGTGACATCAGCAACGGGTGTGAGCGCGCGCTCGAGATTGCGCTGAAGTATCCAGGCAACCTCGCGAAGAGAAAAGACGTGACGATATGCAAGAGTCCGGAATGCGCGAAGGCCATCAAGCAGGCCGTATTGCGCTCGGGGCTGAACTTCAACAAAGATCCCACGGGCGCCGCCGCTTGCCTATTGCAGTCAACGAGTTTCGAGGTGCAGGATCAGAGGATGCTAAATGCGCCACGCACGCAAGGCCAAGGCCAGACGAATGCACTTCGACGCACGCTGCAACAGACGAGACCTCGGCCTCCGCCTCCTACGATGCAGCAGACGAGGCCTACCATTACTGACATGTCTGCCTTGCGCAACCAGTATACAACAGCACAGGCTCAGGTGGCAACGGCAGAAATCCTCAACTCGTGGGTAGAGGAGGATGGATGCGACACAATTCCTGCAAGCTCTGCGGAGCTCTTTAGCAAAGTCACCTCGGCTTTGGAGACGATGACAAATTCCGTCGCACAAACATGTCCAGACGGTTTTTCGCAAGCTTCCCGGCAGGGAGGAAGTTTGTCGCTCGAGCATCTATGTACTTGCACGGACTTTGGGATCTTACGAATGATGGCAGATGCAGTGGAGTCGGGCAGCGTCAGCTGCGGGCTTTTCTCCGATGCGGTGGTGCTCACAGAGTTGACAGTGGGAGTACTGCTTAGCGTTTATACGTGCAGTATGCTGCTACCCGCATCCCTCTCGCTACTCAGTGGCGTCGCGGCCGCTCTTCTCAACCTAAAATTATTCGTGCCGACCTCTGCTCTCTTGGGGATGTTGAGCATATCAACAAGCACCGCAAATATTCCAATGTGCGTGGTTCTGCTTGCAATGATATACCAAACTGTAGGAAACTCCTACTTTGGTGCAGCACTTTGGCTTGCTGTCATCTACCTCTCCGGATTTGCGATCCTTCGTCCCCAAAAACTTCTAGAAGGCAACGAGATGGATGCAGTCAAAGTTCGCATGCACATGTACACAGTGAAAGGATTTCAGCTCATTTCAGCCGTCATGTGCATCTATTGCTTTTCAAAATTTTGGACCACATCGCGCATCATTGGAACAACCTCTATCGACTTGCGCTCTCTGTTCACGTCCGAAATGATACTTGCCGGCCTTGTATCGTTCATTGCATCGAGCCTTCTTTCTAACGTTGCTATGATGGACTGGGTGACTGTCCACGCAATTCGCGTGCATGACCACGAGCGCGGTTTGGCATTCTCACGCGATCATGCGGCGAACCCGCAAAGCCCTTCTCCAAAGGATGCGCCCACGCGAATGGGATCTTTCGTCCGCTCAGGAGATTACAAAGTACACGTACATCAAATGGAGATGCTACGCGAGGCGGCTATATTCCCGATGGATCGCACTGCAGATCCCTCTTCAAACGATCACAATGGTTCGGAGGCGTAGCAAACGTTTTTTGATTGGGATTGGCTAGCTATATTTTGTGTTGTTTTTTGTTTTCTTTTTTAATTATTTAGGTTTGAACGAGACAGACCTTGGTTTTGGAGAGGGGAGTACTGCTTGTAACGAAAGATTGTTTTTTGAAATGAAATGGAAGGAAGCTTTTACATAGTCTGTGCAGGCTCCATACCTTCCATGGGTGGCAGGCGCTCGCGACTCGTAGGTCGCTGCTGAACGGTTGTGTCCAAAGGCGCCTGCGCGCCAGACTGCGAAAGCGCATCTCGCAATCGGCGAATCTCTGCTTTCTGCATCTCCACCTCGCGCGCATAGTCGGGAGCCGGAGCACCAGCCTTCTTCGGCTTATTCATGCGATTCGCCGCCTTGAGCGTGCGCACGTCGCGACGCAGCAAGTTGATTTCTCCGATGAGGGAAACATTCTCCGACATGATTCGCATGCCCTCCGTTCGGTGCAGCTCCTGATCCTTGTTAAGCTTGCGCTTGAGCGACTCGACGGACTTTTCCAAGTACTCGCGCTGGCGGTTGTACTCCCTTTGGATGTCTTCGTCCACGGCCGAGAGCTGCAGATTCTCCACCATGTGCTTCTGGTACAGACGCTTGATACCTTCCTTGAGCGCCTTTGGCTCCTGGATCGTCTGAGCCACCTCGTGCAGGTCGTGGCGGAACCGACGAACCACAGCATCGGAGTCGGCGTTGACGCGACGCTGCTTGAGCAGCTCCCGTTGAAGTCCGTCGAGCTTGAGGCGAAGGTCGGAAATTGTGAGATCGAGTGTTGCGTTGTTTTTGTGATAGCGCTCGAGCTCGGCATCCATCTCCTTGATCTGCAGCCGCATATCCGCAATTTCGAGCTCGCGAGGCTCGATCTGCTTTTTCAGCTCCTTGATCTTGTAATCGAGAACAAACTTGAACTTCTCGAGCTCTTGGTTCTTCCGCTTCAGATCGTAGATGCGCTTCTCCTTGTCGCCAATCGTATCGTCACGTTCTGCAATCTCCTTGCGCAGCCCGGCGATGTCTTTCTCGAGCGATGCGATGCGCTCATACAGTTCCGTCTTCTGTCCAAACAGGGCCTTGATCTCTTCCCTGCCATCCTCAATCTCCTTGCTCAGGGAGGAGAACTTCTTTTTCATGATACCGTTCTCTCCCTTCAGTCGTAGCGAGATATCCCTCTCTGTGACGAGTCGAAGCTCGTACCTTTCCTTCAGCTCCTCGATCTCGCGATCTGCATCTTCCTCGAGCTGACGCTTCGTCTCCTCAAACTCTCGGCCCGTCTCCTCCTTCTCAGCCTGGAGGTTCTGATACGCCATCGTCTCACCCTGTAGCTTGCTTTCGTACTCCTCGGTCAGCTCTTGGATGACGCGCTCGTGCGACTCCACGAGCAGCGAGTTCTGTTCGTCCCAACGCTCGTTGAGCAAATCCTTCTCTCGCGCGAGGGCCTGATAGCGCTCGACTTCGGCCATGAATTTCGCCTGGTAGCTCGCCTCGAGCTGCTGTGTAGCAATATGGTGCCTCTCCTCCGCCTGGCGCAACTTTTCCTCGTATTCCATCTCCATCTCGTTTTTCTCCTGCAGGAGCAGCTCGAACTTGGACTTATCACTCTCCAGCTCATGGGTGAACTTCTCCGTGACATCCTTGATGCGCTCATTCATGTTCAGGTCCTTCAGTCGCAGCTGGTATTCATTCTGCATCGTGAGCTCGTTCACCTGTGTTTCGAGCTCAAGCATGCGTGCCTTGCGCTCCTCCAGGTCACTCTTCGTCACAAGAACCTCCTCGGCGTACGCCGGCCCTTCCTTGTCGCGCTTTCCGGCACGCCCATCCTTATCCACGATGTCGAAGACGTACAGGCACCCATCATCGCCCGCGGACACGAGCATGGAGTCGTCCTGCGTGACGCACTGGCGCGTGATCCCTCCCGAGTGTGCCTGCGACTCCACGTACTCTGGTGTCAGCGGGTGCCGGTACGTGCGAATCGTTCCGGACTCCGTGCCGGCGAAGAGGATGCGACCCGTATTCGGGAAGGACACCTGCGTGTACATCACGCCTCCCGTGTCGATCTCGCTCTTCAGCTGATGGTTGAACTCGTCGAGCTCCTTCAGCTTTCCGTCGGATCCTACCGCAAACACGTTACGGCCGTCTGCCGTGGCGCTAACGCAGTTGTAGTTGCAGCCCTTGAGCACGCTCTCGCTTTCACGCTTGTAGTCCTTGAGGCTCCACTCGTAGATGGCGCCGTCGATGCCCGCCGACACCAGCCGCGTGTCGTCAGGGCTCCAATGAAGGCTGCGCACCTTGCCGTTGTGGCCACGCAGGTTTCCGATGTTCTCGCACGTGTACGTGTTGTAGATCTGCACCGTGTTTCCGTTCACCGCCGCGAAGAGGTGCCCGCCGTTCGAGAAGCGGCACTCGCGGCATCCCTTGACGGCGAACTCTCTGTACGGCCGAATGTCGTCCATGAGGAGGTTCATCAGGCGCAGCTTGTCCGCGAACCCGACCAAGATGTGCAGTCCCGACGGGTGGAACGCGACGGCGTACGCCTCCTCCGCGAACTCGCGCACCGACTCCGTCGCGCGTTCGGCGTAGTTCCAGATGCGGATCGTGCGGTCGGACGAGCAGCTCGCGACGAGCGGCTTGCGGATGCACAGGTCCATGCCGGTGATGCCCTTGCTGTGGAACGACTGCGAGAGCAGCTCGAACTGCATCTCGTCAGCCTTGAGCAGGTCGGAGTTGGCGAGCACGAGCACGTACATCTGGTTGTTCTCGAGCGTGCACACGAGCGCCTCCTCCGACGGGCTGATCGCAATGCTCTTCACCTTGCAGTTCATCCCCTCGATGGTGAAGCTCTTGCTGCGCTTGTGGTTCTCCTTGTCCTCCGTGCGCTCGTATATGCTGACGACGCCGCCGCTACCGGCGCAGATGAATCCCTTGCTGAACGCCACCATCGCCTCGACGACGACGCCCTCGCCCGCGGGTGGCAGCGTTGCCTTGAGCTCACCACCCTCAAGCATGAGGATGTCGCCCGTGTCACTCGAGACGACGCACCTCTCGCGGTCGTCCTGCAGCCAGCAGTGGCACGTGTAGCTCTGCGGCTCGCGCTTGCTGAGCGCTGCGGGCAGCGACTTGAGGCTGCTGTCCGCGGCGCGGAACGTGCGATACGCGTTCTGCCCGACGCAGCTGATGATGGTGGGGTCGAACGGGTTGAAGAGCACCTGCTTCACCGGCTGTCCCTGCTGGTTGCTCGCCTTGGCGGTGCTCGCCACCTTGCCCTTTTCCCACACCCAAAGCACGAGCGTGTATTCGGGCGCGCCAGCGAGCGCCGCGAGCAGCTTTCCGTCCGGCGAGAAGGACATGGACACGTACGTCGAGCTCCCGCTCTCGGGCGAGGTGAGCACCTTGCGCCTCTTGAGCGTGTGCAGGTCGAAGACGGTGATGATTCCCTTTTCAGACTTCTCCGCCACGGCGGCGAACTTGCGGTTAGGGCTGAGTGCGAGCGCGGTGATACCGTCCGCATCTGGCGTTCCCGCGATGAACTTCTGCGTTCTCGTCTCCGTGTGGTAGATGACGGTGTTGTGTCCCGCGGGATACAGCACGGTATTTTCGTCGAGGTAGTGCACGTTGTCCGCGACGTCGCCCTTCAGTCCAAAGACGTGGCGCAACGCGAGCGGCGCAGCTCCTCCGGACGCCATACTTACTTCCTTCACCTAGTCCTAACAGCTCCAGGAAGTGCCTTAAGCGTGAGTCCTTCCTTGAGGTAACCTAAGAGCTACCCAAGGTGGACAAAAGGCTAATCACACTTGTAACAGTGACTTGAAGCAGACACCTGCGCAGATACACGCCTGCAGATGCACGCCTGCAGGTACACGCAGATACACGCAGAAGACGGACAAAAGCAGCTCCTGCAAGCTGATGGCCGAAGCTCAAGCACCTCTCGCGAGGAGGAGGAGGACGGCTGCTAGGCGACGGGCACCCACCAGAGCTCTGCTCTGCTCTGCTCTGCTTTGGAGAGCTCTCTCCTGAAAACGAAAACGAAGTTTACCGGCGGAAAGAAAACGACGTTTGACGGCGAGAAAGTGAGCCTGAGAGCGCCTGAGAGAGAGCTCCTGAGAGGAAGACAACTCTTGCGCCGCGAGGCCCACTCCACTCCACTCCCTTTGCTTTGTTGTATGAGGCAACCACTTGCAAGGAATGCAAGCCAGCGTGCTGTCCTGTATGTACGGCAGTAGTATGTAGCACCACTCACTCACTCACGCACTCACGCACTCACTCAAGAGACCTTTCCGAAACAAGCTCTCAGCTGCTCATCAGCACAAACCTTTCTGACTTTTCTTCCCACCCACCCTGTCTGTGCACGCACAGGGTGGACCCACAAGCTCAAGCTGAGAGGCCTCAGGAGCCTCAGCAAGCTGTTGGCGAAATGGCGAGCACTGAGCAGTTGGTACCAGTGCAGAGTACAGACGGCTGTGTCTCCTCGGGCCATGCCTCCTCACTTAACACTTGATTGACGCACACAAAGAGGCTCGTTGAGGAAGCACCTGATGCGAGTCTTTGGAGTTTGGACGAGCACTCCCCATTCACTTCACCACTTCACCACGCGACCACTGGTCACTGGACCACTGGAGGCACAGCTGTTGCTTGAGGCTTTCACCGTTTGTTGGGACTTGGGACTCGTGGGGGACCCAGACAGTTTGGCTGGCGGTTTGGCCTATGGTACAGGTACCCGGGTAAGGTTAAGGTTAGGAGACCCAACAGGTGCCAGTTGGGACTCGTGATTCGGGAAGAGCCCTTGCGAGACCAGTGCGAGCTCAGTAGGACTTACCACTCAGTCTGATGTCAGAGCACCGTTACTGTATGATTTCCCGCTTGCAAGCTTCAAGAGCTTCAACGTCTGCTTCAACGCTGTCGAGGGGTTAAGAAACCATTATTAAAAAATGGATGCCCTGCCCTGCCCTGCGCATGTGCCAAACTGGTGTGTAGTAGTGTGTACTTTGTGTAGTGTGTGGTGAACTGGTTTGTAAAAGGGAATAAAGGGAAGAAAGGGAGGGATCCCCCATTTCAGTTCCCTTGGGGGATCCCTCTTAGGTCAACTCTCATTGAGGAGCGTCGAATTCAATTTTAAGGGTTGGTTGTTTGGTCCACGTCGTTGACTGCTCCCCTTAAGTCATTCTTTCAAGAAGTCAACGCTCCCTTCATTCATGGACGCGCGTGCCTCCGAGGATGCGATATATGCGGCCTTAACAACAACAGTTAATGTTAAGGTGGCGGCCTCTGGTGGTAATATTCCGGCCTCTGGTGGTAATATGGTGGCCTCCTTGAATGACATGAGGAGTGACAATCACGTGGTTGGTGGTGAGCTTGAGCAGGTTCAGGGGGATGAACTTGAGGATCTTGAGGAGGAGGACGCGGTTCTTCTCTCGTCTTCGTCATCTTCGGAATACGAGGAACTTCCCATGGAGGAGGAGGACGGCGACGACACTTACGAGGAACTTCGCATGATGCAAAGACGCGCGCTCACGGTTGACACGCTTCTACGAGCCGCGGCGAAAAATAGCTCGGCGCCGAGGACAAGCGCGGAAGACGAACAGGCGTTTCTCGCGAGAGTCACACACCTTCCCCTTCAGGAACGAGGACTGCAAGATCTGCACCCGCACCTGTCGAAAATTTGCCCGCAGATGCGCGTTCTATACCTGTACGATAACATCATCGAGTCCATAGGAACGAGTCTCGCGTTTGCCAAACACATCACGCACTTGTACCTGCAGGGAAATGACATACACGCGCTCGGGAACGCTCTGTCCGCTTGCGTTAAGCTGCAAAAGCTGTACCTAGACAGGAATAAGCTAGCGGTCGTATCAGGGCTCGAGAACTGCGCGTACCTCGAAGAGCTGTCCGTCGAACACCAACGACGCGAGGGCATGCCTGAGCAGAGAACGCTCGCGTTTGAGCCACGGGCGATGGAGGGAGTCGGCGGTAGCCTGCGTATTCTCAAGTGCACCGGCTCGAACGTCGTCGACGTTCGGCCACTGGCCGCGCTAAGGAGTCTCGAGGAGTTGTCTCTCGCATCCAACCATGTTGCTGACCACGAAGAACTTGCCATGGCCGTGTCGAATATGCCAAGACTACGAACCCTCGACGCGACGGGAAATCCGTGCTGCCGAAGCCCCTCAGCACTTCGCGTATATCGCAACGCAATTGTTGCCGCTAGCGGACCAAGTCTCGGCACGCTCAATGGCAAGCGCGTGCTGCCTAACGAGCGGATGTTCGCACAGCGGCGAGCGCAGAATTCTCATCAGCTAAAGCGATGATGTAAAGACAATAAACTCAAAATGAAAACAAAATAGTACTTACGTTTACAAAGCAACAAACAATGAGTTTTTTTTTTCACCAGTAGTCATCATCCTCGAACGCGTCATCTTCCTCCTGCTCGGCAAGAGCGGTGGTCGTCGCGGCAGCTGCAGCAGCTGCAGCAGCCGACACGGCGAAATTGCGGCCGACGCGATGCTGCGGGGCGTCCACCGGCTGCGCAGGTTGTGCAAGTGCGCCCACTCCTTCCTCCATGGAGGGAAGCGGCGCCTCGAATACCGCGGTTGACACCGCGCGCTGCGAGCGCAGAGCCGCGTCAACGTACCGCCCTGCCCTTCGACGCTCGCCGAACTCCTCGACAAAGCCGCGAGCCTGGTCGGCATTTAACGCGCCCATTGCGCCTGCCAGCCCACCCTCCGTCGTCGGAGCTGCAGCATTCACCTTCGTCGCCCAGGCTGCTGCTCGACCACGCCTTCTCTGCGCCGCCTCCTCACCAGCCGCGCCGCGTCTTGGAGCCACCTCAGTCGTTCCATCGGCGACGAGAGACTTCGCAGTGCCCACCGCTCGACCTGCGGCGCGCGCTAGAGCCTTGCCCCAACCGTCAACCCGAGCTTGCTGCGCGGGCACAGCAACACCCTCGCCCATGCCGACATCGCACTCGTCCTCGTACATGACAATGCCGAAGCGTGGCGCCTTTGCTCGGCGCTTCGTCGGCGGCTCCTCAGCATCGGCAGCAGCGCCGGCAGCACCTGACTTTTTACGAAGTCGTTTTTTACCGCGAGTTCGCGTTTCCGCGCCCGCTCCTACGCCATCCGACATCGTCGGCAGTTCAGCCCATTCTGGTGCCGAAGCCGAGGCTGAAGCAGCTGCGGTCTTTGGCTGCACGACGAGAGAACTATCCTTACGTGGTGAAACATCAGGGTAAGGAGCAAGAGCAGCTGCTTTGTTCAGAACAGCCTGCTCCTCGCCCCGCGCTTTCTTACGAGCCTCTGCGGCTGCCGCGGCAAGTGATGCGCGCACAGATGGCTTGGACGAACCCGGCACCCGCTTTGCCGGAGAGGTACACGGCGCAGGCTGTAACGCCGGCTCACTATCGTCGCTGTCAACGTGAGGCGATGCCTTTTTGCGTAGCGACGACGCTGATTTGGGTTTGGCGACAGCACGCTTAATTGCCGCCTTACCCGCCGCTTTCGTCGGCGGAGGCCTAGTCTGAGCCCTTGGGGCTCGCACAGGAACCGTGTTTGGCGCAGTGCGTTGTCTCCGTCGCGCGGCCGTCGAGGCAGGAGGGGGAGGGGGAGGCGTAGATGCCTGCGCACCTGATGTGCCTGCGTCATGCGCTGGCTGAGGGCCAGCATAGTCACCTTGCTGGGCAGGACGACATGGATCAAATCCAACCACTTTCTTGCGTGAACGTGCTGGAGGCGGTGCATCCGCAGCTTCCTTCTTCGCCTTCGCATCTGCAAGTGCCTTCTTCGCCTCTTTGTCATTGCCTCCTGTCAAGTCCACAGTTTCTGCCCACCAAGCCTTAGGTGTGTTGCGCCTGCGCCCGCTTGCACGGCTCGACTCAGCCGCCGTGCCAGAATCACGACGGGCGGGAATGTTCTGGTCCAGCAGATTGCGAAGCTCCTTACTGGCGCCCGGCGGGGATGCCGGCACATGAGTCGTAGCTTTTCGTGCATTTGACGTGCCTGCTGGAGCAGAACGAGGCTGGCGACGCGCAGGCTTGGGTTCAGGCTCAGGTTCTAGCAGCTGGTCGCCGCCGCCGCCGTCGTCATCGTCGTCATCGATGGCCGTGAGTGCGATTGGCACGTCGTCGTCGCTGTCGTCGTCGTTGCCGGCATCACTGTTACTCGGAGTCGCCATTCTTTTCGGCGTGTTGTCCGATGGCCCAGCATGCGGTTGTCTTGTGTCAACATCTGTCTCACTCTTCTTGGCGAGACTGTCCGCAATGAGTATGCCTTGCCAGACGGGTGGGAAACCGTGCACGAATGTGCGCTCGACTGGTCCACCAAATCCTCTCGCCCGTAGTGCTGATGCATCCATATCGCCCTGCAGTATGACTGTAATCACCTGTGTCCCTCGCTGCCGCCTGCACTTGATGCGCCGCGCGCCCAGGCGCTCGAGCACGACACCCGTGGTAACGACGGTTGAGTCGGCGCCCGTACCAGTTATTGCGACGGTTGCACCGCTCGTTCCTCCCGACTGCGCGTCGTCGTCGGGTAGTCGCAGGAGGCTCCACGCCGTGATAGGAATGTCGCCAGTTGAGTGCGCGTTGTTCGCTGATGCAGCACGTGCGAGGTATCCCGGTCCCCCGAGTGCTCGCGCGACCGGGCTTGTTCGTACGAGCGCGTCGAATCTGCGCCGAACGAGGTTTGCAGGTTCTGCCGACGCCGCGACTCCCCCTCCCCCTCCGTACGACGCTCTTGGGCGCACCATCTGCTGCTGCGTCGCTCCTTCCCGTCCTGTCGTTTGTTGCTGCGCCGACGCCGACGCCGACGCCGACGCCTGTGCATTTCTCCCTCCCACATTGCCGTTCCTCGACGCGTCAACGTCAACGTCAACGACGACGTCCCCACCACCAACGCGGTGACTGCCGCCGTTACCACCAACGTTGTTTCGCGGGCTTGACCCCGGAGCCGCCATTCCGGAGCCATAGACTCCGGCGCCACCCCGGGGGGACACAGCGGGAGGCGACGCAGCCGCAGCATCACCAGGAGAATGCGAATTAAGAGGAGGAGGACTGAATGCTACCTGTTGCACCGCACTACTAAAAGCACGACCCCCACCAATTGTGGGTGGCGGTGACTTCCACGCCCTATCAAAGATGGCACGTGTGCGAACCGGGTCGTCCAGGGACGGACGCGTGCGGATCGGGAGCGGCATGAGGACGGCACGCACAAATAAACGCGAGTCAGCGGAATGGGAACGGAAAGCAGGCTTGTGCACAGTTTTGTGAATGGCAACCTTGGCAGGCCTGCTTTGCCCACTGCTTTCTGGCGGGGGGTCCCGAGGGAAAGGGCGCCAGGCAAACTCGGTTTCGGGTTTCGTCTCCCGTCCCCGGGTGGATCCCCAGGTGGAAGTCCCCAGGAGCGGCAGGAGGAGGTCCAGGGGGGAAAATCCCACGAACTCTCTTTTGGGGGGAGGGGGGGATCCCTCCTTGCATCTTGCAGTGCAGTAGGTGTGCATTTACTTACTCACAAGTTTCACCGTCACTCGAGTCCGAAGAAGGCGCGCGTCTTCTGCTCCGTCTTGCGCGCCTGAATGCCGCCGCTCTTCCGGCCCGCGAACGCCGACGCGGGGGCAGCCTTCGCGAAACGACCAGCCTCACGACGCGCCGCGTGGAACGCCGCGGACTCCGGATCAGAGCTCATCACGCGCTCAGCCATCACGCGCTCGAACTCCTCCGCGGCATCCTCCTCCTTAGCAGCCTTATCGAGAAGCGCCGTGTACCAAGCCTCAAACGCGTCGACGAGCGCGGTGCGCGCCTGCTGCACCGTTTCGTCCGCAGCCATCGAAGACGTCTTCGCCAGCTTGAACGTGTCGAACGACGACCGGTACTCAGCCTTGGCAGCCTTCAGCTGCTTGTGAGCCTCTAGCCGGTCCGCCTCCATTCGTGTGCCCTCCTCGATCTTTCCCACGGAGTTGCTCAGCGTGTCAATCTTAATCTTGAGTGCGTTGAGCTCTCGGCCTAGGTCAGCTGCTGACTTCTTAGCCTCGCGCGCCGAGGCTATGCTCAGGCGCAGCGACTCAGCCAGAGCGGCACCCTCCGACTTCTTGTACACCTCGTACGCGTCTCGGCGATCGGTGCCTGATCCCATCATGCCACCGCCAGCCGCAGCGCCGCCGAGCAAGCTGCTCATGCGGCTCTGCTCGTTCTCAAGCACGGGAGCGGGCGCAGCGGCCGCCTCACCTCGCGCTGCAGCCTCCTCAGCCTCTGTCGGACGCGCGGATGCTGGAGCCTCGCCTCCAACGGACATGCCCGCGCCACCCTCGGCATCACCGACGAGAGCCTCACCTCCCTCCGCAGCCACGTCGCCGCCAAGCGCGCCGGAGTCCGTACCTGCGGTTTCCAGGCGCTTGTCGCCCACCGCTACCGAACCACCCTCGCCGAGCGTCGCCTTCAGCTGCAGATATTTGTACTTGAATGCCTTGAAAGTCTCCTTTACGTGCTTGACGCCAACAATCTCGAGCATGTCGACGTCGTCCGCCGTGTCCTCGCTGTCGAGGAAGCGCTGCACGTTCTCGCCAATCTGCATGCGCGTCATCTCGGAGATGTCGTAGTCCACGCGTCCACGGCCGGCGAAGGCGTCGCGCATCGCGAGCTCCTGCTTCAGCTCCGTGAGCTGCCTCAGGTAGCGGCGTGCAAGAAGCGCGGGATCGTCCTTCTCGTTCACGACGGGGTTCGTCGTCAGCAGCTTGACGCGGCTCGCAAAGCGAAGCGTGGAGACCGTCTCCTCCGCGTGCGCCGACTCGGGCCAAACACATGCAATCATTGACGTCTTGCAGTTTCCACCGATGGCATCCTTGAGCACACAAGTCAGCTGCGAGTTGCGGTACGGGATGTGGCCGGGCGTCTTCTTCGTGATGGCGTTCACAGCCTGCTCGAGGAACGTGAGACTCTTGTTAATGTACGACGCCTCAATCAGCGTCTGGCCGCTGACGTCCGTCTTCTTCGTGCGCTCTGAACCGGCAAGGTCGACAAGGTTAATCTTGCTCTGAATCACGCGCTCGTCGGCGTCGCCGCCCTGCCTCGTCTCGAGGTACAGTGTGAATATGCAGTGGCTGCGGCTACTCTGGTCGTTCAGCGTGTGCCTGGCGGTACTCCTTGCCGCCTCCCCGGAGAAGAACATCGCGAGTGCTTCCTCCTCGCTGGCGACAACGCGCTTCGTCAGGCCGCGAATTTTTGTCACGCCGTTCTCCTCGACGACGGCGAGGGGCGCGGGTGAGCCCGGCGAGTCAGTGAAGAGGTCGTAGAGCTCCTCGTTGTAGATTTCGAGGAAGCTGCACCGCACGGTGACCTCGCGGTCGACTCTCATGTCGATTTCGCGGAAGATGTGGTGCGCCGTTCGCGGGATGATGCCTCGCTGTACGTACGACGAGTTCTCGCCGCTAATCGTGAACGTCTTCCCCGAGCCCGTTTGACCGTACGCGAAAATCGTTCCGTTGACACCCTCGACGACGGACTCGACGACGTCAAGTGCCGCTGCGTTGAACACCTCCTCCTGCGAGGCGTCCTGCAGGATGGAGTCGAACTTGAACGTCATGGAATCCTGCTGGTTGTTGACGAGTCCCTTGTCGCTCTTGTGCATCATGGCGAGAACCGTCTTGTGGTCCGCCTGTACCCGGAACGCGTCAGACGCGCCTCCGACGGGACGGTTGCGCAGGAACACGCGCACGGCAGAGCGAGGCATACTAAGTATACTTTACTACTAAGAAGTAACTTCTAAAGTAAGTTGCAAACGTGAAACGAACTTCACAGACAACGCGAGGAGACCGCAATGGACAGCAATGGAGCCTTAAGGGAGTGACCGACCGACCGACTTACAACGCCCTTAAGTCAGGGCGGGTTGTGAAGTTCTTTCTGCTCAAGAAGTCGGCGACCGGTAAGTCAGGGGTTCTACTTATTACGCGGGTGTGAAGTTTCCCCTCGATCGAGAGAGAGAACTGAACTCAACTCAACTGGCCCTTTCTGAGGCTGCGAGAACTGGGACGCCTCATCATGGGAAAAGACATATGTATAACCTTAAGGCTTATTATAGCATTGAACCCGACATTTGGAATCAATGACCAGTCTCCCTTCCCCCGGGGGCCTCCTGGTCATCCCACCCATGTAGGACTCTCCAACCTTGTATGAGGTTTGGTGGGGAATGGGGAGGGACACCAATGATGCAACACCATGGGACCTGTTTGTGGCCTGTTGGGCTTGCAAACTTCCCGTTGACGTTGGGTGGTGACAGGCATCGGCCTATTATCCCACCGATCGCTATCGTACCCGGTAGTGTTTGCCAAAGAGACTGTTACACTGGTTTTACCTGGAGTAGTGTGCGTCCGTTTGTTTAACCGGGACACAGGGGGATCCCCTGGGAGTCAGCCCGGGGCGAGGGCGGAGACGCGTGCTGCGCGTGCTTCCGCCAGGCCTCACGAATGAAGGAAACGGGACAGCCTTCGGCAACAACGTCGCAGGATACGGGTGGTAATCCGATTCAACGTACGCACAACAACCCGTTCTTTTCGCCGAGGGATCGGCTTTAAGTGTGAGCTTTTTTATTCTGCATTATAGTTACACATATTCAACTTCATCGTCGAAGGTAGGACCTCTCCTGCAGGTCCGTCGCGCCGGGCGTCGCGTCGCCCACGCCCATGCCTACAAGATCCATGCTCAGCCTTACGACTGAGAAGACCCACTCGCGCTCCATGGTGCTGCGACTCTTCTCCGAAGAGTAACGGAATGGCGTCGACTCGTCGTCCGGAGCAGAGATATCAGACCTGTCTTCGCCGCCATCGGATGCAGGTGTGGAAGCGCTACCACTGTCATCCTCTATGCTCGTGTCCACACCCTCAGATGTATCAACTTCCTCGACATCCAAAGAGCTTGACTCTTCGTCTGCCGCCTCGAATGTGAGTTCGCTGTCCTGCTGGTCATTGTTCTCCGACTCGCCGTCAGCGTCAGCGTCAGCGTCAGCGTCAACTTCCTTCCCATCCGCATCGTGAGAAGAAGGCGAAGATGATGCCCCAAAGTCGCGCTCCATCAACTCGGCATTCGCGCGGCGCTTACGAGCGCTCTGCATTCTTCTCCGACGTTCGACAGAAGCGTCTTCTTCGTTTTCCTCTCTTTCATTGTCCAAATTGCCATCAATGTCTGGTAACGCCGATTCTTCCTTCACGTCGTTGTCCTCCTCGTCTGTGGCGTCGGGAGAATCCACATCGACTTCATCAATCGGGTCTGTTGCGTCATCCTCCGCTTCAGAAGAAGCGGCGATGGCATTGTCTTCCGTGCGCGTCGATTTGCTAGAAGCCGTGTCGTCGTCAACCTCGCTTTGCGACGTGCCACCGTGAGAGCTGCCGAGAATTTTTCCCACCAGATTTTTCTCACTCTTTTGCTTGTTTCGGTCGTGCGGATTCGAGGCCCACCCGCCGCTATGCTTAGACTTGCTCGCACTTTGCAGCACCTTAAGAGCATCCTCGAGAGGTGGTGGATTCCACTCGATGTATCGCAGTCCACCACGGCGCGGTATGATCGCGCGTTGCACATCTCGACGCCGTTTACGACGTTTCATGCTTGAACGACTGATGCCCCCGCCGAGAGAAGCGGCGCCCATCGGTGGTCCAACCGCTACAACCACAGCGCCGTCGGGAAGGAATGGGGCAAGTGTTCCGACGGCAGAACCTGTTGATGCGATGAGTACGTCAATCTTGCCCGCCATCTGCATCGCAGTCTCTAGTCCAAAGTCCGCCGAATCTACTTCGTCGACCTCGATCATTCGGCCATTCTTCTGCTCCGCTGCAATCGCGTCACGAAATGCTGAAATGCTTGGAAGGATTGACGCATCGTGGCTTGCAAGTACAACACGAATCGTGTCGTCCACGCAATCTTCATCAAGCAACGATCTGCGCCTTCGACGTTCGCCATCCTGAGATGATGCTGGTTCCACTTTTGAGTCTTCTGCGTCGTCGTCGTCAAAATCAGCACCTGAGTCAGCGTTAGACTCGGAGGTGTTGTCAGTTCCATTATTATCACCCGAGTCCGATTCACCATCGGCTGCGTGGCGCTTCTTGCGCTCCTCCTCTTCGTCACGCGCTCGCTTTAGGGCGTCACACCGCGGGAGCGTCACGCCACGTGGAACACCATAGTGTGCTTCCAGGGCTGCGAGAGCTTTTGTGAGCGGCGCAAGGGGAGGGCTTGGCTCCAGGCAAACGACTGCACGAGGGCACTTTACGCGCCAGTTCAGGTCGTGATTCTCGTACCTTCGAACGAATGTGCAGAGATCCGCAAGGCCCATAAGGCCCTTGTCACGCAGGCGCAGAGCGCCACGCCCCCATCCCTCAGCACCATACGGAACATCCGTCCCAATGATGGCGTCCTCAAGGCGCACACGCTTCGGCAGCTCCGACATGGCTATTGGAGGTTTCAGTGCGAAAGGCGCGAGGATCGACTTCGCATGTGCAAGGACGTCATCGGGAAAGGCGGAGCTCGCTCCAGAACCATGCTTGCTAGGCTTCTCGAGAGCATTGCCCGCGCCACCCCCACCCG
The DNA here is from genome assembly GCA_938743325.2 of Pycnococcus provasolii. NCBI lineage: Eukaryota > Viridiplantae > Chlorophyta > Pseudoscourfieldiophyceae > Pseudoscourfieldiales > Pycnococcaceae > Pycnococcus > Pycnococcus provasolii. The sequence goes on from OW568894.1 coordinate 185,217, forward strand.
CGTGCATGAGGACAAATCGTGATGGCAGGTCGGGCAGATCAAGCTCTGACTCATCGCCAGAATTGTCTTCATGGGCGGTTAAGTTGAGCCTTCTCTTTTCGCGTTCCGGCGTCTCCATTGAGCTCAGGTATGGCATCACTACGTCATGCAGCAGCTGGAGCGGATCGAGCGGGTTGCGCACGGCGCTGGGGAGCCAAATGAGGTGCGCATTGGCCATTTTTGTGGCAAAGATCCACCCAAGACCCGTCTTTTTCGGAAGGTCCTCCGCAGTCGTCGCGCGCATCGCACGGCTGCCTCCACCTCTCAACCATCCAGGCGGTCGGCTAAGTATCACCTCCCTGCCCTCCTTCGCGCAGCTGAGGAGGCACGGCAGGACGGTCTTCGCGCTACCAGGCTTGGTGCCTGTTATGCCCTGCTTGGCGTCAGACTCGGCGATAGCAATGGCAATGGCGCGTTCTCCCGTCTGCGGAGCATCCGGCGGCGAGCACTCAACAGTCGTCGTTGGCCCGTTGACGTAGATTCGATGGCCGCACTTGCTCGCACTTGCACGCTCGTTGCGCGGTCCCCAGTCAGGCAGCGTGCCGCTGAAGAGGCACACGTCGCGCCAGCGTCGCTTCTCCACCTCCTCATGCGGGGTGAGCAGTATTTGCGGTTTCTTCTTTGGCTGACTTGCAAGCGCCGTCGCGAGCGCGTCCGTGTCCTCGAGAACGCTGGCGTCACCGAGGTCAACGGACATGGCAGCGTCGCGGCTTCGGACATAGTCGCGCAGCGTCGAGTCGGTGGCCAGATAGAAGGCGTATCCCGTCGCAGAGCCGCACGCCGCGAACGCGCCGAGGTGTGCTGTGGCTGCTCTCCGCACGCTCTCCTTCGACGGCAAGCCTCCACGGCAGTTGCGCCGGCCTTCCGGTAGCGTTTCCCACTTGTGCTTGATTATGCGGTACGTCGACCTCGTTCCGTGTCCCGCCTTCTCCACCTTCAGGAACGTCGAGAGGCCAAGTGTCGCCGCCTTTGCCTTACTCTGCGTGCATAGCACGTGTTTCTCGAGCAGTTCGTTCACCGCCTGTGCGAGTCCGTCTTGTGTCGACGATCCTCCCACGCCACCGTGCAGTACCGCGTGTTGTTTCAGGAGGACGTATGGCACAGACAGCGACGTGAAGAGCACAGCGAGCGCGAGAAAGCACGGCGGCGACCACCCAGATACACGAAGTTGGCGCACGAACGACATCGCAGGTTTCCGCGTTGGACGTGGATGTGGATGTGGATCTGCACAATAAAATGAGCACAAGCGGGCCCTGGAGGGAGGGAGGGGTTCGACGACCGGGTTTCCCTAACCCTAACCCTAACCCTAGCCCTAACCCTAACTCTTACAACCCTAATCCGACTTCCCTCGGCAGTTCGTCACCCACCTCGGAGAACCTCGGCTCTCCTCCTCGGACCTCGAATCGTATGGCGTCCATGAACATGGCCATGAAGAAGGCAGCGAACCACAACTACTCCACGGGGTCCCGTCCTTCTTCAAGCGTGTCATATCCATATAGCTTCGGTTTAACATTTGTGTTTGTCATTTTAATTGTGGCGCAAAGCTTGGCCACGGAACGGTCGTTGAAATCTTCCCATCTTGCGTACTCTCCCTGGCACGCTATTTGTTTATCAGAAGTGATGAAACTTACCGTCAATCTGATATACGCCTCATTTCTGTTAGTGCGAGCCCGAGGGTCCAATGTGCTGGTTGCCGACAAACATGTGCTTGCACAACTTCTAATCAGATACATTCTACCGGCGCTCGGATACACCGCGGCCAACGCGCTCGGACTCTTCGCGGTGGATGCCGCAGGGGCGACCGGTGCGCTCGTCGCGGGACAGATGAGGTTGCCAACGACAGCGGCCATCTGGCAAGTTGTCATGGGAAAACGAATGTCGATGGCACACTGGACGTGCATCGTCGGAACGGTGACGTGCTGCATCTCGTACGAACTTCTCCGGCGTCTTGCGCCTGGCAGCAAGGCGAACAACCACCTCTGGCGACTCTACGTGCCTACCCTGCTTGGAAGCGTCGCTAGTGCGATTGCAGGAGCATCCAACGAACGACTACTGAAACGCTTCAGCAGCGGCAAGCGCGCGCACAGCAGCATACACAACGCTTGCCTGTGCGCAAACGCTGCTCTCGCGGCACTGGCCATGTCGCACTTTGCGGAGCCTGCGCCGGACGTACGGTGGAATGCACTACTCGAACCGCCAACCGCGCTTGCGGTGGCTCTTCACGCCGCCGTGGGAATTTGCGTGTCTGTGATCCTGAAGGACCTCTCGCTACCTCACAAGGCGATAGCCGGAACGCTCGCCGCACCCACTTCCGTCGCGTTTGGGTATGTCGTCTTTGGCAAGCCGTTCCCCGACGCGCCGCGCGCTGCTGCGCTGCTCGGCGTTGCGATATGCTCGTGCACATTCCACGCGCTGCCCATGCCGACGGATGACAGGTCGGCGCCGCGCAACGCTGAGGACGAGAAGAAGTTGAGATGAATGAAATGATTCGTTTGTGCTACATACATTGTAACTTTGATTCCAGCCGTGTAAACATAAATGCCGAATCTGCTACAACATCGCGGCGAGTGTGTTTATGCGTCTCTCGTATCCTGCAGCCGTTGTAGCAAAGGAGATGGAGAAAAGGTAAAGTCAAGAATGACGTTACAAAAAAAAGGATTAAATCACACGCAGGAGCAACTCAATTCACCTGCTCGCTGTCGCTGCTGTCATCGTCGCCGTCGTGAGCCATGAGCCCCTCGATACCATTCTCCTCCAGCGCAAAGAGGCGCGCGCGTTCCTTCGCGAGGCGCGCGGCTGCTTCGGCGCGGGAACGACGGGTAGCATCATCGTCCTCTTGCAGCAGAACGACCTGAGGTGACCCTGGAGCCGCAGGGCGACCCGGGGTCGCCTCCGGGTCGTCCTCCTTCTGCTGCTCCTGTTCCTCCTGCTGCAGACCGAGCCTTTGCTCGAGCTTTCGAATCATCGTCTCAAGGAGGTAGTCGCTCACACGCACCTCAAGAGTTCGTTTCGTTTTATCGTACATATCGCAGCTGCACTTCATGTACGGGTGCGTGGGGCACGTGATTGGAGGGACGACATTCCCGCCAACCATTCTATTCGGGCAAGAGCATCTCACCACGGTAAAGAACGGGGAGCATCCGCATGCAAGGCACGTCGCGTCGAAATTGGAGTCGTGCGGTCCGGTAGGCGAAGCGACGATGCGCTGTTGGACGACGTTCTGTTTGCGACAATGCTTTCGAAGCTGCATCTCCTGCATCACCGACTTCTTCAGCTCGTCGCGAAGCATCGTGACTCGCTTGTACTCGCATGTGCCCTCTGCCAAGACGGCGTGTGGTTTCGCCACCTCATCCTTGCAGAGTTCCCAAAGCACGCGATCGTGGCTGAAAACAGCCTCACGCTTGCAGTTGGTCTTCTGCCTGTATCGTTCCACCGCCTCGCGTCCCTTGGGCAGCCACATGTCAAGGGCAAAGTTCACAGCCTCGCCGACGTTGAAGCCATGCGAAAAACCGCCGTGGTACGCGTCGGGGAACGTGACGACAAATTCACCAGGACGCTGCACGAGTCGATACACCGGCACATCGTGAGCACGCAGCTTTGCCGGGCTTATCATAGCCGTGAGGTTGTGAAGCAGCTTTCTGTCGCCCTTGAATCCCTCCGGGATGTCCTGGGCCAGCGCCTCCTCGAAAGCGCGCGCCTTGTGGGAGGGAATTCCGTACCACGTCTTGGGCGCACCGGTGTGGCTGTAATTGATCGAGAACAGCGCGTGATCCTCGACGTGGAAGCAGAATGTTGCGAACATCATGCCGAGATAAAGCCACGGCGTGTTGAGGCCCTTGAGCTGCTGCTTGACGTGCTGCAGCACGCTCTGCGGGTGGTTTGGCAATTGCCTCAAATCCCACGCGTGCTTCGGCTGCCCGAAACCCGTTCCCTGCACATCCACGTCAAGGTCGTTTCCATACTCCACCACCACATGGCCTTGGTTCGTCTCGGTGAACCACCAGTACATGTCCTCCACCGCTCTCACCTCCTCGTCAGTGTACGACGTCTGGTCTTGTTCGAGCATCATCTTGCCCTCCTCCACCTTCCGCTGCGCCTCCTCGGCTTTTTTCCTGAGATCCTCCGCGTATGCGCTCATCTGAGCCGCTTTTTCCTGGAGTTGGTTGTAGGATGTAGATGGCGCGCCATCATTCTCCTGCGCGTATGGCAGACGTGTCAGCTCATAATCATGAAACATGTGCATCATGCTTGTATGCTGCTGCTGATCATGCTGTTGCTGCTGCTGTTGGTCTTCCATCAAATTTCCCGCGAATGGTGCGGAGGTTGTCGCGACAGGCTCATCAGCAAGGCAGGGGGAGGCGTCTTCAGCAGCACAGCGCAGATTTGTGTCGTCCGTCGTCAGGTCGACGACGTCGACGGCGGGGGCTGCACACGTCGTGTTTTCTATGACCACCGGTGGCAAAGGCGCTGCTGCTTCTGCCAACGCCGCCGCCGCTTCTGCTACCACTGCTGACGTCGACGCCCCCGCCACCACGCTGCCCGTTGCTTGTGCAGCACCACCACCTCCCGACGACGCCTTTGGCGTCTTGCTGCACTCTACTTTGACGTCAGCCGCACTGCTCAGGTCGCTGTGTGCACCACGCAGAAGGTGCCCAAAGCGTTTTCTGAAGTTGCGCTGGAACTTCAGCGCCTGTGCTCGGTACGTCGCGTGCGTGTGCCTGGTTCCCTCACCAAACTTCTCGCCTTGCGTCAGTTTCTGCAGCGTCTGCCTCTTGGTTCCAAACGGCACCTGCGGGAAGGAGTTGAGGTCGAGCGGCGGTGCGTGTCCGGGCGGCGGCACCACCTTGACGATACCCGTCCGCGTGCCTACGTTCTGTTCCGCGAGTTTTCGTATGTACTCGAGCGGGTTTGCGAACTCTGCTGGTGTTGGGTAGAAGACGAGCGCTTCCGGTATTTCCACGCTTATGGTTCGCGTGTGTGTTTGCTCGAGCAGGCTCTTTTTGATAGCCGCTTTGATTTCGTGCGCGTCGTTTCCCCAGCCCGCGTCAAACTTTTTCGCAGGTCGTCTCTGCCTCTTCGACGCGCGACCACCAGACACGCAGACTTCCGCCGTCTCCGGCTCCTCGAGAGGAGGCGTCACTGTCATCCAAAAATATAAAAGAGAGCAGGATGGCAATTAAAAAAAAAATAAAGGCAGACCCCGAAATTTTAAAAAAAAAACGAGAAAAGCACGACAATATCAACAAATATCCTATCTGTCAATAGCAAGCTTCAAAAAATTCACGAAAAAAAACCAAAGGACAGCCAGAAGAAGAGCCAAGAAGCGAGCCAAGAGCCACGAGCCAAGAAGAAAAGCAAATTACGATAAGTACGTGTGAAGTCGAGTTAATTCAAAGACGACATGGCCATGAAGACGACTGGCACGCACTGCTAGGGGCCGGGGGGGGGGGGGGGGGCGAACCGGGGTCCCCGGCTGCCCGGGGGAGAGTCCAGAGCAGAGCAGGCCGACTGTGGGGGTTTCCCCCCCCGGGGTGCGTCCCGAAAATAACAAAGCAGGCGTCCCCTTAGCTTTCTTCTTCTCTCAAAGGAGGGGGGGCATCATCATCGGACACTCCGGCGAATGCAGCTCTCGAGAGGGTGGTGCTAATAAACCCCTAATTTCCTTATCGAGTTATCGGTCTTGACTTGGCGGTGTGGGTGAACCCCTAACTCAATGGTCGGCAGTCCTCAGTGGCTCAGTGGTTGACCACTTGACCCACATCAACCTCTTTCTTTCTATGTTGATTACTACGTACGCTCGCGTACTATGGTCATCATGGATTCATGGTCGAGAGGGCGGTCGTGTGAGGTTAACCCCTAACCGGGATACGCCGAACAGCCAAAACCCCCAACATAGTTCGTGCTCATCGGAGCTTCGACCCGAAGATCTGGCGTTACGTTGTAGGTCTTTGCGAGTTCTTCAATATTGGACGATTTCCAGACCGTGTTTGCGCAAACACATTTGTGTTTGCGCAAACACGGGTTGGGAAAGATCGTGCAAAGCCCTTATTTTAACCCGCTATCCAATTGGGGGCCGGATTAGTGTTTAATAAGTTAGATGTAATTTGTAAACGATGAAGTCTACGCCAGACCGCGTTCAATTTGGAGACGAATTCGATAAGTTATGCTATTCTAAAGTGTGCGTGTTGCCCGCGTGTATACCTTAAGATTTTCCCGACCATTTACCCCGACCATTAAGGTGATAGTTTTAGTACCTTAAGCACAAAATGGACCTGTCACGGGTCCGTACGATACATCCCATGGTGCTCCCACCTTAGGCATTTGTTCCCCCACACCCTTATTGTTTGTTTGTTGGTTACTTGATTTCAAATGATTACGCGCGAGCTTTGCGCTTCAAGGTGTTTGCCACCTTACCAACATCATATCCGAGGAAGTCGCCAAACGACATCCAGCCCGAGGACTTGTACACCGTATGAGGATTACCCGGAATGTCGTGAGGGCGCGCGCCTGACTTCATCCACGCCTGCCAATCCTCCTTGCTCTTCAGACCGAGCTTGCGCACGTACGCGCGCGCATCCTCGAACGTGCGAAACGAGCCTGCCACCTTGCCCACTGCAAATCCGAGGAAGTCGCCGTACGATGTCCAGCCCGAGGACTTGTACGTCCTCTCAGGAGTGCTCGGAATATCGTGAGAACGCGCATCTGACTTGCGCCACGCCTGCCACTCCTTCTTGCTCTTCAGACCGAGCGTGCATACGAAAGTGCGCGCATCCTCGAAACTGCGAAATGAACCACGCGCACCTTGGCCGTCTGCATATCCGAGGAAGTCGCCATATGACGTCCAACCCGATGACTTGTACGTCCTCTCAGGATGGCTTGGAATGTCGTGAGGCCTCGCGCCTGACTTCCTCCACGCCTCCCACTCCTTCACGCTCTTCAGACCGAGCGTGCATACGAAAGTGCGCGCATCCTCGAAGCTGTGAAATACGCCGCGCGCACCTTGGCCGTCTGCATATCCGAGGAAGTCGCCATATGACGTCCAACCCGATGACTTGTACATCTGATCAGGATGGCTCGGAATATCGTGCGGCCTCGCACCGGATTTGCTCAACGCCTCCCACTCCGTAACGCTCTTCAGACCGAGCGTGCGCGCGTACGTGCGCGCATCCTCGAAGCTGCGAAAGTTTGACTCTTTTGGTTTTTCTGCCTGCTTGCGCATCTTGCACCCGAGGAAAGCGCCCCACGACGTCCAACCCGATGACTTGTACGCCGTTTCAGGTCTGCCCGGAATGTCGTGCGGGCGCTTGCCTGACGAACTCCACGCACGCCACCCCCTCTCGCCCTTCAGACCGAGCGTGCGTACGTATGCGCGTGCATCCTCGAAGCTGCGACACGAGCCGCGCGCACCTTGGCCCTCCGCGTATCCGAGGAAGTCGCCGTATGACGTCCAACCCGATGACTTGTATGTCACATTAGGAGCGCTCGGAATGTCGGGCGGTCGCGCGCTTGTCTTCCTCAACGCAAACCACTCCCTTGCGCTCTTCAGACCGAGCGTGCGCACGTAAGTGCGCGCCTCCTCGAATGTGCGAAACGAGCCAGCCACCTTGCCTACTGCAAATCCGAGAAAGTCGCCGTACGACAGCCAGCCTGATAACGCGTACGTCACATCAGGATTGGCCGGAATGTCGTGCGGCTGCGCGCCTGACGAAATCCACTCCCTCCACGCATCCCGGCTCTTTAGACCGAGCGTGTGCACGTACGCGCGCGCCTCCTCGAACGAGCGAAACTCGCCAGCCACTTTGCCCACTGCATATCCGAGGAAGTCGCCGTACGACGTCCAACCCGAGGACGCGTACATGGTCTGAGGAGCGCTCGGAATGTCGTGCGGTCGCGCACCTGACTTCCTCCACACCCACCACTCCGCCGTGCTCTTCAGACCAAGCGTACGCACGTAGTCGCGCGCATCCTCGAACGACTTATACTCGAAGTACACACCTATGCGAGACACCGCGTGTGCCGTCTTGTACATCTCACGCAAAACGTCACGCATACGCTCGAACGTCGTCGTATATCCACAAACGCCGCGGCGGTGTACCCACAGCTCAAGCAAGTAGTATGCGCGCATACTGCGAGCGTCGCCTAGCCACGTACTCGACGCTGCCGCCTTGTCCTTAGTCAAGCACGTGTATGCCGCTCTCACCTGCTCTTGCAAGTACGGCGCGTCTCCCTCAACCAGTCGACGCTGGTACTCCGCCGGCCACACTTCGACGCTCTCCGGTGGTGCTTGCAGCACCGCCTTCTCGAGTATGCTTGGGTCAAGGTCGACCTCACACAGCACGCTCTTAAGCTCCGGAATCAGCTCACCCCGTGCGAGCTGCTTATGTTCACCACATCTTCTTGCGTCGTCCAGGTCCATAGGCGCACTCGAGGTATTCGAAGACACGATGTTGTCGGGCGCTGCGTTTGTCATCGTTTGGTCTTGTGCACTCATTGGTGTACGCGAATCTCCACCGCCTTAACAGCTTCGAACGATCTGGTCACGGCTTGATACAAGTCAGCAGCGTGCTAGGCGTCGTGCGAGGCCGGGGAGGAGATAGCTCGGCTGCGCGTTATGACGTGTGACACTACCGTCTGGAGCGGGCGAGCGGAGCGGCGGGCCTGCAGTGCCTTCGTTGTGCGTCGACGAGCAAGACACGAAACACAAGGCACGTCCGTTAAGGCACACGACGCGTGTGTTTGTGAGCGAGCGAGTGACGTGTCAGCCCGGCGAGACGGTCTGCTGGCTTAATGTGAGTCTGTGGAACGTTGACGACGAGCTGATGTTCACCACTGGCGCGGAGAATGCGAGTGCGAGTGCGAATGGCGGGTCGCGTGACTATCGAAAAGGCAAAGCGCGGTGGGATGGGCGAAGGTTTCGCGCAGTGCAGATGTGCAATTGTGCAATTGTGCAGTGTGCACCGTCCTTATTTGACGATGATTGAGGTGGTCAGACGCGAACGGTTCGAGCGTTGGGCGAGCCTGCTTGCCATGGGAGATGTGCACTTCCACCCCTGTCCCAACGCGCATAACGCGCAGCCTCTGCTCGGCCTGCTCTCTCTTTCTGCTGAAATGGTCTGAAAGGCTGAAAGAGTGAAAGGTGGTGGTGGACTGGTGGAGGCCTCCTCTCCATCCTGCTCGGCCTGCTTATGCCTGCTCGGCCAGTCGGCCTGCTCTCCGTGACACGCCACGTGCGCGTCTCCCCTCCTCGCCCTCATTGAACTGAACCTCCTGCCCTCATTCCCCACTTCACCCGTCCGATCTATTCTCCCATTCTCGCTTTCATTCCTGTCTCGCACGCCGCAAGCGAACCGGTTAGGCTAGGCACAAACCGCAAAAGCACGCTGCCACCAGTGCCACGGCACACGCGACGCACGCGGTTCACATTCGTTCGACAATTCGAGGGGCCGGCCTCAGCAACTACATAAAACGTTTCTCCAAACGAAAACAATACTTACGTTGCAACTCCGTTTCTCTCTCTAAAAAGAAACCGTGATGAACGACGTCGAAGATCATAACATAGGAACGGACGCGCCCACGCCTGAAATGCGCGAGCACGTGCTCGCGCAGCTCACGGAACGCCATGGCGCACGCTCAGCGGAAGTCCTGTCAAGGCTCGCGGATGGAGTCGACGGACAGCAAGCGTTCCTCACGAACATATGCCGAGGAGAAACATACCGCTACCAAGAGTCAGCCGTGTTCCATTGCTTGTACGAATACCTGCACCTACAGCCTGAAGCTGCAGCAGAGAATGTTTGCGCGCTAGTGGCGGACATGTGCACGGGACTAGGTAAGACGCGCCTGTTGCTTGCGCTAGCCGCTGTGTTTGCGCGACTCGGCGAGGTGGCTGCTGGAGCAGACACCGCGCCGGGTCGAACGCGTCGCGTGCTCTTCATCAGCCCTCGTAGGAACATCCGAGACCAGTACAAAGACACCTGGTGCAAGTTCGAGGGATTGCTTGGCTTGCATAACGGCGACATCGTGCACCTCGTTGCTGGCACGCCGCGTGAAGCCCACGAGGTGAACTCCATCACCGATAGTGAGAAGTTCAAGAACGCGAGGATTGTCATCTGCAACTACCACACGCTCTACCAGACCAAGCTCGACCAAGCGGAAGCGAGTTCCCCCGGGTACGCAATGGGCCAGTGTGGCTTCGACACGTTCGTCATAGACGAGGTTCATCACAGCGCTGCCGAATCGTACCAGAATCTCTTCAGGTTTTACAAGCCGTCTCGTGCGTTCGGCGCATCCGGTACCGTGAAACGAACAGATGGCGCGGCCATACACCACAAGGTGGCATACCGACGCATTCTCAGGTGGGCGGTGCAGCGTAACTTAGTGAAGCGCTGCACCACGACGGCCGTTCGTTTGAGGCAGCTCATTTATGAAAAAAAGGAGGGCGGTGAGCAGACGCAGCAAGTGGTTCTCAACGAAGATGAAATTCGCGAGTTGGAGGACGATGATGACGACGAAAACGACGACGACGACGACGACGACGACGACGACGACGACGACGACGACGATATTGGCAAAAAGGAGGTGGATGTGCAGAAGAAGCAGATCGAGAAGTCGATGGACTGCATCATACCGGTTGCGAAGATGCTTGTACAATCGGTGTTTGACGCGCGGCAGCACACAGGAACGCTGAAAACGGGCCTTGCCATCGCGAGGAATAAGGACCATGCGTGGCGCATTTACAAGTTGATGACACAGATGCGCGATCCAACTGATCATACGAGACACATCCGAGTTAACTTTGTCGTGAGCGATATCGACAACAGTGAGGCGTTTGAACAACTCGAGCGAGGCGATCTGCACGTGCTTGTGGCGGTAAACATGGTCACCGAGGGGTACGACTGGCCGCCGCTCTGCTCGGTGGCATTCTTCTACGGCCCAGATAGCCCGGTCGTCGTGGAGCAGATCTTTGGTCGGATTTTGCGAGTGATTCGGTACGGCGAAGAGCGATACGTCATCAGAGAGCGTAATGCGGAAGGTCAGCTCGTTCCCGTCAATCCGCCGCGCAACGTCATTGGTGCCGCTGCCGCAAACCAGGAAGCCTTGGATGCACACGACCAGATTGGCCGCGTCTTCTTTCTGAAACTGTTCAAGCTGAGCAAGAAGTTCAGAAAGATCGGCATGAGTACACAGGAGGACGTGATCGTGGCTGCGCAGCTCCCCCCGGCGCGGCGAAACCCGCGCGCTCCCCCCCGCGACGGCGACGAGCCACCGTCGCAGAGGGTTCGGTACACGCTCGACGTTGCGCAGGTTGGCGATAGGGAGACTACGTGGGCCGATGGCGCGGGCTATGGCGCCCCTCTTTTTAGCAGGGACCCCAACGAGATTCAATTAAACCTCGAGGCAGTGGAGCACAGCCTACGCAACGACGTCCCACCATGGAGGCGGACGGGTCTCGCTGCAAATGCAGGTGGAGGTGGAGGTGGTGTCAGCGCGGCTGACATGGCGGCTCAATTTGCGGCTAATAACAGCGTACTTCTTGCGGCAATGGGCGAGATGTTACAGCAACCGCAGGTGCCGCAGATGGGGGCACCTGCGGCGACTTGACGGACTATGTATTTGCCGCGAGAAAGCGTGCGTCCGAGAAGTCAGGGAAATGGCACAATTTTTGACGTAATAAACTCAGAAAAATAGGGAAAATGTTGTTTTTGACAAAACCATTCATTTGGTTGGTTGGTTACTTTAGTGAGGGAGGTCGAGCTGGCGAGCCGGGATCCCTAAACCGGCCAGGGGCAGTACTGAGACGAGACCAAAGTGGGGTCCCTACCGTTGGGGAACTACAAAGGGGAGAAACCTGCTCCAACACATGGCTTTTAGGGTTTTAGGAGTGTCCCCCCCATTGTTATCTCCCCTTGGAGAAAGGGTGGATTCAGGACCGGGCTGGGTTCACGTCAACATCAGCGCGATTCGCTATCCCTTTATTCCTCACAACCCGGCACCAAGAGAAAGTACATACCGTAGTAGGAAAGGCGTGTGTCGACATGGATGTGTAATGGTTGTCGACAGCCAGAATCCAGTAAAAAGGTTCCTTCCTCCAATAGGGGTATGTACAGTAGGCTTCCTACCGCACATTCTTCGTTTAATACAGCTGGCCATTAGCCTGAGCCGTAGCTGGCACCCCCTGGCAACCGCTCGCAACCCCCGGCTGCACTCCCCCAACCTCCTTGCAAGACGTCACCGCCAACCTGGATAGCCCGCACCAACCACCACCGCGCCCTCCCAGGTAAGTAGCGCGTATTGTATCGCTACCATACGATAGTATTGTATGCAGTATGTAGTATCGCGGTAAAGCACCGGGTCCTCGGTATTACCCGGTGCCCGCGGTGGTGGCGCACTCTTAAGGTGAGCTTAAGGTCTGCTTACCGTGGTGGCGCACGTACTTCAAAGCACCTCTGTAGAGTATTTTGGTATTTTTCAATACGCGCGTATTCTACGCAATACAGCTCCATATCGGTTTGTATCGCAGGGTACTATTGTGCTGTATTGAACTGTATCGGCGAGTATCGTAACTTCTTCGGAAGGCTTTTCACTTGGAAGGAAGCCCTCGAACTTGTGCCAAGCAGCTCAGACAACTGGCGCGTGCTCAAAAAGTCGCCAAAGAGCTCTTCATCACCTTCAGCCGTGTGCCGAATCCGGAACTATTGGGCGATATCGGCGCTCTGGCTGCGCCTTTTCCACCTCTCCAGGACACTTCGAGCTTATTTAGCTTGTGCCGAGTACTTCGAGGCAACTTGCAGGTGTGCAGCAACACGCTAAAAAGAGCTTGAAGAATATACCTTCGTACATGACGATGGCTCACGCGGCTGCAGTGGCGCAGGTTGCACAGGTTGCGGCTGCCTTGCAGAATAGCCAGGAAACGGCCGGGGCAGCTGCACACGCCAGCTGGCTGAACGCGCGCGTGGACAACGCCGTCACCGCAGCTGCGATGGCAGCGGTGGGTCTGCAAGGCATGGGAGATCTCAGCAGTCTGATCTCAGCCTCGGCCGGCTTGACTGCAGGAGCTGCTAATCAATCTTCTCCTTCTCCTCCTCCACCTCCTCCTCCTCTAGGAACCGGAACGACCTATGACGGTCTGGGCACTCTGCAGCTCTGCCAAGCGAAGGCCCACGCGCACCAGACAGCACTGAACCAGGGTAAGCTACCTATGACGGGAACCGCAGTAGATCTGATGAAGGCAGCGGGGATGGAGACGGACGGCTCGCACCGTCGACGTGCGGCGGCGAACGGCGTGAGCGACGAAGATCTCGCGATGGCGGACCCGAAACGTGCGCGGCGCATCTTGTCGAACCGGCAGAGCGCGGCGCGCAGTAAGGAGCGCAAGGCGGTGTACGTGAAGGAGCTCGAGGCTGAGGTGTTGCGTCTTGAGAGCGAGGTGGCAGGTCTCAAGGCGCAGGGTTCTCAGAACAACAGCGCCGAGCTCGTGAGCGTGAAGGCGGAGCGTGACATTCTGCTGGTTCAGAACGCCGCTTTGGAGGAGAAGGCTGCGGACGCGCGTCGCGTCGAGCTTGAGTTGCGCCGTCTCGTCGATCGCACGCGGAGGGAGGCGGCGGAGCAAGGCGGAGCGTAGAGGCCATGGTGTTGCGCAGTGACAGCCAGGATACGTGGATACGGTCGGGTAAGTGCTTGCCTTCCGTTGTTGCACCGCACCTGGAGGACGAAACGACGGCGCATTACAGTAGTAAGTGTAACCAAAAAAAAACTTTTGTTGCAAAGACTCAAAAGAACACACTCACACCCTCCGCTCCCGGTGCCTTGCGCGATAGAAACGGACGGACGCAACGTCACAAGCTCAGAATCCAGCGCGATGTCGCCGACGAGCGCGTTACGAAGCAATACCACGCGGAGCTCGAGCGCCTACGGCACGATGCGGCGCGATGGTCGAAGCAGCATCCGTGGGCATGGGACCTGCAAGCGACGCAGATGCCTCACGCACGCACGCGAGAAGCGCGGACGTGCCGCCGTCGGTAGGAGCAGCGGCGCGGCAGCGCAGCTGCCGCGCAAGGCGCAGCGGCGTGCGTCTCTGAAAGCCTCTGCAAATCCGGGAACGGCGCGTGCCGCCACGCCGCAAGGCGCGTGAGCACCAGCAACGAGCGTGACGCAGCGCCAGAGACTTTCCGCGGCTGGTGCCCCGAGTCCACCCGCGCATGCACGGCGTGCATGACGCCCCGCGCCCGTCGACATCTGCCCACGAGCCGCGGACGCCGTGTCCGGTGCATGCGAGAGGTGGAAGGCAAGCACCTTGCCATTGTCGTCGGAAAGGTCCCAGTGTTGACCCATCGCGTCGTCGAGCTGCTCCTTCTCCGACGGCTGCGAATCAGCGGCTGCGGCGGCGGCGGCGGCACTCTTCCTCGCGCTCTTCTTCGCCGCGGTGGCTCGCTCGTCAAGGCTCGATCGCAGCGCTGCCGTGGCATCTGCGAGCGCAGCGTCGACACATCTCCAGAGCGCGCCTGCCGCCTCGCTATTCTCACGCCGACCTGTCGGTGAAGCACCAACACCCACGCTTCCAACGCACCTTGCGAGTGTCTCAAGGGCACCCAGGCGACGGCGCGTGGGTGCAGCCTGAACACCACCCTCCCTTTCACGCGAACGCAGCAATGCAACGAGAGGTGGCAGATTCGACTCAACATCACGAGCAGCTGACGACAACGACGCGCCGCCGTGAAGAGTGGCGTGCACACGAACGCACAGCGCGCGAGCGGCGGTGTCTGCCCAGGCTACGGCGAGTGCGTCACCGCACAGCCTCTCGGCTGGATCCATCGCGTCCGCGTCCAACGTGCAGCGTACGTCGAGCCATGCACCCGCGCCTGGTGCGGAGAGCTGATCGACGAGCGATATCGCATGCTCGCTCAGGCCAAGCGTTTCCCACACTCCCGATGCGCGTATACGACGTTTTGCGAGCCGCAAGCGAGCGCGCCGTCGGCCTCTGTGACGAGCGGGATTTTTTTTCCGACCCGATTTGGGATTTTGAGATTTTTCCCATTTTCCCCGATCCGGCGGTTATTATTATGGCGTAATCGTCGTGTCCGAGAAAACAAGACAAATAAATGTGTCCAAGAATAAAAACTACTATTATCGTTCGTGCCTTTGCGCCTGACAATACGACAACGGTGTGTGTGTGTTGTTCACTTTTGTGTCCAAGAATAAAAACTACTATTATCGTTCGTGCCTTGCGCTTGAAACAATGCGCGGAAATACAATACGTGAGCGGTGCGTTTATCCACTCACTTTCAGTTCATTTTTTGTTTGTGTGCAATTATTGATTGTGTCAGGATTAGCGCGTCAGCAGGTGTGGCTGGTATACTAGTGACACCAATTCACAACAGCCGCAGCAACGAAGACACCACCACTACATTCTATGTCGCGCCTGATGGACCATTCAGGAGGCATGATGTTGTATTATTCAAACCTTACTTAAACCTTGTTACTAACTTGTTACTACGTGCTTAAAAGCAACGTAAACAAGAAAAACCGTAGTGAAAGGACAACCACCGTGACACCCGGAAAGGGGACAACCAGGGAAAGTGGGGCAATTGCCCGACGGAGCAGATGGCGGTCTCTTCTCATCGCCAAGTGGTAGATGCCCGTCGAATGCATGCCCGCCCCATCAAAATCTCCCAGTCGACCCTGATGATAGTAAATGATGCTGCCCATGTAGTAGGTGGGTGCTTACTATGTAGTTAGTTGCATAATATGATAATATTATGAATTTTAGGTTTAAAAATAATGTCGTAACAAAAACAAAACACTTCTCAACTAGAGCTCGCAAGGCAAGTGCTCGCGCACGCAAAGAACAAGGAACTGATTGAGCAAAATATAATATCATTCATCACGCACGAGACTTCACGAGACTTCACGACCGTCACGACCGTCGTCACGACCGTCGACCCAACGAGTCCTGATTTTTGAACAACGCACGACCATCACGACCGTCGAACGAGTCACGCACGACCGTCGTCACGACCGCCGACCGAACGAGTCCTGAACGCACGCGCACGTCCGTCCCCACGACCCGAAGGACGAAGGACGAAGGCCGAAGTTCGAAGGTCGAAGGTGTGCTCAAGCCTTGCATGCATCCAACCAAACACGAATAATAGGCCAGTCAAAGACAAATACTAGGGTTTACACAAAGGGTTAGGGTTAGGGTTAGGGTTGCTGAGTGCCCCCCCCGGGATCCCCCTCCGGAGCCCTTCCTCCTCCCTCTTCATCCTCGGAGCACATTCCCATCCGTGGCGCCGCCGCACGCCGTTTTCACTCACGCCATGCTTCGTCGTTTTGACTTCTTCATTCTCATGGTCGCACTCGGTGCCATAGCTCTGTCGTTATCCGCAGAAGGACCGCTCTCCCTCGAACCCGCATTCTTCCATCCTCACTCCCCGGCTTCGTCATTCCACTCAGATGTTGATGTCTCAGATGTCGCCCCTTCGGCGCAAACACACGCCGCACCGCTCGCGCAGCTCGCGGACCTGAACGGGGACGGACACCTCGAGCTCGTCGTCGCCGAAAACGCAGAAGGTGGGGCGGGCTCGCACAGACTTACCGTTCTAGCGACCACGCCGCGAGCGATCACGGCGAACGAGAAAGAACACGGGGGACACGATGGAGGACACGCATTCAGAGGCGCGTTCAGAAAAGCGCCGGTCGTGGCTTCTGTGCCGCTCCTGCCGTCGAAAGTACGCGTCACGACGGGAAGACGCGCCGTCGCACTCGCCGTTGGACACCTAGATCCGCCGCACGACGGCGTGAAGGTGTTCGACGTGCGGAAACAAGTGGTCGCCGTCGTCACCGCCGGTTTCCAACTTGCCGTGTTTGATCACAACCTGCAGCCGCTATGGGACGTGCCGCTGCGTGAGGAGGTTACGCACCACGCGCACATCGAACAAGCCGCCGTTTTCGTTACGCCGCACGCCGTACGCGCGGGCGACAGAGGGAGCGTCGTCGTGGGGTTCAGCGCCGCCCTAGGAGGTGACGCGGAAACGGGAACGCTCGGCGACGGGGACGTCTTCGAGGACGAGCTCGAAGAAGAGCACGGAAGTGAGGTGCACGGAGGAAAGCGACGTGGAGGGCCTGGGCGAGGTGACGCCGACGAAAGCGTCGGCGACGAAAGCGCGAGCGGCGCAGATGAGTCGAGGCACTTTGACTACCGCGCGTTCGAAGGAAGTACAGGAACGCCGCTCTGGGAGCACACGGGCGAGAGCTTCCACCTTCACGTTAGCAAGCGGCATACGTTTTACTCGGAGGGTAGAAATGGCATGGAAGACGACACGACGACCGTCGCGACGACAGAGCCGCAGCACAACTATCGTCTCGACGCGTCCGCGCTGAGCGGAAGGCACATTGGTGAGAGTGCACCACACTGCCGCGACTATCGGTCGAGCCTACTGCTGCAGCTGCCGCACGTGTGGCGCGGGCCGTGGGACACGCACCTTGAGCTTGCGCACTTCAACAGGCATCGCGAGAATACGGCTGCGCGGCACGTCTCAGACGGCGCATCCACGGGTGGCGTTAGCGCCAGAGATGCCGCCACGCATCGCGCGCGCGCTGCTTCGGCGCGAGGGTATGGAACCCAAGGTGCTGGCGTGAATCGAGGCTCCAATCCCCTCATCGCGAGCATCGGCAAGATTGCCGAGGCGAGTGGCGGTGCGGGAGGCGCGCACCGAGGCCCGTCGTTCGCCTCGATTGAGGCTGTGCGTGTTCAGAGGACGCACCCTTCCGTGGCTGTGGGCGGTGCGCTGCATGCCAACGGTTTGGATCCACTTGCGCATGGCCGCGCGTCCTCCGTGGACCGCCACCATCCACATGGCGCACCACATGCTCTTCCTAACGCTGGCGGACCATCGACAATCGGCACAAAGGCGCACGGCTCAGGTGTGCCCCACGACGCGTCGCATCGGAGCCGACGGGCGCTGCCGCCGAACGCCCTCGTCGCTCGAACGCGGCACGGTCTCGAGGTTGTGCACCTGTACACTGGACGCCCAGTGTGTTCCGCGCCTATGGGAGACAGCAGTCTGCACGTTGACCTTGACGGTGACGGCGTTCTTGACACGGTTGAGGCGTACGGCGGCGTGAGCAGTGGCGTGCCTGGCGGTGCGGCCCCGGTTCCTGCATGGGGTGTCGTGGGAAAGGCGCACGCGACGAGCGCGTCTGGCGGCTGCATGATGTATGTATCATCGGGACCGGCATGGCACCCTGAGCCTCTCTTCAACGGCACCATATGCCGTGCAGGTGGCGTGCTAGGCGAGATGGGCATGCTGGGTCGCGCGGGACAGCGAGGAGACAGCTTGCATCCACTCGAGGCTGCGATGCCAGCAGCCATTCCGCGCCCGCACGCCGCGGCGCGTGCAAGGCACACGCACAGCCACCGCCATCGCAGCGACTTGGCTTTCCTGAACAGTCGTGGCGAGGTGTCTTTGTACACATTCCGAGGGAACTTGAGATTTTCTGTGACTGCGGGAATTCCATGGTACAATACGGACGAGACGGAAGCGCACGAACGCGTCGTGCCTACTATCGAGGCATTCCCACTGCGACGTGGCGCGATGCGAGGTGAGGGGGCCCTGCTACTTGCTGTTGGCCAGTATCACGGTGTGCTATTGGATCATGACGGCAACGAGCACGCGTCATTTGAGCTGCCATCACCTCCGGTGGCGCCTGCTCAGCTCATGGACTGGGACGGCGACGGTCTCACTGACATTGTCATTCAGTGCACAGACGGCTATTACGGAATCCGCCAGCGACGTCGCATTGGAGGCAGCAATGTCGCCTTTCTATTGGTTGCTCTAGCAGCAGGTATGGCGTGGTTGTTTACAGGGGAGATGGGTCGGCAAAAGTAAAATCAATATCTTGTAAACAACAACAAATATACAAAAGGTCACATTGATACTGCACGCTCAGTCCTCCTCGAAACTTTCACGAGGTTCATGATTGTCACCGTCATCATCGCCGATCATATCTGACTTCGCCGCTGCAATCTTGCCAGCAATGCGTGCGGCAGCCTTCAGTTTCATCATCTTGACGCGGATGTCAAGCTTTTTGGCGAGCTTTTGCACGCCGCCATTGCGCGAGTTGCCCAGGTATTGTAACGCCTGCTTGCCGCCCTCCTGCATGAGCTGTTTCTGGTTTTCCGGGCTCAAGCACAGATTCGAAATCGCCTGTATGGCCGCCGACTCCTGCGCTGGATCGCCACTTTTCGCCATTTCCAGGAGGGAAGGGAACACGCCGCCCATCGCCAGCCTACGTCCATTCTCCTCGTGCAGCGACAGCTCCGTGACTGCGCGACAGGCGGAGCACCGAACTTCGGAAGAATCGCCGCCTAACATTTCCACGACGACGTCCAGCGCTCCAACTTGGTGCGCAACCTCGCGAAGCATGAAATTGGCACTTAAGTTTGCGATACCCAGCGCAGCCACGCGCGGGAACTCCGCCTGGTCAGCGCGCAGCGACTGGATCTTTCCCATGTCGACGAAAAGCTGGAATGCGCGCACCTTGACGAGTCGCACGCGCAGGTCTTTGTGCATGCCGAGGTTGGCGAGCGCGAGCGCGCCGCACACCTTACGGAACGGAATGATGTCCTTGGCTGTCTTGACGACGAACGCGAACCTTGTGCCCTCTGATATCTTTATCGCGGTAAGCTCGACGGTGCACAGCCTCGCGATGAGCAGCAGGCAGCCCTTCTCCACCTCCGTGTTCTCCGTCTTCTTCGCGACATCGAAGCAGTTCTTCAGCACGTTGTCGGCATCCGTGTTCACGAGCGCGTCTGCGGCGCCACTGTCCATGCACAGCCGCTCGAGCGCTCCGAACGCCTCTTTTTGTATTCGAACATCCTTGTTCTTCAGCTGCTTTCTGAGGTGCTCGTGGAACTGGCCGTCGACGAGGTGATCCGAGACATTGCCGCACCTCGCGATGGCGTGCACGAGTCGAAATCCTTCACACGCAACATCCTAACGTGTGTGTGTGTGTGTGCCGTTGGTTGTTTGGTTGTTAGCTGCACGAGAGCACATCGCGTACGCCTGTGACAACCAACCCGTCGACCGTACCTTGTTCTTTTGCTTGGTCACTTGAGCGGTGAGCGCCTTCATCAAGTCTGGTTCGACCATGCGTCTTGTCGCGAGTGGTGACTCGGCAAGCACTTGCAGTGTGCGAAGCACCTCTATTTGCACGGTGGTGTTTCGACTTCTCAGCCACTGACAGATGGCAGGAAGCACATTCGCCTTAACAAGCGGCGCTACGTGTTTGTGTGTGTTGTATTGTGCACCGTAAGTTTCTCTCGTGTTTTTTTCCCCAGAAGTCGGCAAGGCGTGTGTATGCGTGCGCACGTACTGTGACTGGATGCATCTGCGATGGCGAGACTTCGAATTTGTCGAACGACGCGTCTTTGTGTTTCGTCTTTTGTGACGCGTAGCTGCGAGCATATCTTCGGAATGTCCTCTTTGGTAACTTCCACTTCAACACGATAAAACATACGTTTCGCGCTTCCAATCAGGTTTCCCATGACCTAACAGCTTAATGCACCAGGCGTGAGCAAGTAGTGACAATAAAATGCGTCGTGAATGGCGTGCCAGCCACGTGAGCACGTGAAGTACCGTCGAAAGAACTAAATGAATGGGAACCAATGGCAGGCGGCGCGGCGCTTCGATGAAGAACGCGGCGGAGTCAGCGCAGTGGTCGCGGAGTCAGTGGTGGCGCTATCACCCTAATACGATCCAAAGTTACAAACTTACCGCGTGACGTTGAAGCATGGAGTTGACGCATGGTCAAGAACGTGCGCCGTCGTGAAGAAGTTGGTCAAGCTCGTGAAGTCACGCATGGTTACGCGTTCTTCCCGAGCTTCGACGCCGAGGATGATCAACAACTTCGTGGTCAGGTGGTGGTCAGGTGTACTGGTGGTGTCTGCTTTCCTCCTCGTGTGTACATACACGCGCACACAGCACATCGTTCTCTTCAAAGCAACGCCACCGCCACCGCACCGCCACCGCAATCATCGCCCGATCGGGAACACCTCATCTTCATCTTCATATCTTCATCTTTATCTTCATCTTCATATCTTCATACGCACTGCTTGTTCCGTTTGTTGTTTTGTTGCTGTGTTGTTGTTTTGGCAGGTGTTTGTGCAGTGTGCACTTGTTTGTTTGTACTAAGGCAATGCTCCCCATTCTCGCCTTGCAGCGTAACCGAGGCCTGCTCAGCGACCTCACGAAGCGTGTCCTGCCCGGTGGTGCACCGCCGAAAACGATAACGAGGTGGTTCACGCGACTTACTACCAGACACTTCTACCTGCTCGGATCGCTTCTGCTCATAAACGTGCTCTGGCTCCTGCCGTCCGCACAAGTCGAAAACCCGGCGCAAGTACTACCGCTCAAGGAGAACAGTGCGCAGAAAGCCGAGTTGTCGAACGTCGTCAGCGCGGAGCAGAGTGCTTTGGCAGAAGGTGAGAAAACAAGCGCGGAAAAGGACGGCGACGAAGCGGACGACGGCGACGAAACGAGCGACGCAAGAGACTCCAACGCCGACTCGGATGCTGACGGCGGTGACGGTGACGGTGACGGCGACGGCGATAACGACGAGGATGCGGAGGAGGAAACGACGACGGCTGCGCCAAGACCTGCAGCGGTACGCACAACCACGGAGGCGCCGAAGGAGCTGCCTGGTGCTTACAAGCGACTGTGGGCTCAGCTCCGCAAGCAGCCAACCATATTCACGCGTCGGCGGCTAAAACAGCGCGGCCAAATAAGCTGCGGGGGCAGTGGGTGCGTGGTGTACAAGACGTGGGATGCCATCTCCTTCGCACATCCCGCGCTGAACCTCACGCTCCCGCAGGACATGCCGCCGCTTGCGTCCATCGCGTCGATGGTGGAGGGCGGGTGCAAGCGCGGCTCGAAGGACCCGTCGTGCAACCCGAAGAGCATGCGCGAAATTGGCCGCGATTCCACGTCAGAAGTTTCGCGGCCGCGCTGCGCCGTCGTGGGCAACAGCGGGAAGTTGCGTTGGGAGCAGCACGGAGCCGCCATCGACGCGACGGACATCGTCATCCGGTTCAACCAGGGTCGAACGAAGGGCTTCGAGCGGCAGGTTGGGCGCAAGAGCACCTTCCGCATCTACAACGGGCCGTACGTCGAGCCGAAGCAGGCTGGCGAGGTGACGATCGCGCAGCTGCGCGACCCGGCCATCAAGGCGTGGGTGAAGAGCGTCGAGAAGCACAGCGACGTGCTCGCTTACATGTTCGACCCGGAGTTTCTGTGTCTCGCTTGGCAGTGGGCGGGCAAGGAGGGCGACAAGCCGTCGTCCGGCCTCGTCGGCATCCTGTTCGCGCTGTCGATGTGCCGCTTCGTCGACGTGTACGGCTTCCAGTACGACGCGTACTTCGACGAGACGATGCGTCCTCACTACTACGACTGGGAGCGTCCGAAGCCGGGTCGCGAGAATGCGCACCCGTTCAGCCGCGAGATGAGCCTATACTTGCTGCTTCAGGCGACGGGAAAACTGAAGCTGCACTGAACTGACTGACTGAGGCGCTGACGGAATATATACATATACATGTACAAGTTTGTTTCTAAATTAGTAGCCTGGTATGATGATTACCTAGTACTATTTCGTACTTTTAAAATGTGTTTCCGTCCGTCCGGCCGGCGTGTACATTATTCATATTTATTTTAAATGGTTGTCTATTTTTTTTTGTTGAATGGTTGTCTCCAGAATTTTCACCCCAGAGGCGGCGCCGGCTGGCACACTGACGGCTGTTCGGGCTGTAGTAGTCGGGTCACTCGCCATGGATATCGTCATGCCGTACGGCGTAATAACTAATAATACCCTAGGTCTACGGGACGACGGCTCTTGATTGAGTGCTCGGAGTCAGGGCCCCGCATAGATCGTGTTGAAGGTGCCCATTGTTATGCTGAAGTGCTCCTTGAGCCTCGCAAGCTGTGGAGAACTTCCTGGAGAGTGAGTTGTCCAGCCAGAGATTTATTTGAGCTAGACTTCTACCTATAACAGGCCTACTGCTCAAGATATAGCCAAAATACAGTACTTACACGCGTAACGTTGTAACACTTCAAATGTGTTCTGCCAAGAAACAGCTGCCCTTAAGCGTGATGTGATGAGAACTCAACGGCCTGAGAAGCGAGAAGCGTGACAGAAGGAAAACTATGATTTATGAAGGACAACGAAAAGTGTAACCCTAACCCCTTGTCCAGAAACCCTAACAGTGTCCCTACCAGGTCAACCGAGAGGACCCTCGAATATAATAAAGGGGCCATGGGACCTCGAGGAATGTGAGACGAACCCCGAAAGGGACAATGTATATACCTCCTACATTCAACAAAAAATTGGGACGGACTTACAGGGCCGTTATACGATGCGTTGGGGGTCCATTCGTTGGTCGCAGTACCGTCCCAATTTTTTGTTGAATGTAGGAAGTATGTGTGTTGCTGATTTTATTATTTAGGGATACTTTATTGTGTGGTTACTTTTGTCAGGAGACCGTTGGTTGATCACGTGACCGATCACGTGATAAATTCCTATAACGGGACCTCCCCTTATAGAATTGGGCTCGACCTATTCTCCCCCTTGCCCTTAAGGGTTCGGCGGCCCTTGTCAAATAGCGGACTCGCCTGCCGCCTCGCCCTCGCCTCGCCCTCGCCTCGCCCTCGCCTTGCCCTCGTCATTCTTCGCTCGTCGCTCTCGACAGTAGTAGTACATTCGAGGAGAGTGCATACGTGTACGCGTGTGTGTGTGTGTTTACCTGTTTTTATATACAGGTTGTTTTTCAGGGACCTTGATGGTTGGCGGTACCGCAGCCCCGCTTGGCAGTGTGCGCGAAATGCTACACGGGATAAAACTCGACGAGTGCCCGGCGCTTCTACGTACCATGTTGGCGAAGTTTGACAAGAACGGAAACGGAATCATTGACCCGGACGAGCTGCCCATTGCGAACGACGACGGCATCTCCATCAAGGCGTTCCCGGAGAACGTGCAGCCTTTCTTGCGTGGGATCGACGAGGAAGGAAACGGGAAACTCGATATGGGTGAGCTCACGGAGATGGCTACCACATACGTGGAGTTGAAGAAGGCGAACAAGGAGGGCTCCATCGCCATCAAGACGCTGCCCAAGGAGCTTCAGCCAACGCTCAAGGTGTTCGACGTCGACGGTGACGGCACGGTCGCGCCCATGGAGCTTGCTCGTGGTGCGGAGCTGTACAAAGGTTCCAAGAAGACAGCCAAGCGACTCATGACCTTCAGCGGTGTTCTCTTGCTCATCCTGTGCGCCCTCGTGGGCGTCATCGTCGGCCTCGTCGCGGTGGTCGTCGAGAATAGCAAGGAAACGAAGACGGACAGCAAGACTGGCATCACATACGCGAAGGGGTCCAGCAAGCCTTCGGCGACAGCAAAGGTGACGAAGACGGATTCCATCTACAACGCGGTGAAGAAGTCAGCGTCGGCTCTCCGCGCGATCGACTCGCTGACGCTCGATAAGCCGGACGGCTCCTCCCTGTTCTACACCATCACCGGCGCGGAGACACACGGTGGCGCGCCAGGCAAGGCAAACGCCGTCGCGTTTTACTCGGCGCGTGGCGATGTCATCAACGTTACGGCAACGTCGCTGAATGTGACCAAGGAGGATGGAACGATCGTGATGACTGACACCATCGTGGCTGAGAAGTCTCGCCGCCGGCGCCTTCTCGACAGTGGCAGTGGCAGTGACAGTGGCAGTGGGTCATCGATGACGGCGGAGGATTACATCGATGCACTGGAAAAGGAGATTACTGAGGGGAAACAATTCGTCGACGAGCTCAAGGAGGAGAATGCCGAGCTCAAGAAGACCCTCGCCAAGGCTCAACAGGAGGTGACTGATGCGAAAAGTGCTCTTGAAAAGAAGGAGGCTGCACAATCTGAGAACAATAAATTGGTCGTGGCAAGTACTGATGATTTGCGAGCACGTTTTCGAGTGTGGACTTGGAATCGTGAAATTGCGACTACTCTGTTTGGTGAGATCTCTGAGTGGGATACGTCCAAGGTGACGAGCATGAGTTCCCTGTTCTCTAATGCCAAAGTCTTCAATGAAGACATCAGCAAGTGGGATACGTCGCAGGTGACGGACATGAGTGCCATGTTCAGTTCAGCCGGTTCCTTCAATCAAGACATCAGCGGGTGGGATACGTCCAAGGTGACGATCATGAGTCATATGTTCAATCGTGCCATATCCTTCAATCAAGACATCAGCGGGTGGGATACGTCCAAGGTGACGAACATGGATAATATGTTTGTTGTTGCCACGTCCTTCAATCAAGACATCAGCGGGTGGGATACGTCCAAGGTGACGAGCATGTATGACATGTTCGATGGTGCCGAGGCCTTCAATCAAGACATCAGCAAGTGGGATACGGGCAAGGTGACAAACATGAATGGTATGTTCAGCAGTGCCTCTGCCTTCAACCAAGACATCAGCGGGTGGGATACGTCCAAGGTGACGAACATGAAGGGCATGTTCAGCTTTGCCCAAGCCTTCAACCAAGACATCAGCAAGTGGAACACGTCCAAGGTGACGGACATGTATGCTATGTTCAGTTCAGCCGGTTCCTTCAATCAAGACATCAGCGGGTGGGATACGTCCAAGGTGACGATCATGAGTCATATGTTCAATCGTGCCATATCCTTCAATCAAGACATCAGCGGGTGGGATACGTCCAAGGTGACGAGCATGAGTGGCATGTTCGATGGTGCCGAGGCCTTCAACGCGAACCAAAAAATCACAGCGTCGTGCGAAAACAACAAGTGCACCTTGAAGAAGCCGTAGCCGAAGCTAACGTGGTGCTGGGAGCCTGCCAAGGAATCGCCCGGGGGGTTGGGGGCAGTTTTTAAAATTATTATTTGGGAGTGTAACGAGCACTCACTTTTAAAAAAGGAAAGTTAGAAATCCCTTGGAAGGTTTTATTAGACGAATTGTCCATATATATCCCCCCAGGCAAGAGGAAGTCCTGACGAATCTTGAGGCGAAACAACTTTGCGTTTTTCATACTACTGTATGTATACAATACGTATATAAGCTGGAGAGCTGGCTTACGCACGACGCCTCATCTCAGCGGCAAAGAATGCGTGATGCCAGCCGTTCTAACGTCACATCGATTCGTTCGGCGGGCGACCGCCCGATGAGCACGGACACGAATTCATACCAGCCAGGAAGCAAATATGCAATATGTATGTAATGTAATGTAATGTATTATTCGTAAAATATTGATACACGCAATTATTAATTTGAAAAATGAACAACAATGCCAGTGTTCAACATCAGGCAAGCACTGCTTTCTACAGCAAGGTGAGCAGTCCGTGGTTCGCCAAGTCGGTTATGCATCGGCGCTCACCCTTCATGTTGTGCAGCAACGTGCGAGAGCGGCGCGTGATAGGCGATAGATCGGATCCTCCGTATTCGTCGTCCTGCTCCTCACCTCGTTGGCTTGAGCGCTCGCTGGGACTTAAGCTCCGCCGCCGCTCCTCCGCCGCCTCCTTCCGCGCGCCACCGCCACCGCCACCGCCACCTCCACCTCCTTTTCTCACGTCGACGGCAGGCGGCATGTCCGCGAAACGCCACTGGTCGATTTGCCACGACTTGTTGCGCAGCCAGAACTTCTTTCCCTTGTGCGGCCCGTTCTTGGTTTTCGGCCGTTTGTCGAAGTACCACGCCTTGAGCGTCTTGCCCGCCGTGAAGCCGTACGCGGTGACGCGCTCGCACACGTGCATGAGCATCACCGCGCACACGAACCCGCTCGTCGGCTGTTCTTTGTACACCGCCTCGATGTTCTTCTCGGCGTACCTCATGAAGCGCGGGTTGATGGGGTGGATTTTCTTCGCCATCATCTTCGGCAGACGATCCGCGCGCGGGTTCTGAATGTGCCACTTGCCGACGAGCGCCTCCATCGCGTGTTCGCGCATGCCCTGGTACGCCTCGTTCGTGAAGCGCACCGTCGTTCGTGATCCGACGTCCACTTCGTGTCCCTTGGTCGGCGCGTTGTTTAACCTGAGTATGACGTCGTTCTCGTCAATCTGTTTCCCCAGCCTTTTCTTTTTCAGCGTCGAGCTGCTTGAGACGATGGCGCAGTTTCGAAATTTAGCGTTACCGAGTTCTTTTTTCGGTTGGTTCGGCTTCCACTTCACGCCAAAGACGTCCGTATCCGGCAGCGCGCGCATGACATCGTCCGTCACAAAGGTACCCGGCGGGAACTGCTTTGCGTCGTCGCGTCCGACGGTTGTTTTGTGCAAGGTGAGCCAACCTCCTTTGAACGCGCCATCTAGGCACGGCGGCGTAGGTCGAGGTGACGTGCATCCTCGCTCAGGGTCAAAGAGCGCCGGTGAATGCGACGACCCATATCCCAGCGTTTAGCGCAGGATTCGAAGACGGCGTGGCTACCCTAGTCACGTACTCTTGCGTCGTCGTGATTGACTTGCGCGCTTTCTCAACGAGCGAAACCCCGGGCGACTCCCAATTGGAAGACGAAGACGACGAAGACGAAGAAGAGCTGTACGCGGCGTTGTACGCGTTGCGGTACGGCGACGCCATACATAACACCTTAAGACGAGCATTCGTGCCAAGACAAGTGACCGCGAGTGAGTGTGCCTATGTCGGCAAGTGCAAGGACGCGCCGGGTGCTCTGTGCAAGGCCAAGTGGCAGTCTAATTACTGCACCGGCGACAAGTTCGGATGCGTGAACTGCGACAACGATGCCAAAGGCAGTTGGTGCATGCCCCAGGTGAGAAATGGCCAGATTATAGGCAAAAGTCGGCGTTTTTGGCCAGATTATAGGTGGTAGGTTTGCTTTGGTCGGTATCCCAGGTGGAGAGGCAACAAGTATTTACAAAGTGGTGGTGGTGGTGTCCACTCGTGCTGTTGTTGCTGCTGCTGTGCTTGGTGGTGGTGGTGCTTCAGGTGGTTGTGGTGGTGCTGCTGCTGCTCCTCCTCCTCCTCCTCCTCCTTCTTGTTGTTGTTGATGGTGCTGGTGCTGGTGCTGTTGTTGTTGTTGTTGTTGTTGTTGCTGCTCCTCCTCCTTGCTGTGGTGGTGCTGCTGCTGCTGCTGCTACTGCTGTGCTTCAGGTGGTGGTGGTGGTGGTGGTGGTGGGATGGTGGTGGCGCGCCCGGCATAGCCAAAATACCTGTGTAGTGTGTACTTACACATGTAACTTCAAATGTGTTCTGCCAAGAAACAGCTGGCCTTAAGTGTGATGTGATGAGCGGCCTGAGAAGGGAGAAGCGTGACAGCGCTAAAGGTGGGAAGGACAACGAAAGTTGAAGGGTAACCCTAACCCCTTGTCCAGAAACCCTAACAGTGTCCCTACCAGGTCAAGAAGAGGTCAAGAAGAGGTCAAGAAGGGGGAAATTCCCGGCTGACCGGTCCAAAACAACACAACCTTGAAAGAAAAGGGCAAGCTGCTCTGACTTCTCTCTGGACTCTCCGCGGAGGACAGGACAGTTCGCCCTACCCGGTACGGTAACCCTAACCCTAACCCAGAGTCTCTTGAGACCGGTGTTGACTTCACTTGCGTACAGCATTCTTCTCGTGCTACTGTACAGTAAGTATTCTTCTCGTGGAGGCTCGTGGAGGCTCCGGAGTTCACAGGCCGACAAGTGGTGGACTGATGGGACCCGTTTGACGAGTCCCTTTAAGAAGTCCCTTTAAGAAGTACAGTAGGGTACCTTTATGGTGGCACCTCCTTTATTAGTAGTTCTATCCCGAGAAAAACTCTGGAATACACACACTTCAGGCCGTTGGTAGACGGCCTTCCACTGCTCAGTTTGCCCTGCGGTTTTTTTTGCTAGAAAGTACTCGCAAAACTACACATGGGAATAACTCGGTTTATCCACGCGATAAGTGCAAGGTGGTGCAATAAATACGGTGCTTGGTTCACTTTTTTTGGACATTTTTATTGCTTTTCCTCGTTGGGATTTGGTCGGGGAAGGGAAAAAAATTCGGCGCGAGTTTGCAGGAAGAAATCCCTCGTTTCCCCGGTGATCAGGGAATTGGGGGAGGGGGCACCAAAAATCAGTCCCCCTGTTATGACCATCAAATACTCGGGGGATTCAGCTGAAATTTTCTGTTTTCCCTTCCCCGACCAAATCCCAACGAGGAAAAGCAATAAAAATGTCCAAAAAAAGTGAACCAAGCACCGTATTTATTGCACCACCTTGCACTTATCGCGTGGATAAACCGAGTTATTCCCATGTGTAGTTTTGCGAGTACTTTCTAGCAAAAAAAACCGCAGGGCAAACTGAGCAGTGGAAGGCCGTCTACCAACGGCCTGAAGTGTGTGTATTCCAGAGTTTTTCTCGGGATAGAACTACTTATGCTTTCTGACTCTCTTGATAAATAGAAAATTGCTCGTTTTTTTTGCACTGGTTTCAACGGCCTTGCAGGTCGCAGTTGGGGGCTCGTCCCAACCACGGCCAAGGCGGGGTCGACTTTGGTCGCAGGCGCAAGGCGGACCCGGGGGCTCGGCCTGGTCGCAAGCGCACAACGGGCGACTTTTGTCGCAGGCGAAAGGCGGACCCGGGGGCTCCGCCTGGTCGCAGCCGCAAGGCGGGCGACTTTGGTCGCAGGAGAAAGGCGGACCCGGGGGCTCCGCCTGGTCGCAGGCGCAAGGCGCATGGCGTCATCGTAGGAGGTGGTGGCGCGCGTAGCGGCGCAGCCGCAGCATGAGGTGTTCAGCTGGTGAGCTGGGTGACTGGTGAGGCGTAAGTATACCTCATGTAAGTTAATGTTGTAACAACTTCCTGAACATCAAACCAACATGGTGGGGAAAGACTAAAGAAGGCGACCTTAAGGGAGAGTGGGTTGACCTTAAGATTGTATACAACGAGATGTTGTTCACAATGTTACAAGATTAACTTACATGAGTTAACTCACACATTAACTCACACCCACTAGTCACCCAGTAAGCCAGTCTTCAAGCCCAACACCTCATGCTGCGCCGCTACGCGCGCCACCACCGCCTGGGCACGAGTCTGCTGGGATGGAGGAGCACAGGGGGAGGGATAGACTTTTTAGTATGGAAAACCGTGCTAGCTTCTATATTTCAACGGTAGTATGTTCTAGGGTTACGCTTAGGGTTCGAGTCTGGTTGAATATTTTTTCCAAGGTTTTTTTTCAACCAATGAAGGCTCCCAGACAGCCCATAGCCCAGACCTAAGACCCCACTATCGGCGAGCCCCAAGCCTCGACCTTTGCTCCCGTTGCAAGAAGAGGCCGCTTTGCTCCCTGTTGGGAGGAGCCCCCAGCTACGACCTTTTGCTCCGTTGGGGACCTGGGCAGAAAAAGAAACACAACTCTCCACTCCCCAAAAGAAAACAACAGACCGGTGGAAGAGCGTCGAGGTCTCCCTTCTCCCTCGTCAGGTGTGGTGTACTGTTGTGTGCTCTGGGAAGTGTGTAAGGTACGGGTATTGTGTGTTATCTATTGGGAAGAAAACAACAGACCTGTACATAGCGGGTATGTACAGGGGTACACGGCGGGTACTGTACTGTACATAGGGGAATAGCTAGGGTGGGTATTCCGCTCCCCCCCCCCTTTCCTTCCCGCAGACTTTGACTTTTAACTCGTCGGATAAAGCCTTGCTCCCCCTCGGCCAGTCGACTCCCCTCAGTATCCCCTAGCCCTTTCTGACCCATATGGCGTCATCAGAGCCGTCGTCTCATACTATGGTGTCGCCGTCTTCAAGGCCGGCTTCAGAACTTGCAGCAGTGACTCCTCCAGCTTCAGCGGAGGTGGTTCCAGCAGAGACTGAGGTGGTTCCAGCTTCTTCAGAGACGGCCGGTATCTTGCAGGAGGAGCTTCCTATGTCGTCTCTGGAGTCGTCCGGGTCCGGGGTTGCACCTTCGTCGTCGTCAGCACCTCAGGCTCAAGAGCTTGTGAGAGGTCCTGTGTTTCTTTCACCTATGTCGAAAGAAACGTACGAGGCGTCCATAGACTTCCTCACAGACGTCCCGCAACCCACGCAAGTGACGTGGACGTACACGGACATATTCACCAACCCGCTCGGACCATCGACGTCGGGAACCACGTACCCTCTGAAGCTCGACTACTTCCTCGGAACCAGAGAAAAAAACGTTCAAGGATACTACGTCGGACCGCTCGACGCGCAGATGAAACCGGACGGCTTGGGCGTGTGGGTACACGACACAGTTTCAGAAGCGAAGTACGAAGGCATCTGGAAACACGGCGTTCGAACTGGATATGCGAAGGTGTTCGACAAACATGGCGGGAAAGTGTCGGAAGGAAGGCACGAACAAGGTCTGCCGAAGGGACTCTGCGCTCTCTACACGAAAGGGTACGACGTACTGATATTCTCAGGCAACATGCACGACTATGACACGTTCAGAGGGTCCGGTAAGCTGTACACGAAAGGCGAACTCGAATTCGAAGGAGAGGTGCTTCACGGCGTACCGCACGGCAAGTGCAGGCAGTACTTGCTAAGCACGCGCGTCGAGCCTGCGTATTTGTCTGGAATGCACCATCCTGGGCGGCAGTACGGCAAACTCCACTCCATCAAACTGTCCGGCGAAAAAGAGAGGGGGGCCTTGCTGTACGACGGCGAGTGGAAGGACGGTAAGCGCCACGGCGAAGGGCGCGAGTATGACACCTTTGGAAGTCTCGTGTACACCGGCGAGTGGCGCGACGGTGTCAGACATGGCAAGGGTGAGTTCTACGCACAGGAGATTGGCGGCACGGGCACGGGTCGGTACTTGCACTACGTCGGCGAGTTCTCCGGCGGCGCGTTTCACGGCGAGGGCAAGGAGTACGACGAGCAGGGCGACTTGCTGTACGTGGGCCCGTTCGTCGAAGGCTTGCGGGACGGGTTCGGCGTCGAGTACCACCCGGACGCGCAGCGGCAGGTGAAGTTCGAGGGGCGGTTTAAGGCTGGTAAGCGGCAGGGACACGGCAAACTGTTCAGCAAGACGTCTACAAGCTCTTCGGAGAACTCTCCGCCTATGCAGAAGGTGCTACTGGAGGGCGTGTGGACTTGCGGAAAATTCGAGGCGGTGCATTAGCATTGACGTATTTTTTGTAAGCCTTCTTTCTTGCGTATAAAGTGAATAGAATGAATATCAGATACGGTGGTATCAAAATATTGACGTGTCAACCACTTACTGTATGTACTTACTAGTAGATTTTACATGTATGTTCAAAGATGTTTAGGACGATGACGCACCACCAGCGCGCACCTTCGAACGCCTTGCACACCTGCTTGTGTCCAGCCTTCCAGTCGGACACTTGGCACTCGCGCGAGCAGTGTCTTACCTTGCCGCAACTTTGGCTGTTGCTTTTGGGTGTGGGGGTTTGGGGGTTTGGGGGTTTGGGGGTTTGGGGGTTTAGGTTTGGGGGTTCATTTAATAAATTAGTTCGGATGGGTCCCATGAAGAAATCTTATTTTTTTATTTTATTTTTTGATTCCCACAGAAAAAAAGTATGGCGGCTTCTGTGCGTCGTCGATCTGCGCGTCGTGGCGGTGCGTCGTCGTCGTCGTCCTTAGGATCTGGCAGTGTTCAGGATCTGTCTGGCAGTGTTCTTAAGGATCACGAGAATATTCAGGCGCCACAGTCTCGGGTTAGAAATAAAGGCTCCTTCTTTCCTTTCTTGGTCATCTTATTGTTTGCTGCCATGATGCGCATATTCATGGCGTCGTTTCCGTACTCGGGACAAGCAACGCCGCCGCGCTTTGGGGACTTCGAGGCGCAGCGTAACTGGATGGCAATCACACTATCTGTGCCAATCAGACTGTGGTACAAGTTCGACCTCGAATACTGGGGACTCGACTATCCGCCACTCACGGCATTCCACAGCTATGTTTGCGGACTGTACGTGCGTCTGTTCGAACCAAGTGCAATGGTGTCGCCCATCACGTCGCGAGGAATTGAGACAGAAGCACTCAAGACGGCTATGCGAACGACGGTTCTATTCAGCGACCTCGCTATCTTCATGCCAGCAGCGTACGCGCTCGCCACCGCGCTGTATCCGTCCGACACGAGGAAGCGCCTCACAAGTTTTGCAGCTATGGCGTTGCAGCCTCTTCTCGTTGCGATCGACCACGGCCACTTTCAGTACAACTGCGTGAGTGTGGGACTTGCCACCGCCGCAGCTGCCGTGCTCGTGCGAAGACGGCACTTTGGAAACGACGTGCTCTCCGCCATCCTGTACGTCGCTGCCATTTTTCACAAACACATGGCACTCTACTACGCGCCTGCGTTCTTCGCCATAATGCTCGGCGACGCAGTGCGTGATGCGAACGGGAGTGCGAAGCAGTCCATCCTGCGCGTCGCAAGACTAGGCGTGGTTGTGATTCTTGCAGCTGCCGCATGCCTTGGTCCATTTGTTCTCGACGTGAGCCTCCTGCGAGATGTCATCGACCGACTGCTCCCGTTCGGACGCGGAGTTTACGAGGACTACGTCTCTAACTTTTGGTGCGCGACAAATCCCGTGCTGCGATGGAAGACGTACGACGCCACAATCATGAGCAAGGTTTGCGCTGTTGCGACGGTCGTCGCTTGCATACCCGCCGGGGTGCTCAGTGGATGCAAACGTGGCACCGGCTCCGACAGTCGCGCGGTGGTACCATTGACGCTTGCCGGCACGGCGCTGAGCTTTTTTTTGTTTGCATTTCAAGTGCACGAAAAGGGCGTGTTGTACGCGGCGATGCCCATTGCGGCACTCGCGCCTGATGCGCCGCTTGCTTCCATTGGCTTCGGCGCCGCGAGCGTTTTAAGCTGCCGCGACTTGCTTGTGCGTGACGGCGTTTTTCCGCCAGCCGTGTTGGCGGTTGTTGTTTACGCCTGCGCGATTATGTACGGCTGCAAGGGCGTGTGTACGCGTGTACGTCGCGCGGAAGCAGTCGTGATATCGGCGTGCCTTGCCATGGTCGGAGCGACGTTCACGTTACCTCTCGTGCTCGGCGCCGCCCCTTTGGGTCCGAGGTACCCGTACGTGTACGCGGCTATAGATGCGGCGCTGTACTTTACATTTTACGCGTGCGCTTGGCTCTATGCACTAAGATTGCTCATTCAGTAATGTAATGTAATGTAGTAGAGTAGAGTAGAGTATAGTATTTCACCACACTCACGACCCAACGCCTTTCACCACGTAGAGGTCCACCTGAAGTGGTCCACTTCCCCTGAAGCGATGCTTACCACATGTCCACCCCTTAAGCGTCGTTCGGCTGAGAGGCTCAGACTAAACCAAGCTCCTGAAGGCTGACGAGCAAGCGCCACCCTGAGCTGTATAGCGATAGAGCTATAGAGGTGATCGAAATCCTCTAACTAAGGTTCCAAAAAAGTAGGAGAGAGAGAGGTGTCACGCAACACCACCAACACGCCCTCCAAACCACCCGAACCCTAACCCTAACAACCCTAACCCGAGAGCTCCCCCTAAACCCCTAACTGGAAAGGTATCCCCAGGCATCCGAACTTCCATAGACTATCGGGTGCAGAAATTCCCTCTCGGGCCCAATTGGTTATCTTCTCTTGGAGTGGCTTTTTCGAGTGGCTTTTTCGAGTGGCTTTTTCGCACTCCCTCCCGCGCAGTTAGTTCCCCGTACGGTTAGGTTAAAGGGGGGGGGCTTTTTGCAGATACGTACACACGCTCCCCCCCCCCCCCCCCCCATTCCAAACCCAATCCACATTATTATTATCGAAAAGTTGCTCGCGTTTGTTTCCTTTAGTGGGTCCATCAAACCATGGTGTCTGCCGATCCCACCGAAGAGAACTCCTCGTCGGACTCCTCTGTTGGTGATTCTGATGCGTCTAAGGATGTCATCCTTGAGTCTCAGCGTCGTTTACTGAGAAGTGTCGTTCGACGAGTTCACCCCGACCGTTTCGCGCAATCGCCGGAAATATGTGAACAAAATAGTGAGGCACTAAAAGCTTTAAACGGATACGTTGACGCCATGTCATCAACAGGGAGCACGTTTGCATTCGGTGACTCAAGTTTTCCACGTGAGTCTCACCTCGTCTTCTGGGTATCTGACGGACCGAACGACATGAGAGCAATCAGTGTCGTCCTGCCCGCAGAAGGATCGCTCGTGCCGCTGTACTCCGCGTTTGGGCTGCTCAACGAAGAGCAGTGTGCGGCAATGAGACGCAAGGAAAAAAGATCTAGGCAAAGAGGACGATCTCTAGCAGAAGACGAACGAGACGCTGACACGGAGGAACACACCCTGCTCGAGTGGCTGTCGACAACCATACGAGACGCTGTTGCTGCCGCGGAGTCGCACCGAGAACTCCAGGCACGCGTCCAGGAGCTGCAGGACTCCATACGAAAGCAACTTGGCGTCGAGTCGGCGTCGTGCGCATCGGAAGGCTCGCCCGCCGCGGCGAACCTCGACGAACAGCGCATACGTCTCCTCGCTCTCGAGTGCTTCCTCGACGCCGCTCTCAACCTAAACGAGCAAAAGAGGGATATGCTCCGAGGCTTGCACGTACGCGTGCACTTGCAGGATCTCACCGCCGCCGCCGCCGCAAACGCCGCGGCGCAGATGCAGGAGACCCCGCTCACGGCGTCCACGCCAACAACCACGACGACGGACTTACAGAGGCAGGGCGCAATCGTCGGGCGCGACGGCGCCGTGCACCTCAGCGCGTACAGCCTCGTCGTTGACGGAAGCAACTACCAGGCGATCGTCTTCTCGCTTGAAAGTCAGATGGCTGGGGCGGATCTGAACCGTGCGCAGGTGCTTGCCAGGCTCGAGGCGCACTGGCGCCTGAGAGCCGCGGATCTCGCGCCTGAGCTCGCGGAACTGTTGGACATGCGAAGTGTCGTGGGAGAGTTCCTGTGGGAGACGCCAGGCACAGGCCGCGACGCGCTCGCACCTCTCAGCTTGTCCATTGCTGGAAGCTGGGCCGACGCCGGAGGTGGTCCCGTGCGCCGCTTCGTGGTGTTTGCGCGACGCCTGCTCGACGGCGGGCCGAACGAGGAGGCGTTCGCAGCGCTTCGCGAGAAGCGGAGGGCGGAACTTGGTCCAGAGGCATCGGAGAAGAGCGAGTTGACAATGCTGGTGCACGAGGGTGGACGCGGAACGCCGCTCATCCAGCGCCTTCCCGACAGCACGGTGCTTCAGGTGCGTCACGACTGCCCACCAGGCCGACTTCTTGCTCACCTGTCCGAAACGCGCTACGACGACGACGGCGCGTCTTCGTCCGTCGACGAGGCTGGCGCGCGCGAGGCGGCTGCGAGCCGTGAGGAGGAGGAGGCTGTCCTTGAGGCTGCTCGAGCGTCACTTGGTGCAGAGTACGTCATTTCCGTGTGCCCTGGCGAGCAGCGTCGAGAGGTGATATCTGCGGCACAGCGCCTGTGCGAGGCGGCACCTCAGATTCGCATGGCAGTAAACCTGGCGGGCGCTTCGATTTGTCTCGACGATCGTTACGACGCGTGGGGCAACGGATTCATCTCCATTCCCTGCGACTTTGACTTGGGCACTGTGGAGGGACACCTGCGCGCTCTTCTGCCCTCTTCGTCAGCGTCTAAGACGGCGGCTGCCGAGGGTGCTGACAATGGTGTGCCGTCTGCGACACGACCGCAAACTCAGCGCCGTCACTGCTCTGTGCCTAAGCAGCCTCAGCGTCGTCGTCGTCGCGGTCTTATGACGTCTTCGCCTAGCCGTGGCAGCCGTGTTTCGAGTTTACGAGTCGTTCTGTAAGGTAACCCATGTTTTTTCTTTTTCTTTTTTTCTCTCCCGTTTTCGTCTGGTCGTACGCGCGCACGGAGAGGAAGGCTTTGCGTTTTTTTTTGGTGTGTGTGTGTTTCACGCTGTGACAGAAATATTGTTATGTTCGTTACCGTGCGTGCCTTTTGGGCTTATATGGGCTTATATGGGCACCGACTCGACGTCGAACGGGCTGTCCTTGGACTTGAAGAGCACGAAGTGCGTGAGGTCCACCTGCACGTGTGTGTAGAAGCGCACTTCGTGCGTGACGGATGCTGCAAAGTGGCTCCCGACGATGCAGTGGTACACGCCGTCCGTCGCCTTTCCTGAGGATGGGTACCGCTTGTCGTATTCCTTCTTGCAGTACCTCGCCATATCCCTGTAGTTGCGGTATTTCTCACTCGCTTGTATGAACACCTCGATGGCATCCTTTTCGTACGACGAGGGCATGGCGCTGTAGAGCACCTTGATGGAGTGCTCGACATGCTTGTGTGCACCCTCCTCGCCGTGAGCTCCCTCGGCTTCGTTGTGTGCGCCGTCGTCACCGCCGCGTCCCATATTGCTGCAAGCTAAGACAAGTTAAGACAAGTAAAAAGACTACCACTAGTAAGCAAGTTACTAAGACGGAGGAGCCTTACCAAACTTCAGACTTAACTTCTTAACTTCAAACGTGCTCTGTGTGCGGCCAGGAAAGCTACGAGCACTGAAGCGGAAGCGGAAGCGGAAGAAGTTGGGGCGCCCGACGTTTTCTCGCGGCTTGCAGGGTCCCGTCCCACCGGCCGGCCGGGGTGGGGGGAGTTGTCGCACCTTAACCAGCCAGCGCCCACGAATGCG
The DNA here is from genome assembly GCA_938743325.2 of Pycnococcus provasolii. Taxonomy (NCBI): domain Eukaryota; kingdom Viridiplantae; phylum Chlorophyta; class Pseudoscourfieldiophyceae; order Pseudoscourfieldiales; family Pycnococcaceae; genus Pycnococcus; species Pycnococcus provasolii. Next base: position 222,807 of record OW568894.1, read on the forward strand.
GTGGGCCCCACCCCGATGCCGAGGGGAGGCCGAGGGGAGTTTTGCCCGACTTGCCCCCCCCTCCCTCCCGAAGGAGCCCCCACCCGACGCCCAGACATTTGACGCGCCCACCACAGTCCACCCCACCCCACTGGCACACTGCCAAACCAACTTTCTCACTCTCTTCAGACAGTAGTCTTTTGCACTTGCAGTACCCTACCCGGTGGACAGGGAGGAGGGAGGTGAGTTAGGGAGGTTACCTTAAGGAGGGAGGTTGGAGTGTTGGAGTGCCTTTGAGAAAGCATCAGGTGGCAGGTGCCTCCTTCAGCCGTGGCCATCCCAGTCCACCCCTGTCCACCTGTGTCCACCCGCCTTCAGGGCTTCAGGCTTCAGCACCGGACTGTTGTCTGTTGTGACTTGTGTCAGTTGTGTGCAGTGATTATTGTGCACCGTGTTCAATAGTGTGTTGTTGGGCGTAATATGTATGGGTGGTTCCTTTGGGCATATGGATGCCTAGGGAAGTTTAGTACTACATTGTCACTACGATAAAGGGTCGAAACTGCAAGGCGAGGTTGCTGTCACTAACGGTCGGGGCTGCAAGTCGAGGTTGCTGTCACATCTCAAAAGAGGTCGCAGGAACAGGTCGGCAAAACACTAACCCTAGCACCTAACCCTAGCCCTAACTGAGAAAAACCCTAACCCAAGCCAGGCTCAACGCTGTGTCGCAGGCTCCATGCGATGCGCCCCTCGCGCGATGTCAGCGTCGATGCGCGTCGCGGCGCAGGCCAGTGCAGTCTGCGACGTCCCTACAGCCTCCCTACGTGCAGTGCGTAGCTCAGCGGCGCTGTGCGCCGCGCGCATGAGCGCATCATCGCGCCACCAAGTATCTTCTACTGTCTGTATTATGTGCTTTCGTGACTCTTAACCCCGACTTCGATTCCAATTAATTCAATTAGGGGTTCCACAGACGCACCAAGCCCCTGAGGAGGTTTGGTTTTGGTTTGGTTGAAATGCACACGCGCCATCCACGTCAGCAGCATAACTACCTGCGCGTCATGCCCTTGCCCTTGGTGTGTGCTGTGAACAGATCTTGGATGCGTGCTCGTCTTGGATCTGGTCTAGTCTCGTTCGTCTTCGTGGTGTGCTTGTTTCCGTTTTCTTTTGCGTATGGGGAGGGTCCTGTGGAGGGTGCTTACGGTGACCATAACGTCCTACCTGCGTCGGCGTCGGCGTCGGCGCTCGTCTCACGTGACATGTCATCAGTGTCATCGTCATTGGCGGACACCGCAGTGCCAGCTTCAGCAGATGGTACTTCTGGTACGACAGTGGTATGCCCACTCGGAAACGCCGAGGCGTCGTGTTTGGGTAACGACAATAACGCGCTCGTACGCTCGTCAGGGACGCCGTACGTGCTCGAAACGCTCGTGCGTCCACTCGGGTGGAGAAAACGACTCAAGGCACAGACACAAACGCCGCAGCTTCCACCAGGACACGGAGGAACGGATGATACAGCTGTGGAACTCGCTGTTGTGCACGAGCTCGTGAGAGCGCTCGCGCCGTCCGACTCCGAATATAAACGCGTCGTCCTTGCCCTGCCTTCGGTCGAGAGACTTGCGCTGCCGCCGTCAGAAATGTCAGACAACTCTAAAAACCACATCATGGTCAACAAGATTTGGCGCCTGATTAACGAAAAGGCGTTCGCCAAAGGTGCCTTTGGCGAGGTGTGGCGTGCCACTCGGTTACCTGAAGGTGGTCGCTTCGTCGTCAAGCGACTCGCAGGTGCCGCCTACGAAGACGGCTTGTGGGACTGGGATGCGCGTCGAGAGGTGGCTTTCGGGAGGTTCGTCCAGGCGCACCAGCGGTTGGCTGAGGACGGCGATGACGGCTTGCAGCACCTTGCTCGCTTCGTTGAGGCTTTCGAAAGTGAGGCTCTCGCAGGCGTCGGCGGGACCTCGAAGCAGCGCCACAGTGGCAGCGACGACGACACGCGAGACCTGTGGATCGTCTTCCACGACGAGGGGGTGAGCCTGCATTCACTCCTTGTCGACGCGCCAACGGCAAGCGACGGGCTGCTTCGACAAAGTAGCTGGTGGCGTTCCCTTCGAAATTCGGGCACACAAGGCGCTTCCGTGTTGCGTGATCTGCTTCGTCAGGTTCTGCTGGGCATAGCATTTTTGCATCGGCACGGCATCGCACACCGCGATTTGAAAGCTGACAACTTGTTCGTGAATGGCACGCACGTTCGTCTCGGCGACCTCGGATCCGCGGCGATTTTCGGCGAAGCGTACGGCCCAGGTGCGGCTGAGCTGGCGGCTGCACAGATGTTTGCCGAAGACAAGCTCAGCATGGATGAGTTGACTGCCTTTTACGCTGGTCCGGAGGTGCTACTGCGAGAAGATGGAGACGCCTCAGCGTCTGCCGATGCTGCGTACGACATGTGGAGCTTTGGGGTGCTCTGCGTGGAGTTGCTTGCGATTGGCACTCCACACATTTTCATGCTCGACGGCAAGGCGGCTGCTATCGAGGATGCGAAGCTGCAGAGGGAGGGTGGGAGCAGGCTCTCTAGAGAGAAGCGGGAACAACGTCACCTGCGCGCAGCCATGACGTTGTTATGCATCGTCGACCATGACGACGACTGCGACGACGACGCCGTGGCTAAGGAGCTCGCGAGGCGTGCGGGTGGACAGGAGGTTAGCGGCGGCTTGGAGGCTGTGCAGCTGATCCGAGCTTTGCTAAGGTACGAGCCTGCGCGCCGCTTGTCTGCGGAGCAGGCTTTGCAGCACGCGTTTTTCCGTGGAAGTGCCCGTAAGAAGCTCGTCGTGTAACACAAGTTGTTGTAATTTTTTCATACACGTCGATCTTGGGAGGTAACGTAACAACATAAATGCAGAGGCGTAGGAGGCGGAGGTTGCCAAACCCCAACACGCTTCCCATCGGCGGACTGCGCGCGCCGACCACATGGGTGGTACGAATGGTTCATGGTAAGCTTAGGTCGCCGACCACATGGGTGGTACATACTGTATTTCTTACACATGGCTCCTACCAGGTTGTTGGTGGAATCCTGTCACAGGTGGTCTTTGCGTTTGCGCGCGCTTCCTTTCAGCCAGTTTCGTCTTCCCTTGTGCGTGTCAAGTCAAGTCTGTCACCATTTAGCTAGCCTCCTGTACCTATATTTGAGGAAGCCGACTAGTCATGGCCGCGCCCATGGCCGTTGGTGCGCGTTTTCCAGCAAGATCTGCATCTGCCTCAAGATCTGCGTGTTGTTTCTCTCAACGTGGGGCGTCATCTTGCGGCCGTCCTGTGTTTGGAGGGTTACGGTGTGCTCCTGTGTCTTTGGTTTCGGCTCTTCCGCCTGCTGCCTTGTGCGCTGCTCCTCGCTTCGTCCACGGCTTTCTTAGGGGCGGCGGGGTTAGGGGCTCAGTTACTTCGCATTCAGCGAGAAGAAGAAGATGTGATGGTGCTACGCCGTGCGTCTTGGTGGCGTTCTGGGGGCTTGGGGTCAGGCTTGGCCACGTGCGTGGTCGCGGCATTGGTGGTGGCCAGGTGTGCGCCCCTTGTGGTGTCCGCGCACGCCGAGCTCGGCACGCACACGCGGCCGCGGCACATGACGGAGGAAGCGTGATTGGTGACCTGACATACGGCGGCCGAGACACGTACGGCGACACGCACATGGAGGACTGGCGTGCAAACGAGTGGAAGCGATTGCAGGCGATGGGAGCGGCGCGCGCGGGAAACGGTCTGCTTCTGACGCGTGGCACGTGGGACTTCTCGACGCTAACGCAGAAACAGTACGTGCTCACAGGCGTGCTTGAGTTCTGGAACACGACGAATCGGTCGGAGTTGTTCGTCACGGAGTGCGACGCCACCGCGCGTGTCCTGGGAAGCGCACCGCTCGGTGGTGCGAGCGCGCGAGTGGACGTTCTGCCCATGCACGCCGACGACGACGACTACGGCGTGGATGCGATGGAACGCAACGACGGGTACTGGGTCGCCTACATCCTGAAGGCGGGTGGCATGACGCGCGTGCGCGTCACGGTCACAGTAGACGCGGGTGCGGAAGACGGCGCGCCGAATCTGCCCGACGTGCTGGAGAGCTGCGCGGTTCGCATTCGGTACGTCTCATACGGCCCAAAGGGACGGCGTGAGTGCTCGCAGCACGTCGTGCTACCTCTCCGCGGGGCGACGAATGCAGGCGCCAACTACGACGGCAGCACGGTGATCCCTGTGAAGACGCACCTGCTATGCCATCTGGACGAGCCCGTCTCGACGCTCGTCGCGTACGCGAAGCCTTTCGTGCGTTCTCCCGAGGATGTCGTGACGATTGGCGAGAGTCCGCTTGCACTCATGCAAGGTCGGTACCGTCACCCGGATACTGTCGTTCCTGGTTTGGTCGCGCGAGCGAGCTGTCGTCTCTTCCAGCCGACAAGCAGCCTGGCGACGGCTTGCGGCATGCAAAGCTTGGTGGACGCCGTGGGTGCTCGACGTGTTGCTTTCGCGACGTTGGGTGGAATCGCGTCGCGGCTTGTGATGGTGCGCGGCGGCTTTTATCGACTTGCGGGACGGCAGGCGCGTTTGGTGGACGACGTGACGGGAACGCTCGCACCTTACGATCAGTTCATATGCCTTGGACCGACGGACGTCGACGACTTCGTGCGTCTCGCGAGCGAGCAGCTTGGATGCGGCGTGGCTGTTGTGGACGTGAATGATTTAAGTCATCAGAAGGGCACGATCCACATCCTCGCATCGAGCCAGGGCGTGAGCTCGCTTGACGTGAACGAGAGGCTTTTGAGCAATCCAGCAGGCAACGGCGCGCAGCAGACGCCCATTGTCGTGTTGAGAAAGTAATACAGCTGTTCAAAAAAGAATGTCCCGGAACGGTGGGTAATTTCCTTACAGTAGTTGGACCCTCTAACTCCCTTAATCTTGTAACCATTCTTAAGGTCAACTTCCCCTTGCTTCCACAGAGGTAACTTACTTACGATAGTTTGCTCCGTGACCACTCACTCTTACATACATACATCGACAAGTCTTACTACCGTCTAAAGGTACCGGTACTTACGTGGCGCAGTGGCGCTGCCTCAAGTGGCTTTCTCCCCCGGGGGAGTTCTTCGGCTCTTAGGGCCACCACTAGGGATACGCGACTTGACGTCAACTGCAAGTGCATGTAAGCTTTTTCCAAAATCCAAGGTGATCAATCTCTTTTGCAAAGGTCCATGGCACGGACTACAAAACCAACCCCGAACCCCTACGATAACCCCGAATTCAACCAGAAAAGAACCATGAAAAAGGAAACCCCTAACTAGATTGACGGGGACTTGATCCGGTATCCCCTTTTCTCTTCCGGAGAGTCTGTACTGAGCCCTGGGCGCCGCCGTCGTGCTCGAAACCACCCTCCTGAACCCTCCATCCTCCTGTCGCCGACGCCACCAGTGCGTGCGCTCGTGCTTGTTCATTCTTGGCCTTTGTTAGTACCACTTTTCTTTCATCATGGGTCGCATGCACAGCAAGGGCAAGGGCATGTCGTCCAGTGCCCTCCCCTACAAACGCACGCCGCCATCCTGGCTGAAAATCACCCACCAGGAAGTCGTCGACTCCATCTGCCGACTCGCACGTAAGGGTATGACGCCGTCGCAAATCGGGGTGACGCTTCGTGATCAGCACGGTATCGCGCAGGTGGGATCCGTGACGGGATCGAAAATCGTGCGCATCCTTAAGGGAAACGGACTCGCGCCGGAACTGCCGGAGGACCTCTTCCAACTCATCAAGAAGGCGGTCTCCATCCGAAAGCACCTCGACCGCAACCGCCGCGACAAGGACTCCAAGTTCCGCCTGATTCTCGTCGAGTCGCGCATCCACCGTCTGGCACGCTACTACCGAGGAGTGAAGGTACGTTCTCTCTGACTTCTTCGTGGTGTTGATGTTGCAAACGTAATGGGCGAAAGAAGGCGGCACTCTGGCATCGTATTTCTAAAACAATAATCAAGGACTAACAGATACTACCAAACACACACAACAACGACATAACTCACTTCACCTTTTGCAGAAACTGCCTGGTAACTTTAAGTACGAGTCGTCCACCGCGTCGACGCTGCTCACCCAGGCTAGCTAAAGTTGGCGGCGTTTTTTTCCTCACGGCATCGCTCGTTCGTGTGTGTAACGACTTCACCAAAACTTTTGGTTCACTTCAAGGCGTCGTGCGCGCGCGCTCCAACAATCAAACATACAAACATACAAACTGACGACGACGACGACGACGATGTTGACGACGGTGAGTGACGCTCATTCTCGACGTCCTGTCGATCAAGTCAAAAGTCGTAGTCTTCCCCAACCACCGTTCGTTAGCCTTCATTCTCATCTTCACTCTCCATTTCCTGTCAATATGGCTCCTTTCGTAGGGACGATAACCACCACCACCACCACCACCACCCGTGCGCGTGTTATGCTTGCGCCGTCCATCCGTACGACGAGGAATGCGACGTGCCACGCGTCCTTGACATTCGTAGCCATGAAAACTCATCAGCCACGCTGTGTCGTACCGCGTCCTCGTCACTCGGGCGCAGGTGCCGTTGCTGTGCCAACTATTCGCCATAGTCGTTTCTTACCGCGCTGCGCTGCAGCTCAACACACGCCTGCTTTATCGTCGAAAGAGAAAAAGGAAATCAGAAGTCGCGCCAATGCCATGGGTAAGCAGTGCGTGGTATTTCAGCTCGGAAAGAACGGTGCGACGGAAGCGGCCATGCAAGCGGTCGACGACTGCGTGACTGCGAACGAAATCATACGCGTGAAGATCGTTGGCAGCTGTCCTCTCAGCTTAGACGAGGCGACTGAGGCGATGGAAACGTCCATTCCAGGCGCGGTTGTTGTCGGGCATATTGGAAATACGTTGTACCTGTACAAGCCAAAGTAAAATACTACTGTGACACTCACTCCTTTGCAACTCAAGTCTTGGCGCGCTTCGCGTCTGCGCCCTCCTCCTCCGCCTTGTCGTCCGCCTTCCTTTTCTTGGCAGCCTCCTTCTCAGCCAAGCGTTTTTCGCGTTCGTTCTGGCCCATGCGTTCTTCCGGAGGTTTCGCGAGCTCGCTCATGTTCCACTTTGCGAGTTCGTAGTAGTCGTGCACGACGGTGATGGCGGCGCTGTTTTTGACGTGCGTGACGATGATGACAATCTGAGGTCGGTCGAGGTTGACGACGTGTCTTTTTGGAACGCTGTCGACGACGGCATTAATAACGCCGAGTCTGTCTAGTTTGGTGCATATGCGGTGGTCATAAATCACGGCGTAGCGATACACGGGCAAGTCTTGTGCCGTATCGTTCGGGTCGCCGAAGTGTCTGGCTATGATGGGTGCCGCACACGCCTTGATGTCGTCGAGTTTGGCGACGCAGACGTCTTCGACGGGCAGGAATCGGTTGAGCCATCGGCTTTTGCACCTTCGTGTTTTGTCGACGTCGTCCATGATGGCACGCACGGTATCGTGGACGCGCGTCGGTAGCGGTTTGGCGTCGTTTTCGTTCTTGGCGTGTTCCGTCGCGACCATGTACAGCGTCCCTCGACTTCCAATGTCCACACGTTTGAACGGCGCGTTCTCGCGTCTGCTTTTCGCGCGCAGGTCTTTGAGTTCCTCCTCGAGTGCTTTCGACACGTCAACGTCAGCAGATGCGGAGGTTGGCTTATCTTTTTCACCTTCTTTCTTTTTGTCGTCAGAAGCTTCGGCACCCCCACCCCCAGCTGCTGAGTCACCACCGGTAGGATTCGAGGAGGCAGACGTCCAGAATTCGTCCATCATACGAAACACGTCAGAAACACACTTATTTTCACACCGGTCTGCACATGACAGTAGAAATCCACACGACGATCGGGGAAGTTCGTCACCCCCTAACGAGTTGTTGTTGTAGTAACGACCACGGGAACGACCACCACCTGAACCACCACCACGAGGAGCCATACGAGCAAGGAGGGGAGCACACACGATACACGACTGGTCACCACCTGGATGGAGGGAGGGGGGCAGATTCGGCGAATGGCGAATGGCGAATGGCGGCGGCGCTGTGGTCCCTGGAAGTCTGGAACACCCCCAGGGGGGCCAAGTGCCAACCCCAAAACTCCTCTCAAGGAAACCCCGAACTCAATGCAATGAAACCCCGAACTCCTCTCCATGACTGAAACCCCGAACTCAATGCAATGAAACCCCGAACTCCTCTCCATGACTGAAACCCCGAACTCCTCTCAAAGAAACCCCGAACTCCTCTCCATGACTGAAACCCCGAACTCAATGCAATGAAACCCCGAACTCAATGAATGAAACCCCGAACTCAATTCAATGAAACCCCGAATGATATGGATTCGTGGAATTGGTTTGCCCATATGGCACTCCCATAGAACTATCATAGGCCGCCGCCATACATATATATCTTCATTCATCACAGCCTGCCTTTCTTTTTATAAATCTCCTCGTCCATATAATTCAATCATGTCCACAGTGCCTTCATCGAGCAATTCCTTCTTACCTACGGAACTGCAAACTGCCGTACTTGGTGGTTCGGAATCCATACCTGAATCCACACCTATCATCAAAGGATACGCATTCCCACCACCTCCTTCGTCAGCATCATCATCATCGTCGTCATCAGTGGACTACGAGTTATTACTAGACGCCATGTTGACGACGGGGTTTCAAGCCACGCACTTTGCCATGGCGTGCGATGAAGTCACACGTATGCTCACGTGGAGACTCTCGCAGGAAGATTTAGAAAATACACCAGAAGGACTGGAAATGAAAGAAGCGCTGAGAGACACGGAATTCGAAGATCCGGCAACACACAACGACGTACGCACGAAAATATTCCTAGGGTGCACGTCCAACCTCATCAGCAGCGGTGTGCGCGAATCAATCAGGTACCTCTGCCAGCACAAACTCATCGACGTGCTCGTCACTACCGCCGGAGGAATCGAGGAGGACCTCATCAAGTGCATGGCGCCCACGTACGTCGGAGACTTCAACCTCAAAGGAAAAGAACTCAGACCGAAAGGTTTGAACCGCATCGGAAACCTTCTGCTTCCCAACGACAACTACTGCAAATTCGAAGACTGGCTCATGCCTATCCTGGACGCCATGCTCAAGGAACAGCGAGAAGACGGCGTCGTGTGGACGCCGTCGCGCATGATTCGACGACTAGGAAAGGAAATCAATCACGAAGAATCTATCTACTACTGGTGCTACAAAAATGACATACCCGTCTACTGCCCGAGCATCACAGACGGATCCATTGGAGACATGCTGTACTTTCACACGTTCAAGTCTGGCGTCGACGACGACGCCAATCTAGGCGGCCAGACGCACATCGTGCTGGACATCGTGCGCGACATTCGAAGCATGAACAACGAGTCCGTGACGTGCAAGTGCTGGCGTCGCACAGGGGCTATCATACTCGGGGGCGGATTGCCGAAGCACCACATCTGCAATGCGAACCTCATGCGCAACGGCGCCGACTTCGCCGTCTTCCTCAACACCGCGCAGGAGTTTGATGGAAGCGACTCTGGTGCGAAGCCAGATGAAGCTGTGAGCTGGGGCAAGATCAAGATGGAAGCTAGGCCTGTGAAGGTTCACGGAGAGGCGACATTGCTCTTCCCTCTACTCGTCGCGCGTACCTTCGCCAAAATTGGTAGATGGTGAAGTTCAACTCAACAAAATTGATTGTAATAATGCTTTACAAGATAACTCTCTAATACAAACATCGAATTCATTACGTGTTTTGTGGATAGTGAATGTGAATGGTGTGAATGGACGACTGTTGGACAAAGTAAAGTACATTCAATTACTGAATGAGCAATCACAATTGGCGTTTTTTTATCACGCGGCATCAATCGCTGCAAGCTCTGCTGATGCCGCAGCATTCGTCGGATCAAGAGATACGACGTCGCGCAACTCGCGTGCGGCATCCGAAATGCAACCAAGCATTCGCAACGCGCACGCTCGCCTGAATCTCGCCTTGAGCAGCAGTGGCGTCCTTTCGTTCGCCATCTCCGGATTTTCGTGGAATGCAACAGCGCCGAGCGCGAACGCCGCCTCACAGTCGTCAAATGCGCCCTTAGCATCGTCGAGGGCAAGGCGCACAGCCGCTCGATTGCACCTGAGCGCCGCGGTGGTTGGGTGAGGCGCGGGAGGCGCGGCGAGACCTGCGGAGTACAGCGACTCCGCGAGTTCGTACTCCTTGCTGTTGAATGCATTGTTTCCACGGCGTTTGCACTTCTCCGCCTGTGGCATTTCAGCGAGCATTTTCTTCTTGCGCGCCTCGGTACGCCACAACTTCACACCCGCCTCTGTGACTTTTTTCCAAACTGCGTTGCAGTCTGTGACCCTTTCGAGGCGCAGCACGTCTCCTCTCTGAACATCCTGCGGCAGTTCGACGAGTGCGCGAAAGTAGTCGTCTTCGAGCACGAGGCACTTGATCGAAGCGAGCGACTTTCGCGCGGCGTAGAGCAGGCTTTTTGCGTCGACTTGTTCCAGCGACGTGAGCACTTCGTCGGACAGGACTGCAAGTCGCACCCGCACGAGAGTCGTGGTTGGCGTCGCGAGCGGTCGCGAGATGGTTGGTCCTTTTTTTCCGAGTGCGTCGAGTCTGCTTTCGATTTCCGACGCGAGCTGCGGGTTAACTTCCGCGATGCCGTCGGCATATTCCTCGACACTGCGCGGCATATCCCTGACGGTTGCGTTTTCCCGTCTTTGTTTGCGTATCTCTTCCAGTTGCTGCGGCGTGAGCTGCGTCGCCGCATCTGACGACGAAGAATCCCCCGCCACGGACCATTGGTACGACGACGACGACGAGTGAGAGTTATCCTCGTCGTCAATTTCCGTGCGAAACACCGCCGGACCGACGCGCGTGACTCGCACGACGTCGAGCACGACGCCACGGTTTTGGGCTGATTTGATGAGGAGTGCTATGCGTGCGGCAAGAGAGTTAGATGAGTGCTGGAGCGCCTTAGAGGAAGCGTCGTCGGCACAAGAGGCGGATCCCGTGTACGACTTGCCCTTTAAGTGCCCGGACGTGTACGTCCAACGAGGCATACCTATTAATAGAATAGGCGACGATGTCACGATGAGGATGACGACGAGGAAGATTCGAGAAGAATGAAAGATGAGGTTCCCTCTCCAACCCCTATTCAGACGCGCGGTGATTAGGGGTTTGGGGAAATAGAAAGTAGGGGTTAGGGGTTTCTGAATTCTCGGGGGGAGCGCCGCCAGACCTCCACCTCCGGATCCTCCTCCCCTCTTCCCTCTTCATTCTTGTACCACCATGGGCGGTCCTTCGTACTCATCCACATTAGACGAGTTCATCTTGAGGGCGGAGGCTGTTTTTAGGTCGTCGCCGTATCTGGCGAGGTACTCACTGAAGTACCGTGCGCGCGAAGGACGCCTTGTGTTGAAGATGACGGATAATTCTTCCGTCATAATGTACGCCACACACCAGGCGTCCGACTTACGCAAAATTGAACGATTCAATAACCGCATGTTCGCGCTCATGTCTAGAGGTACGTCGGCAGACACGGACTCCTTCCTCGCGCAACAGGAGGCGGAAGCGCAAGCGGCACACCTCGCAATGCTCGCGGGTAAGCCGGCGGCGCACTAGCGGATGTGCCTTGACCGCCTACCCAAGCAGTTCACCTCGGACGACCTCGTCGTTATCGCTGACCCGATGGTGGCAACCGGCGGTACCGCCATCAACGCCGTCCGCGACGTGCTTGACCGCGGCGCGGATGTCAAGAATGTCAGGCTCGTGTGCGCGGTGTGTGCGCCTCCCGCGCTGACGAAGCTTGGTGACGAGTTTCCAGAACTCATCATGTACAGTGCGATCGATGATTGACCCCCGAGCTCAACGATAAGGGGTACATCGTCCCAGGTCTTGGAGACGCGGGCGACAGAGTGTATGGTACGGAGTAAGCTGTGACTGCTCATTCAATTGTCTAATAGATTTTACTTTATTCGTCCAACGGTCGTGCATGCACACAATTCACATAAATTGTAGTACACCAGTGCCTCGAGCCGGGTAACTCTTCTTGAAAACTTTACTTAACTGCAGCCGAGTTGAAAAGGACGACGACACCAACCGTGTTCCTTCTCCTCCTGTTGAGACTTAATTTAGCTTTGAGCGGCGAACCACCACCACCATATCCATTTTTAACAACCGCGGTTACAGCGCCACCATGTGCTCGCGCGGCGTGCAGTCGCGTGGCAGCGTCTCGTGCTCCTGTGTGAGGTTCTCGGCCCGAAGCTCTCTCCCTATTCGCGTCTCGCCTTTGAGGCTTCGACCGGGTCGATCTCTCGCACGTCACACAAGGTTATTCTTTAGAACTACGCCAGTCGCCCGTACGCCACGCTAGAATGACGTCGGTGTATAATAGGAACTTTTAGCACACGTGTTATTCTGTGTACATACATACGACACGTTCTAATTATGCATTTAAGAAGATGCAATATCAACATAAGACATACGCTAGATTCAATTTTTATCGGTACATAATTTGCATGTCTACAAAAGAACACCAAAATTTGTTTTAGTGTCACACCGCCATCGCCGCGAGCTTCAGCCTGTACATGAGATTCTGGAGGTCGCGGGCCATGGCTTCATTCGCAGCGCCCGTGTAGCTGGCGTTCAACAGGCCCCAGTCCTGGAACTCGCCATGCGGGTGCCCGCTTCCGCCGCTCTTGTCACAGCAGGGCGGCTTGCACCACTGAGGAGTCTTGCCGTCGCCGTTCGCGCCGCTCGAGTCTAGGCTCCACAACGCGAACCCCACCTCCTCGCGCTTCGCCAGATAGAGCATCATGTGCTTCCAGTACGAGGTGTCGCGTGAGTGCTCCTTTTCGACTTGCGAGGCGCCGAATTCGCCGAGTAGGATCGGGTACTTGCCTTCGGTAGCGATGACGCCCCAGCGCTTGTCCAGCAGCGCCTCGAACGCCGGGTACGTCAGGTTACTCAGGTTCTTCGGGTTCTCCCACGCGTAGTCGTGGGGACTGTAGACGACGCGGTCGAGGCGGACGGCCCCAGAGCCACTGATGATTTCATGCACGGGGAGCGTGACGCTGAAGCCGGTCGCCTCCACGACAAGCAGCATCTCCGGGTTGACAGCTCGTATCGCGCGCCCGCAGCGCTCGAAGGCGTCGCGCCACGCACCCCAGGGCTCGTCCACGACTCGGCAGGCGTGCGGCGTGCCGTGCGCAGCCTTCACGCGCGTCTCGCGTGGCTCGTTCCTGAGGTCGGCGCCGAACACGAGGGGCGTGCTGCGGTACCTCGCGGCGAGCTTCACCCACGCTTCGACCCAGGCCTCTTCCGGCCACCGTTCGTTGTACCAGAGCCCGTTGTCGTCGACGAGGTTGCAGCACCACCCCGAGTCTGACATGTGGTTGTCAAGCAGCACGCCCACGCCTGCGTCGGACAACGCGGACACGGCGGCATCGAGCGCGTCCATCGACGTGCGTATCTTGTACCCCTTCTCCGTGGCAGCCTTCACGGTCCTCGCGTCGAGCGTCGGGTCCGTCAGGACGTTCTGGACCGAGAAGGGCAGCCTGACGCAGTTGAAGCCGAGCCTCGAAACGGTCTCGGCAATCGTCTTCGGGTCCTGGATGTGAAGTCCGCTGGGTGAGCCGTCGAGCTGCTCAGCGCCGAACCAGTTGACGCACGCCAGGCGGACGTCCACCCCGGAGGCGTCCACGACGCGTGCGCCATCGACGCCGAGGGGCACCTCCAGAGGCGCGGCAGAGCATGCGGACACGCCGAGAAGCAGCAGGGAGATTAAGTACAAGGGTAACACCACAGTGCGACGACGACATAGTGTCGCCATCATCACATGTTCTGATATTTCTGATATTTTTTTCTCTGATGGAATAGGCGTTGGCCGATATTGCTATTCGGCGAAACAACGTCCGAGGAAATTTCGGGGTAACCCTAACCCTAGCTGTAAACCAAACCCTAACCCGTAGCCCTAATCTTAGCTGTAACCCTAACCCTAACCCGTAACCCTATCGTAGCCGTAACCCTACCACTCACTCCCCCCCTTGGATGGAACGCCCTTAGAAAAAAAAAAAAAAAAAAAAAAACAAGCTGTGGCAAGTTGTGCAACCTAGGCACAGCTTATTAGCGGTCGTCGCCCGCCTGAACTGAACGGGAACGGACTGTTCCCAAGCAAAAAACAAAGGGGTACCCTAGGCGGGAAGGAACGGAGGAGGGGGAGGTCGTCCTGTGACGAGTCCCCGGCCGGTGCCCGGAGGTCGGTCTGGCAAGGGGGAAGGCAAGGGGGAGAGGAAGGGGAGGCAGGATTGTGATGTGAAAAGCCATTCCCCGACCTAATCGCTCGACCAAAGCAGAGGCCCCGTTCGTTCTCGGGGCCTCTCTGGAGGGGCCGGGGGCGAACTCCCCATTCTCGGAACCTCGGAACTCGGCCATGGCGACTCGGGGCCCCTCTGGAGGAATGTCTATGTCTATGTCCACTACTCATGATGTATCTTTTGTGAACCGTCACACGTCGTCCGTCCGCCTCCCGTCATCCTCAGTCACTACGTCTAGCGATTCCATCAATGCGTTCTTAAGTTACCTGGATTTGAAAAGTTCAGGTTTGCTACGTAACCACATGCTCAACTCGGGAAAGGATGAACTTGCGTACATCACCACAAGACATATCACCAAGGAGGGGGGCATACACCACGACGGACACAACCACGTGGGCTCGTTCTTCAAGGATAAACACAAACTCAGCGACAACCCTGTAGTGCTCAGGAGCGCTGAAGACGCGCTCATACACGGCGACGACGCCGCACGCGTCGAAAACGAAGTGGACGCATCCCTCGAACTGCACAGACTTCTCACGGGATACTGCACGGAACGAACACGTAAAGGCGTGCAGTTCCTGTGCGTGCACGGGTGGCTGAGACTCGTGCGCGACCTCGAGGTGCTCGACAACAAACTCGCACTCGGGTCAGCCGTCGCCATCTTCGAGGATGCCAACGACCTCGTCACGAGACCAGGCCGGAACGGAAACAAGACGGAACTTAAGGCGGACGCCAAGGCGTTTCGACGCATGCTCACACACCTCGCGCAGATGAGGTACCCCTCCTCCGCAAATCCGCTGCAGACACTCATCGCCTGGCACGCGCCGCTCGCACGAGGAGCGCCGCACACGTCGCGGTATCGGCACCCAGAACCTGGGGTGGCTATGTACCCAGTCGGATACGACGGCGATGTCGTGACGCCCGGCGACGCACCACCGCCACCTCCGCCCGTCGTCGGCGACGAACTCGACGACATAGCAAGCCTCGAAGCGTGCGCGCTGCTGAAGAAGTACCGTGCGCCGCTGCGGCGCGTATACGCGCACTACTGCACGCTGTCGCTCATCAGCTGCGTGTACTCGACATGGCCGCATGTCAAAGGCGCCAATCGCGCGATGAGAGAGGGCGAATTCCTACGCCTTCTGTCCGACTTCTACGCCACGCCATTGCTGCTTGAACGGCAGGAGTGCATATCGGCGTTTCGAGCCGCAAATCGAGACGCGGAGCTCACGGACCGGCCCGCGAAGGCGGTTGGCAGCTTCCCGCAATTCTGCGAAGCGCTGCTTCGCTGTGCGCTGCGATGTGCGTCGAGCCTGCCCAAGAGACTCAGCTCGACGAAAACGGCATGCACTGAGGCTGTCGCGTCGATGAGGCTTGGAGATATGAGCGACGACTTGCATGCAAGGCGCAAGCTCGAGACATGCTTCGACAGACGCCGACAGAAGATGGGCATGGCAACAGCACAACGCATTGGAACGACGGACGAAGATTTTATTGCGCGCGCAGAGCTCGCGCTGGAGACGCAACGTAAGAACGAGCAGCTGAAGAGCCTGCAGGAAATGCCGGTGAAGGAGCGCATGCGGCGAACGGAGATGAAGCGGCAGAAGGAGGCGCGCGAGGCGGCGGCCGCCAGGCCGCCCTTGCCTCAAATCATTGGCATCCATGGCCCCGTTGCACCTCCCATCAGCCTGGACGTCGTGATTGGCGGTCCTTCGAAGACGCAGAGCCGTTCGCCGATGGTGACGCTCGGCGACTTCATAGACGGCGACCGTGGTGAGGCGGAGCTGCGCGGTGACAGCCGCGGCTCTCAGCTGTCCGCGTTCGAGCGCCTGAATAGCACGCGCACGTTTGCGAACGCGGAGGCTGAGATGAAGGGCTGGCACGCGCTCCCTGACCCTGCCGCGAGTCCGCATCTGCCTGGCTTTGGTCGTCACGGCGAGAAGACCAATGGAGATTTGTTTGGCGAAGAATTGTGACGTTGTTTCTTTCTTTCTATGAGCCTCACCTTTCTCTTTTTGCGTTATGTCGTAAGTGAGGTGAAGTGAGGGGTGGCAACGCGCGCTCATAAACCCCTAACCATTTTCCTCCTGCGACCTGCGGATTACTCTGCGGATTAATTGTTGCGGCGCCATCCCGTCCCCTTCCGATTCTTGTTGCCCAATATGGCGGCGGCACTTCGCGGCACTTCGCGGCTCTTCACGGTCACGGCTTCGTTGGGTAACCCTTGCGGTCTCCTCGGCTCATTGACGGTCATTGGCTGGTTGATGTTTGTGTTGAGCTCATTCGTCTTGGGTGTGCTCGTGGGCTTTAGTCACAAAACCGGTTCTGGCACCGGTTCGGCCTTGTCGGCTTGCCCACCTTGCCCTCTGCGGTGCGATACGGAGAAGTCAAACGTCCTTGCGTCCACGTCCTTGCATAGTGAGGCTGTGCAAGAGATGCCAAGGGAACGCCTCGCGGAGTCTGCCTTGACAGAGGAAGATCGCAGCACCTCCACCGAGTCAAACCAGTGCACGTTCACGTCGCTGCACGAGGACGTGCGCGATGAACTGATGCGGTGCAGATGGCGCGCCTTAAGACCGCCGCCGCTGATCGCAGACGTGAATCTAGGCGGGCGAGGTGTAGGACCGGACATGCCGCCGAATGTAGCGTGGATATTCGCGACACGGGGGCTTGGTCGGTATAACTACGAAGACATGGCGGCGCATGCGCCGAGACCGCGCAACCACCACGTCCATCCTTACCAGACGCCTGGCGGCGAGGCAACATCGCACCTCGTGCACTTCGAGCATGGCCGACCGGTGTGGACGGATCGGCTCGTACGACGCATGCACGCCATGGCGCGGCGCAAAGAAAGCCTCAGCCCGCACGACTACCCGCACGGCGCCGAGGACGTGTTGCTCGCCGCGCGACACTTCGTACGAACGCCGCCGGCGAAGGCGCTCGTTGTGAGTGCCATCACGCCGTGGCTGGAAGTTGCGTTGCTCGAGTGGGGCGTCGAGGAAGTCTTCACTGTTGACTACAACCCACCGGTGCTGAGGCAAACGACGAGGACAGCAGCGGACGACGGTGACGGCGACGGCGACGGCGACGGAAGTCTCATGAGCAGAATGCGATCGCTGAGCTCGCGCGAGTTGTACAAGCACGTCGGCGCCTTCGAGCTCGTGGTCAGCTTCAGCGGCCTCGAGCACGACGGCTTAGGCCGCTACGGCGACCCGCTTGATCCTGACGGCGACTATGCTGGTGCCGCAGAGGCGGCCGCGATGCTTGCGCACGGCGGCACGCTGTTACTAAGCGTTCCGACGGGCGCCGTCGACGACGTCGAGGGGCAAGGGCACCGCATCTACGGGCCGCACAGGTTCCCACGCCTCGTCAACGCGACGCAGCTGCAGCTCGTTGGTCGCGCGTGGGATAGTCGCGTGGTGCTTGGTGGGCTTGAGAACGCGGACGAGCCGCCGCAAGTGTACGCGGATGATTCGAAGCGCGGCGAGAACGAGAACGAGCCTGGGCAGATTCGTCCAACGTGGCAGTATCAGCAAGTGTTCGCGTTGAGACGCGACGACGAACACCACGTCGCAGGCGGGTGGAAAGACGAAAGCTGCGCCGATCGTGTGTAATATTGTATGAAAATTCAGAATACTTGCTTACAGAGCCCATCGCCGTGAGCACCATCCACGTGGGTTTACTGCGGCTCGCGTGTGCGACGCATGTCGACGAGCACGAAGCCTGCGATGGCGAAGGCTGAGGCGGCGGCGTATCCGGTGAAGAATCGCGACGGGCCGAGCCACATCGTGCACGCGACGACGAAGGCGGACCAAGGGAGCCACGTTCGTGCGGCGTGGTAAACGCTGATGTGTCTTCCGTAGAAGAAGACGTGCGCGGCTAGTCTGACGACGTTCCAGTCTCTGACCGCCGCGCGTTCGAGTCCCACGCCAGTTTGTCTCTGGAACGCGTTGAGCGCGTGGCACACCATTGCGTGGCAGTTGTTGGTGATGAACGAGTAGTTCTCCTGGCTGAATACGACGGCCGTCTTTCCAATTTGTTGGTCCCACGCGGTGACGAGTTCGTCCCACGACGCCGCAGGAACGTCGTTCGGCCTTGCGACGGCGCAGTAGCGCGCCTGTCTTCCGAACATGAGCGTTCCAACGGCGTTATCGAGCACGGTGAAGTCTCCCGCGAATTCGGACGTCGCTCCGTTCGCGTATGCTAAGCCGACGTGTCCGACGAAAGGGAAGACCCACGTGATGAGAGGGATGGGGCACCACACGACGGCTGTTCGTGGCACGAGCATGGCCTTGCGCATCGCGTGTTGCTTGCCTTGATTTCCACCTCCTGACAGTGGAGACAGCGGCATCGTATCCGTTGACGCTCCTCCTACGTGTGGTTTGTTGTCACACGACGCACACGACGACGGACATGATGAAGGCGTTACCAACAGCGAGTTCGGGTTGGGCACCACCACCATGGCTGAATCCTAAATGGCGCAAAATGAGAGAATGAGAGAATGCAAGAAACAGCCGGCTGAACCCACGAATACCGTGCAGTATGTACACGATCGAAGCAGATCGACGAAGCAGACGTTGAATACTGACCACCTTGTGGAACGCGGCATGAAGGCGAATAATGGTGAAAGTTAATAACTATCGGATTTCCGTAAAAAACGTGTGTACATAACCGTGCCCCGGCTGCCTGGGGATCCCGGTCCGACACATACTGGCGGATCCCGACCAAAACGAATACAGTACCAAGATTGAGTGCCCGGGCATTCATACATAACGGGAGGTTTGTGAGCACAAGTTACAACGAAATCTATGGCGGCATGGCGCACATGCGTGCAGCGGCGTGCTCGTATCACCTGTACCACGGCATAGCGGCGCCGAGGGTTGATTGAGCCATTGAGGAGACATCGGACGTGCCGGTGGTCACCAGACACACAAAATCCCTGCAAAACAACGATGCCCCCTTTTTGCTACTGTAGTAGACTAGTAGGTGATCAACCTTAAGGGAGAGAGTACTAGCCGCCGGTTCACGCCGTTCACCCAGAACTCCTCATGCAACACTTCAAACCAAAAGGGGGGCGACGAACGGCTGGTCGCCAAGGCCCAAGGGCCAAGGCGAAGGAGGTCCTCCGGGAGAACCCTTCATCGCAGGCACCACAAGTACGATGGCGCTCGCGTATTGCATCCCATTCGCGTTCCTGCTCATTTATCAGAGTCGCAGCAGCAGCAGCTTCGCGATGTTTTCAACCTGACCGACCTCTTCGAACCGCCAAAAGCTGATGAAACACCTTTCCGATCCGCTCACGAGTCACGACATGGATATCGCGTTCGAAGGCCCGCCACCTCCGCCCGTCGTCACTTGTTAGTCGTTATTGACGTTCGTGCTTACTAAGAGTTGTGGAGTTCCTTACCGCCACATGTGGCTGCTGACGTACCTTCTCCCCACAGCCTCTACTCGCGCATTGCTCATGCGCGCTCGTCACCATTCACTCGCCGTGACTAGCCGACGCCATTACTTACGCCAACTTCTGTTGGTTAGTGGTCATGCTAACACTGTTACGGACCTTTGGTACCGACTTAAATTGGAGTTTTCTAGTTTCTGTGGATCTAATTGGTCGTTTCGTTTGGGTCTACTTTTGGGTTTCCCCCATCCAAATGAAACGGCACTGCAAGTCCATGCGCAAGTAGTTCCTAAGCTTACCACTGGTCAAGTGCAACAACGGGTCCATGCATGTCTTCCGTCCAACAATCTGACCACCATGTACACCGGCCATGCCAGTCGAAATGAAAGGAAGTCTGTGAAAACGTCTGTGAGCCTCGAAGGGTCTCGAAGGGCATCCATCCATCAGCTGCTCAAGTTCGTCTTCGGAGGTGGTTGAGCTGTTGAGTGGTGCCAGTTTGGCATTTTGCCCCTTTGCCCTTGGCATTTGTTGTTGACCAGCTTCTTTTTTTTTACTTTTGTTTTTTTACTCTTTGCTGCGTGTACTGCGTGTACTGCGTGTATTGGTGTTGTGCGTGTATTCCTCGAGGCTTTTGTATTGGCGACGATGGACGACGCTCACTTGACAGAAGAGCAAAAAGCCATGCTGTGGGAACAGGCGAAGAAGCAGTCAGCTGTGACAGCGGGCATGAGACCTATGTTCGGATTCGGGACTCGTAGAGAAATCAGCGACGTGGAGACGGCGTCGCAAGGTTCAGACAACAGCAACAGCGCTGCAGGAAAGATGGGTGGCATGTTCGCACGACTGCGTGGAGGACGGAAAAATGACGACGACAAAAACAACAACAACGCCGCTGCGGCCGCGACGCCGCAGGAAGAAAGTCGCGGTGGACGGTTCAAAATGCCGTCCATGGGATTCCGCAAGAAGAAGGACGAGTCACAAGAACAAGACGTCGTGCCTGAGACGCCGATCGCGAAACAACCAAGCGGCGCAGCGACGGCGGCGGAAACGCCTGGCGCAGGCCTCGGCCTTGACACAGGCCTGCGTGCCTTCCTCACACCTGGGACCAAACAAGAGCTTCGCGCCGCAGCTGACGCGAACGCGAACGCGAGTGCACTTGTCGATGACGTGTCGGCGCACGCGCAAGCTGCTGCTGAAGCATCGAGGAAGGCAGATGCCGCCGCCAATCTACTCGCGACGCTGCAGACGCCTGCGCCTATTAAAGCGCCCCAAAATATGTCTGATACCATGCCAGCACCTCCTCCGCCACCTGATTACTCTGACGCGACGGGCAACACACCTCAGCCTCCAGTAGCCAACGACGCCGCTTCTGCTGAGCTAGCGGTCTTGCACGAGGCGCTCAGCGCGTCTGAAGAACGTCGCCTAACTCTTCAAACTTCGCTCGATCAGGCAAAACATCAAGTTGATGAGCTGACCAAGCAGATTCACCAAGCCAGCGCGAACGCGAGTGCGTTGGAAGCCAAGGCTCAACGTGACTTGACTGAATCCAATCAGCTTCTTGCTCGCGTGAGCGCCTTGGAGTCTGAGAAGGCGGAGCTCGCGAAGGGCGGCGACGCGGCGGCACAAGCTGCATCGGCGGAGGCGGAGTCGCTTCGCGCTCGCGTGGGCGCCTTGGAGTCTGAGAAGGCGGAGCTCGCGAAGGGCGGCGACGCGGCGGCACAAGCCGCATCGGCGGAGGCGGAGTCGCTTCGCGCTCGCGTGAGCGCCTTGGAGTCTGAGAAGGCGGAGCTCGCGAAGGGCGGCGACGCGGCGGCACAAGCTGCATCGGCGGAGGCGGAGTCGCTTCGCGCTCGCGTGGGCGCCTTGGAGTCTGAGAAGGCGGAGCTCGCGAAGGGCGGCGACGCGGCGGCACAAGCCGCATCGGCGGAGGCGGAGTCGCTTCGCGCTCGCGTGGGCGCCTTGGAGTCTGAGAAGGCGGAGCTCGCGAAGGGCGGCGACGCGGCGGCACAAGCTGCATCGGCGGAGGCGGAGTCGCTTCGCGCTCGCGTGGGCGCCTTGGAGTCTGAGAAGGCGGAGCTCGCGAAGGGCGGCGACGCGGCGGCACAAGCTGCATCGGCGGAGGCGGAGTCGCTTCGCGCTCGCGTGAGCGCCTTGGAGTCTGAGAAGGCGGAGCTCGCGAAGGGCGGCGACGCGGCGGCACAAGCTGCATCGGCGGAGGCGGAGTCGCTTCGCGCTCGCGTGAGCGCCTTGGAGTCTGAGAAGGCGGAGCTCGCGAAGGGCGGCGACGCGGCGGCACAAGCTGCATCGGCGGAGGCGGAGTCGCTTCGCGCTCGCGTGGGCGCCTTGGAGTCTGAGAAGGCGGAGCTCGCGAAGGGCGGCGACGCGGCGGCACAAGCCGCATCGGCGGAGGCGGAGTCGCTTCGCGCTCGCGTGGGCGCCTTGGAGTCTGAGAAGGCGGAGCTCGCGAAGGGCGGCGACGCGGCGGCACAAGCTGCATCGGCGGAGGCGGAGTCGCTTCGCGCTCGCGTGGGCGCCTTGGAGTCTGAGAAGGCGGAGCTCGCGAAGGGCGGCGACGCGGCGGCACAAGCTGCATCGGCGGAGGCGGAGTCGCTTCGCGCTCGCGTGAGCGCCTTGGAGTCTGAGAAGGCGGAGCTCGCAAAAGGTGCGGATGCGGCGGCACAAACTGCATCGGCGGAGGCGGAGTCGCTTCGTGCGCGTGTGTCTACTTTAGAATCTGAGAAGACGGAGCTCGCGAAGGGCGCCGACGCGTCAGCTCAGGAGATGGAGTCTCTCAGGGCAAGCATAACAAGCTTGGAGTCAGAGAAGAAGGCGCTAGGTGTGAACTGTGACAATGCAGTAGAGGAGGCGAAATCCCTGCGTGCGCGCTTGACAACTTTGGAGATGGAGAAGGATGAAGTCGCGAAAGGTGGCGATGCTGCTGCGCAGGCAGCGGGCAAAGAACTTTCAGACCTTCGGCAGCTGCTCAAAGAGACCGAATCATCCGTGGCTAAATTACGTGACTCAGTTGCATCGGCGACTGAACGAGCGGACGCTGCTGTCGCCGCAGCAGAGGTGGCAGATGCGGAGGCGAAGCGGCTAAATGTAGAATTGCTCGCCGCGGCTGCGGCAAAAACGAGTAAGGAGAGTGAGATAGACGAGCTACAAAGGGAGCTGGCAGGGAGCCGTGCAGACATAGAGCGGCTCCGCCAAGGCATGGCTGAGGGTGCAGCTGAGGTGGACGCTGCAAGCAAGGAACTGAATGCGGAGGTTTTACGTCTAGCCAAAAAGCTCAAAACATCAGAGGATACGCTTGCGTCGACTCGCATGGAGGCTGCTGCTGCTGCTGAAGCAGCTGCGCGAACGACATCGGAATTGGAGGCGGCTCGAGAAACGGCCTTAAAAAGCGCCGAGAAGGCAAACGCGGAAATTTCAACCATCACTTTGCAACTTCAGGAGACACAAAGTGCGCTCAGCACATCAGAAGAGACCATTCGGCAGCACGAGATTAACGAGCAAGAGAGAATAGCGGGGGCCAAGGAGCATGCAGCTGAGGCTGAAAAGCTCACGGACGCTCTCACCAAGGCAACGGCTGCGCAGGAACGTCTTGCTCGACAGTCTGAAGAGGAGGCTAAGGAGGCTAGGAGTGCACGTGAAGAACTCGAGAATAAGCTTGCAGACGCCCTCGGAACCCAGGAACGTCTCACCGCGCAGGTGGAGCAGCTGACAAGTGCACTCTCCGAGGCTCAGGCCAAGGGAGATGCGGCAGCCGCATCGTCATCAGGTGTCGCGCAGGAGCTTGAAAGCAAGCTTGCCGAGGCGACTGCAGCGCAGGAACGTCTCACCGCGCAGGTGGAGCAGCTGACAAGTGCACTCTCCGAGGCTCAGGCCAAGGGAGATGCGGCAGCCGCATCGTCATCAGGTGTCGCGCAGGAGCTTGAAAGCAAGCTTGCCGAGGCGACTGCAGCGCAGGAACGTCTCACCGCGCAGGTGGAGCAGCTGACAAGTGCACTCTCCGAGGCTCAGGCCAAGGGAGACGCGGCAGCCGCATCGTCATCAGGTGTCGCGCAGGAGCTTGAAAGCAAGCTTTCCGAGGCGGCTGCAGCGCAGGAACGTCTCACCGCGCAGGTGGAGCAGCTGACAAGTGCACTCTCCGAGGCTCAGGCTGAGAATGCGCGACTATCCGAAGCACAAGCTAAGGGAGAGGATGCAGCAGCAGCTGCGGCGGCGGCGGCACAGGAGAAACTCGTGGCACAACAGAAAGAAGCGTCCAGCCAAATACAGGAGCTTATGAGCAAGATTGCAGAATCACAGGCTGATAATGCACGGCTCACCACGCAGTTGGAAGGCGGCGAGTCAGCACTTGCTGCGAAAACACAGGAATTGGAACGGGATCTATCGCTTGCCAAGGCGGAGTCTTCCGAGCGCGTATCGGCACTGGAATCACAGCTTGCCGAGAGCGCCGCTAGCCTCGAAAGCGCCAAGGCGGAGTCTTCCGAGCGCGTATCGGCACTGAAATCACAGCTTGCCGAGAGCATCGCTAGCCTCGAAAGCGCCAAGGCGGAGTCTTCCGAGCGCGTATCAGCACTGGAATCACAGCTTGCCGAGAGCATCGCTAGCCTCGAGGAGGTTCGACGACATCACGAGGTGGAAATGGAAACGGCTCGCGGCGAGTTTGAGGAAGCTTCACAGAAGGCACTTGCCGCGGCGTCTAGTGAAGCATCATCCAAATCGGATGATCTAGCACGACTGCAGGCAGACCTTGAGTCGTCGCGCGCCGCCGCAGAGGCTGCTGAGCGTCGTGCAGAGGACTTGTCTACTGAACTAACCAAATCGCAGGCTGATCGTGGGAAGTCGGAGAGTCGTGCCTTGGAGGACCTGCGTACTGAGACGCGAACTCTCGTTCAAGAACGCAATCGTGCGGAACTGCTTGTCGTTGACCTAAAGCGTGAGAACGAGGTTCTCCAGCAACTACTGAATGTCACGCGTTCGATGCAGGCAAGTAAGGGCGAGTCAAAGAGTATGTTTGGAAAGCTTCAGGACCGATTAGGTGGAGGAGGAGCAGGAGGAGGAGGAGGCAGTTATAAGGGGTAAGTGACCTAAAAATAAAATGTAGGGTAGATAATTTTTTTTATGTTCGAGCTGTCACGTGACACGTATGGTGTACATCTCACACCGAAAACACCAACACACACACCACGCATATCTGTCGAGAAGAGGATTTCAGAAAAAGAATCAACGAGAAGCGCAACTGTATCTATATCCCTATCCATCAGAAGGCTAATCTTGTAATTATTATTTGAAAATCGTCTCTCGAGCGCACGTATGATTGCATTCGCACTCATATTTTCTTTTCTTTTTTTCTCTGATTTATCCTCAATTCGTTCTCACTCACTCTCACTCTCTCTCTCTCACACGCACGCACACGCACACGCACACTCTGTTGTCTCGCACTCTCGCACTCTCGCACTCACTCACCCACACACACACACACACACCCTCTCTCACGCACACACACCACATACACCGCTCGAACTCTCCTAGCAGTTCCCTCACTACTACCACCACCTCATCACTTTGGTGGTGCTGCAGGCTGCTTCGATCGTGGCGGCGTTGCGGGACGCTGCTGTCCAATGGCACTGTAGAGGAAGCGCTGCTTCTTCTCCACCGGCTTGAGAATTTGGAACGAGCACATGAGCGTCTCGTCGACGTGCATCATTGCACCCGCGTTGTCGAACTCTCCGCAGTAGTTGGGTGCCGAGAATACCGTCACGAGCTTGCGCTTAGCGAAAAACTCGTACCCATTCTCCACAACCTGGTGAGCGCGGACGATGAGGTCAAAGTCGAAGCGCTTGAGGAACTCGTCAATCACCTGCTCGCCGAAAGTGTAGCTCACGCCACGGTCGTTCTCACCCCACCCCTGAACGTCCTGATCTGGGTCAGACCAGAGAAAGTCGCAGATCATGCCCGTGTCCGGCACGTCTGTGGGCCTCGGGATGTTCTGAATCTGTTGCAGCGACTTCAACTCGGGTGACAATCCTCCGTGTATGCAGAAGATCTTCTCCTCGATGATGGCGGCGAACGGAAGACAGTTGAAGACGTCCATGAACGTCTTCCAGATCTTGATGGAGTAGCGCCGCTTGCACTCGTCGTAGAAGCCGTAGATTCGGCTAATCGACGAGCACTCGTGGTTGCCGCGGAGCATGAAGAAGTTCTCGGGGAACTTGATCTTGTAGCAGAGGAGGAGGAGGGTGACCTCGAGCGAGTTCTTTCCGCGGTCGACGTAGTCACCTAGAAACAGGTAGTTGCTCTCCGGTGGAAAGCCGCCGTACTCAAACAGGCGGAGCAGGTCGCTGTACTGCCCGTGGATGTCACCCACGACGCGGATGGGGCTGCACAGCTCGAGCAGGCAACTTTGCTCCATGAATAAGCTTCGCGCCTTTGAGCAGATGAGCTTCACCTCCTCCTCGGTGACTGGTTGTTTGTTCTGCTTATTTTGTGTCAGTCTGTCGATGACGGACTCGACGTCCAAGGTTGAAGAGACTGCAGCCATGGTGAAGATGTGTTGCTATGGAAAAATTTGTACAGAAAAAGAAAAAAAGGGCAAATGGATTGTCCAAGAAGCGGCAAAGCAGGTTGGCTCTTTTTTCGTAAAGTACTACTTGAGTCTTTTTTCTTTCTGCGCTGTGATTCTGTGCTGTATCCTTTATGTTTTTTTTTGTGTGTAGACACACAAACCCAACAAACGACACGAGCAGCAGCGAGGCAGCGAGCAGACGTCACTCACTCACTCGTTCCTGTACAGTGCTTGGCGTGGAGCAGACGGTCTGCACCTCACCCAGCAAATGAATCGAAGTCCGTGAAACACGCAGAGATGCCAAACCTCGAAAGGAAGGAACCTGTTATTATCACAGTACTGACTCTCCGTGTGTGTGTGCCGTAAACCTACACACGACAACAAGGAAACCGCACGGCAGTCCTGAGAGCAGCAGCAGACGATGCGTGCACGACGCGAGAAGATCAGAGAAAGATCTAGAAAGAAGAAGGATCAAGAAAGATTCAAACAGCAGTCTATGACCAGTGACCCAGTGACCAACGGCTTTTCAAAAGCAAAGCCGGACAGAGAAGCCGCTGTTACACGAGCCGCTTCTGTCGTCGCAGAGCAATGGCGGAGCGGGAGAGAAGGAAGGGGAGCACTGGGGGAGGGAGGGGAGATGCCCTAAAGAAGGCGATTGGGTGCTGCAGTGGAGAGGGCCTCTGAGAGGTCCCGGGTCCCGCCCCCCGGGGGAAGGAAGCAAAACAAAACCAAACCAAACGGTTTGGTTCGAGGCGTTTGGTGTTGGCCTCCCCCCTCCCCTCCCCTCTCTTCGAACCACCAAACCCTCTCAAAACTCCGGCAAACTTTGGCGCGTTTGCGTTGGGGTGTGGGAGAATTCTAATTGGTAACAGGAAAGTAAACTTGGTGGTGCTTTTGCTTGTGGTGCTTTCCTCCGACTTGGTCACCATCATGGATGGAGAGATGGAGGAGTGGAGGGAAACTATGGCACAGCGGTACAGTGTGGTTCTGCGCCCTACGGAGCACAGCCGTCCGTCATTCCAAAGCAGTCAAGACTCCACGAGACCATGAGCAGTTGGCAAGACGAACACTGCAACAACATGGTGTGTGCATTGTGCAACGGAACGGCTCCTCCCATCACAGACGAAGACGAAGATGTTTGCCAACCTTCTTCGAACGAGCTTCTTCTTCAGCGCTCCGGCCGTCTCACAGAGAGAGCAGATCAGCAGCATGAGCAATGAGGGGAGAGAGCAAGCCTTGCCGTGGAAGGAAGGCGGGGAGATGCGCCAGGTTAGATGCGCCAGCCAACGCCTACCTCTCTGATATCAGGATTCAGGAGGAGAGATTTTATTTTATGTAAGTTCCCTTCCAAAGCAAACGACGTCACGCCTTCCTCTCCTTTGTCTGTCTCCGCCCTCCGCAATAATACCGGCAAACGGACACATCGTCCCTTGCAGGCTTGCACTTGCCGGGAAGTTCGCAGAGCCACAGGGCCAACCCCGAATAATTTCCCCTTCGCCAACCCCGCCTTCTAACCCCGCCTCCCCTGCCATTATTTTCCGTCCTCGGCTTCTCCCCGCCATGGACTGGGCTGAACCCACTGGACTGGACTGGGCGTACAGCTCGCCGATTCGCTCGTCGCCGCTGAGTGGCGTCGTTCCGCCAACGTCCAACTCGCCCAAGAAGAACACGGCGCAGGAACGAGCACATGTGCGCCGCAGCCAGCCCCACTCCGCGTTCGCAGCCTCCGTCGACTCCATGCTTGCGACGACCGAGCACTACGTCGCCCGGCTGGCGCACGAGCCGAGCGTGGGTTTGTACTACATTCAGGTTCAATGCTTGCGTGCCTTTTTGCTCTGAAATTTGAACTGCTCGACGCTAACTGTACGAATTGACAAATCAAATTGCCAGGAACACGTGCATCGCAGCGTGCGCGCGTTGGAGAGAGAACGCGAGACGTTGAAAACCTCCAGTGAAAACGCCAGGGACGGTGCGGAGGTGGCGACGCAGGCGCGCGAGCACTTGGACGAGCACTTGCAGACTTCGATTGACAACGTCGAGAGCGCGCTTGGTGGAATATTGGGAAGCCTGCTTGCGGCGAGGAGCGTTCCGAGCAGGGAGGAGGGCGCACCGCGAACGCCGCCGCCGACGTAACTGATGGATATGTATAGTAACTCTGAAATTTACACTTGTATTGGTACATGACACCTGCTCACTCACTCGACGCGACGCCGTATCCAGTCGCTCATCGGGGGAGGGCACCTTCTTCGGAAGACAACGAACAGCTCTGAAAAAATGAAAATCCCAAGGTCGCGAACCCGAACCCGAACCCTAACCCTAACCCTAACCCTAACACAACAAAATTATGCAGTATTCTTTTGGGAGTGTCCATGGGATCAAAAGCAGAGCCCCTGCAGAGCCCACGCATTTCACAGCAACAGCCTTCGAGACAGCGTTCAAGAGTGGATACCTAAATTCCCCCCATTTAGTCCAGGGGAAGCCTAAACTCTAAACTCTAAAGGAATTCCTTCCAAGAATGAAAGGCGTGTTCTCCACAGTCCACACACAAAAGCAAAAGGCCCACCAAAGGAAGAAGATTCGGGATTCGGATTGCGATTATCATTTAGGGAGAGGATAAGAGGGGATACCCCTTCTTCGAGGATTTTCCGTCGCACAAAACTTCCGGCCCCTGGGAACAGCACAGGCGGCACCGGGAGCCATCGAAGGAGTCGGCCCCATCTTTTACCGTAATTATACACGATGATGTCCACGCTCAAGCTCTCCCAGGCGCGCCCGCGATCGGTCGTGCGATGCTCGTCCTCCTCCTCGAAGGTGGTGGTGTCGAAGCCTTCCGTTGTTTCCAAGGCTATTAAGGCTGTGACTACCTCCACGTCCTCAAAGGTCATGGTCACCACCGTCCTCGGTAACGCGATCGTCGCAGGATCCTCCATGGCGGATTCGGGTGCGCTCTTCGACTTCAACATCACGCTTCCCATCATGACCGCGCAGTTTGTCACGCTCATGGTCCTCCTCGACAACTTGTGGTACGTCCAAAAACAAAAAAAGCGCTTTCAACAGACCTATTATCATACAAATAGGGACACAAATCCATCGACACAAGTACTCACAACATCCCCTCCTCACAAACAACAACAACTACTACTACTTACTACTACTCTCTACAGGTTCAAGCCCGTTGGCGCCGTGCTCGACGAGCGCGACGAAAAGATCCGCAGCCAGCTCGGTGATGTCAAGGGCAACGCCGGAGACATCAAGCGAATGGAAGAGGAGGCTGATGAGACGCTCCGCAGCGCGCAGAAGGATGTCGCGGCGATGATTGCCAAGGCGAAGGAGGATGCACAGAAGGAGTGCGACAGCAAGCTCGCGGATGAGAAGGCGAAGGTGGACCGCCAGCTCGCCTCGTCGATCTCCGATCTGGAGGCGGAGAAGGCGGCGACGCTCGCGAACCTCGACGAGGCTGTCTCCACGCTCTCCAAGAGCATCGTCGAGAAGGTGCTCGCGTGAAGTGGCGGGTTACACTTTGTTGGACAGCTCCTTTTTTTACTTGCTTTCCTTGAGTAACACCAAGAGAGAAAAAAACATTTTATGGGACACAATAACAGGAATATGGCGCCTCGCCATCACGACG
This sequence comes from Pycnococcus provasolii, assembly GCA_938743325.2. Classification (NCBI taxonomy): domain Eukaryota; kingdom Viridiplantae; phylum Chlorophyta; class Pseudoscourfieldiophyceae; order Pseudoscourfieldiales; family Pycnococcaceae; genus Pycnococcus; species Pycnococcus provasolii. Next base: position 252,701 of record OW568894.1, read on the forward strand.
ACACCAACCAGAAACGTCCAGCACGTTCGCAAGCATCACCTTGTTAATAGCCGAGTGTGGCGTTGATCCAATCCCACACGAGAGCTCGCGTGACACGAGTGCGCCGTCACTCGTCAGAGCAACAGCTTGTTGTATTGCATTGGGAACTAGCGACGACGACGACGACGACGACAACAACACGTTCGCGCCAATCAGAGCGCCGTAGAGACGAAAGGGAAGCGAGATGTGCGTCGGCGAAAGCACCCACCTCGACACTTCGTCGAGCTTACGAACGAGTCGATCACGCGGTCCACCGTCATCTGGTGCGAGCCAGTGCGCCTCGATGCACTGTAAACCCCATCCAAGTGGATCGGAAGATGCACGCCAGTGCGTTGACGAGGCAAATTTCGCCGCGAGCACGCGCATCTCCTCCACAGCTTGGGCAATTTGATTCGCTCGGGATATCTGACCGAGCGCCACGAGAGCGTTGCTGACACGCTTGTACGCTATGAAGCCAAAAATGGCATCGCTGCTTGGACGAGGTGGACTGAGAGCACGAATGGGCGTTGCGTCCGTGTTCAATTTCCAGTGCACACCCTCTCCGGGAACCGTGAAGTGCTTGTGCACGCCAAGGATGATTGCGGCAGCCCGTAGTGCGTGCCTAGTCCCAGCATAATCACCAGCCTCCTCGGCAAGCACGGCAGAAGCAAACAACGCTTTGTCGAGGTAGTGAAAGTACTGCCCGTCAAGATCCATGCCAGCGTCTGATTTGCCCGACGGATTTGCTGACGACTTTCCGATGCGCAAACTAATGTTCGGCGCAAGCAATGCTAAGGTTGCATCGTAGTCCGCATCGTCGGTCGTCCACGACGTCATATGCGTGCCTAAGAGTGCTCCAGGTGCACCGAGCGTTTCAAACGTCTCATCTGCGAGTGCAGCGGCAGCCTGTAGCGCCGCATCACGCGCTGCAGTGGTGGTTGCGCTTCGTGCCTGCGCGACGAGCGCCACGACACCAAAGGCATCTGTCCAAAGATAGCGTCGCTGGTGCGATTTCCTTCCCGATCATAACCCAGCTTCGTCACGTGGCAACGGCTTCACGGGCGTGCCTTCGAACGTGCCATACACTTGCGTGAGAAGGAGTCGTTGCTGCTGGACACGTATGGGAGCAGCCATGTGATGAATAGATAGAGAAGTACGGTACCAGCTGGCTTGAATCAAATAGAGAACATACAGATGTGTAGTATTTACAGCGTATAAATTATATCAAAAATAGGTGCACTTCATGATGATGGCGTCGTCGTTGTTCTTATAGTACTTGCGCCGCCGCCCCACTTCATCAAAGCCGAGCCTCTCGTAGAGCGCGTGAGCACCCTTGTTCTTGCTCGCCACCTCCAGCACAGACTCGTAGACTGTTCCCCACTTTTTCTCCTTCTTCGAGGACAGCGTTTTCATGAGAGCTGTGGCAACACCGCGCCTCCTGTGTGCGGGTGATACGCAGAGGTTAAGAATCTGAGCCTCGTTGGCGACGACGGATGCGCACACGAATCCGACGACTTGGCGCGCGTTCGTGGCGACAAGCGTGACGCGGTGGTGCTTGCAGTTTGCGTGGTGGTTGCGGTTCCACTCGACTGTTGACAAAACTTCCTCGTGGAGTGTCTGCTCGGACCACAGAGCTTGGTTGTTGTTGTTGTTGTTGTTGTCGTTGTCATTCCCTGGTTGTTGTTCATCAGTAGCTGCTGCTTCACGTTTATCTTCTTCGCCTCCGTCCATAATCTCGAGTATGTCCTGAATATCATCCTCGCGTGCAATACGCACGTCCACGTCCACTGAAGCAGCTGCGTGTCGCGTATTCTGACTGGTGCAGCAGATTCTTCTCCCCATGATACGATTTCCACGTCCCACCAAGTGTGTGTGCCTTTCCACAAGTTTTTGCCTTAAATGCGCACAAGACGGCATGCGCGAACGAGGAAAATCACGAGCAAATAGTGTGCCGCAATCGACCGGAGTGCCCCTTCTTACCCTCACCGGTGAGAAGCCAGCCCGGTGGGAACAGCCCGGTGAGGACTGCATGCGAAATCGGATTCAAAAAGGAAAGATTCGAATCAGCCACTGCGAATAGTGACTAATAAGTAATAATAGGTGGCTACTACTCCTGATTACCGACCAGCCAGTCCGTTGTGTCAAATGTCTTCTTCCGAGGAGAGCAGAGCACTATAGGTCTTATTACGCCATACAACGACAACGACAAGCGCACCTCGCAGGGGAAAGTTGAAATGGCCATTCGAACCACTCCCGAGTCCCTAAAGGTTTATCGTAGGAGCCGCAGAATTGGGATCAGGGAGTCTTCAGGGAGTTTCGGGGTTTGGGTTAGGGGTTTGGGTTTTAGGGGTTAGGGGTTTGGGTTTGGGGTTTGGGGTTAGGGGTTTGGGTTTTAGGGGTTTGGGTTTTAGGGGTTAGGGTTAGGGTTAGGGGTTGGGTTTTGGGTTAGGGGTTTGGGGTTTTGGGTTGGTCCTTCTGATTTTTTTTCTCTGACGCGTCTTGAGGTTTTTTAGGTCCGTCCGAGTCAGAGCTTCCTGATCTCCCCCCCTGATATTCGTTCGTGTTTTTTTCGGGTCTCGCCATGGCGTTCGAGATGATCATGGGAGCGCGCACGCCCTCAGCGGCCTCGCTCGGCTCGCTCGGCTCGCGGGGCGCAGGCGAAGACGAAGTGCCCGTAAGCACGCAGTTCGCAGAGTGGTCAGACGCGCTGTTCGCGGGTGTCGACGAGTCGCAACCGTACCTCCTCAGGGATAACTTCGACATCAGCGCCAAGTCTGAAGGTGCGCGCGCCTGCTTGTCACAATGGGCGCGAACCTACCAAAAGCCGTCCAACGAGTGTATTGAGGCTCTTCAGGAAAGCGTGCTAAGGCTAGCAGAACGACTCAACGTCTCCGTGCCTCGGGGGGGACTCCACGTCGAGACGTTCCAGAGCGAGTACCTTGCGCCCAGAGCTCTTGCCTTGTGGTTTTCGCGTCTCGACGAGGACAACTGGTTCAGCTTTGAGAAGGCGACAGAGGCGGCCGACCGCCTGACGTCTCAGCGCGGCATACGCTTGGTATTGATTGGCGGTGTGTGCAAGGATCTGTCGCTCCCTCTGGTTGTGAATGCGAACGACGAGACGGTCACGGCGTTCACGCTCACATTGAACGACTAATTCAGTAGACTATTGAATTGCGTGAATTATTCATTCATATTGCGTGCATACATTAAAAAATTGTCTTGAATTTGATATGACTACTTACGGCACGTACCATGAAGGTGCGGAACAAAGCCCAAGGGTTGCGCCCATGATTCGTTTTCGGGGTTTGCCGGTATGCCAACCATTTTTTTTGGGGTTCACAGTCAGCTTTGGCTTTGGCGCCATTTCGCACAATTTCCCACCCCCTCATCCTCATCGCCCCCTGTGCCCTCGTACTCGATCGTAGTACTCTCGCTGGGTGTGTCTCCCTCTCCCTCTTCTTCTTGTCTTGTCTTGTCTTTCTCGTGTGCACACTATCCATAATAAGTGTGTGTGTGTGTGTGTTCACAGACTGTGCTCGCTTTTCATTTTTCTATCATCATGCTCCCGCTCACGCAGGAGCCCTTCACGCAGAACCTCGACGACAACACGCTCAACGCCCTGCTCGCATCACCCTCCGTCGGCGCCGGCTCGTCAGACGAAGATATTCCGTACGAGAAAGTATCGCCTTTGCACACGACACACGTCGTCGCCTCTCCTCACGACGCTGGCGCGGCCGCGGCAGACTCCGTGTCGCCGGGATGGAGGGCTGCTGAGGTGGCGGCGAAAAACCAGGCGCCTGATGCGACGTACACGCGTAAACGGACGACGCCTACGACGTCGCCGCAAGCGGGGAAGAAACCCAAAACGTCGGCACTTGCTTCCCCAACAACCAAGAACAAAGGGAAGAATAAAGTTGTGACAATATTCGATGACGAAGAGGACGATGAGGGTGACGAGGACGACCTGCTCGTGCGCTTGGTGGGTGAAGAGGGCACACAGATGGTGGGTGCTTCGGCAAAAGGCTTGCCTTCACCGTCGCCGCGGAGAGCGCAGCCCTCAACAACAGCGACTCAACAACCAACGAATGCAGGCCCGCTCGCTTTCGACGACGACGACGACGACGACGACGACGACGACGACGAGGAGGAACGAGCCCCTCTGCCTTCGCCGATGAACCTTGCGCAAACACAGATTGCTCCCGCGGAGTGGCAACAACCACCTGACGAATTTGCACTTCCACCTCCTCCACCTACGCCAAAAGCCGCCGCCGGACGAGAACTGAACAGTCCGTCAACGACAGCGGATAAGAAAGGGAAAGGAGTCCCCAGCACAGACGACAACGCGCCGCCGCGCTGGACGGCTCGACGCGTCGGACGTGTGATGCACGGCGTCTTCACGTGGCTGCGCCAGGTCGACGATGCCACCAACACAGACGGTGACGACGAGGCATTCACAGCGTCCGAATTGATCCGCTTTCGTGGCATTGCCATCCCCCCTTCGTACGGCACGAAGTGAAAAAGAAAAAGAAGTACTATGATAAAACATTAAAACAAGTGACACAACATATTCTTTCGCCCTTTTTTGGGGGGGTTCAATACCAAGTTCATGTCGACGACTCGCTCGGCTTTGGTGGTAACTTGCTACTCATTTCGTGCGCCGCAAAGTTGACGAGTGCTCTTTTCGCGTTCTCGATGCACTTCGCCACCTCCTCTGCATTGGTGATTGCCATGTTTTGCTTGAACTGGCGTCGCACCTGGTCGGCGAGGACAGCGTGTGGAATGTTTTGTTTTTGCGCGAGGTACTTGGACGCCTTGAGCAGGTCCTTGTACAGCCGTTTGGGGCCGAAGCCCGCGACAGCCGCCTCCGCCATGAAGCCGTCGACGTCGCCGGTGCTGGTGCTGGTGGCTGGAGGGGGCGACTGAGGGAGGGACGGGCTGATTAGGGTTTCCACGTCGGGTTCCAATCACATATTTTACAGTTCGGGGATCCACACAATACAGTATTTACATTGTCGTCTTTGTCACATAGATTGGGTACAACTTCTGAAATTCCATGTTTCTCTTGGTGGTGGTCTCAGGACCACCAGTGGACGTCCTTACCGCTCACCTCGCTGCTCTGGAACGTGTACGCCGCCGTCCGTGCGTCGTCACCGGCGTCACCGTAATTAGAGTCAGTCAGCCACGCGTGCAAGCTTCTGATTGTGCTGCGCGCGTCGTGCCGTTCGTCTAACAAAAACCTCTCGGCCCATTCAGGGAGCCTCTCGTCAGCGCCGACCAAAAGACGCAACAGCGAAATAGCCAGACTCAGGCGATCCGCGCGACGAGCGAGCACATCGCACGCGTCGCCGGGGGAACCTGCAAGCACCAAAAACGCCGCGGCGAGCTCGTAGCGCTGCTTCGACATAAGAGCGAGCGCGTTCTTCGATGCGGCGTCGCGATCAGACTCGTTGTTTGCAAAGTCGCGCGTCATAAGAAATGTTCCCACCGCCTTGTTTCCCGTCGCCTTATACAGCCCGCCGAGAATCTTGTGCTTGCCCAGCGCGACGTATAGCAGCGCGCACTTCTCCGGGTCCTTGGACGAGGCAAACGCCTGCTTCGCCGCCGTCTCGCAAACAGCAACGAGCTTCGCCCGCGGCGCCCACTCGCCGAGCCGTAGGCGTTCGAGCATAGTTGCGCCGTCGCCGTCGCCGTCGACGAGCACGTCCATAAGCGCGACGATGCTCGACGATCTCCGCGCGATGCTCGCTTCCTTCGGAGTGATCCTGCGCGAGCTTTCTGTCGGGCTGCACGCCCGCGCGCGAACGCTGACGTGCACGAATCTCGCGTGTTCGTCGAGCTGTGTGTTCGGCTGTTCTCCGTCGATGGCGAACGTGATGAGTCGTCCATACGCCACTGCTAGTCCAGCCGCCACGGAGTCGGAAGGCGGGCACCGCATAGCTATTAGGTCAATCATCTCGAGTCCCTCTGAGGAGTCGAGCGGCAGATCTTGCGCGGGCGGTGTGTCAAGCAAGGGCGCGCGTGCTTGCTCTGAGAACGTCGCTGTCCATTCCGTCGACGCGTTGAGTCTTGCTTGCATGAGTCTGAGTGCGAGTCGCGGGAATATGAGGTCGCGCATGAAGAGCGACTCCAGCACGTACGCGGGGGTCCAAGGAGGCGCCATCACGGAAGGGACGGCGGGAAAATGACTCCAAGGAGGCCAAACCCCCGTTGCCACCCCATGTTATCTCCCCTTGCTTGAACTACCTTAGTTATGTAGTTCGCATCGGGACCCGTCATCATCGCCCAGTTAACTCCCCATTCATTCGCATGTCACAAGTGCTTCATCGCTGACATGTCTCCGTCGTCACTATTCCACATGGACATCCACGAAACAGCTCAAAGTCTTGTTACGACGCTTCTCCACCTCCCTCCCTCTTCTGACGCTTCTGATGTGACCGATGTGGTTACACGTGCGGTCATGCACACGATAACGACCAATCAACACATACTCGCAGACGAGCGGCGAGACCTCTTCATCCTTCTATACCTACTCTCGACAGCTCTAGGAACTTGTGTTATCACAACGTCAGTCGTCTGTAAACCGTTCGCAAAACTCAACCAACAGCAACGAACGAAGCTACTCAGGCGCATGGCCACGTCGCCGTTTCCAACTCAAAGGAAAGCGTTCCTTGCGCTGAAGCGACTCATGTGCGGCGTCGCGACGTCTTTCCTAGACAACCAAGGAAGCAACCCACTTGCAAGAAATCTTTACGGCTACCCAGGTAGCTCATGCATCAACAAGCTCACGCCCGCGCCTAAAGTCACCTTCGCAACGTCGTGGCGCAGAACGTGCGACGTCGTCATCGTGGGAAGCGGCGCAGGAGGAGGCGTCGCGGCTGCTGTGCTTGCTGAGGCGGGACTTAGCGTCATCGTGCTGGAGAAGGGACCTTACGTGCCTCCGGAATCTATTAACGGCGAGGAGTTCACCGCAATGCACACGATGTATGAAAAGGGAGGGCTTCTGGTCACGGACGACGGCGCGATTGGAGTTCTCGCGGGCTCAACGATAGGAGGCGGTACCACCATCAACTGGGCGTGCTCGCTGGTACCACCTGACCGCGTGCGCGACGAGTGGGCAGCGTCACCAATCAATCTCACGCAGTTCAAGTCTCCTGAATTTGATGTCGCCATTAAGGCTGCCCTAGACTCAATAGGCGCATCTGCCGAGGGCGTAGTGCACAATCCCGCTAACACGGCTCTTCTTACCGGATGCAACGCACTCGCCTACGACGTCAAAACAGCACCGCAGAATCTGCGCGACCGAGGCGCGTCGCGAGAGGCGGGATGGACGTGCTTTGGAGACCGGACAGCCAACAAGCAGGGTACACTTGCTGCCTTGCTTCCACTCGCGGTAAAGCACGGCGCTCAGGTGATTGACAACTGCGCAGTGGACGAGGTGCTGTTCGAAAACCAGAACGGTCGCCGCCGCGCCGTGGGCGTGAAGTGCCGCGTGGCTGGATGCGAGGACGAGTCGATCATTGTACGCGCTAGCCGTGCAGTCATCATTTCCGCAGGCTCCTTGCATAGCCCTGGCGTTCTGATTCGATCAGGCGTCGGCGGCCGTCACGTAGGTCGTCATCTACGTCTCCACCCCGTTACGGGTTGTGTGGGCACATTCAGGGATCGCGAAATCAAATGCTACGAGGGAGCGCCGATGACCACGGTGTGCGAGTCGTTCGCGGCTGGACCGAAGGACGACTATTATGGTGCAAAGATTGAGGTTCCTAGCGCGCATCCGGGGTTGATGTCTGCTGCACTGGTGTGGCACGGCGGCGAGGAGTTTGCAAAACAGCTTGGAGAAATGAATCACAAGGCACCTTCCATTGTCCTCCAGCGCGATGGTGGAGACGGCGGTCGCGTGACTCCGCGCAAGGGCAACGGGTTCGTACCCCCTGTTGTGACCTATCGTCTCCGCCGAGAGGACGAGGCGTCGATGATCGACGCTTTGGAGGCGTCCGCCCGCATTTGGGTCGCGGCAGGTGCCGATGAGGTGATGACGATGCAGAGCTCGGTGCCGCCTCATGTCGTGGGGCCGCGATGGCGTGGGGTAGCAAAGGAGGGATCGAACCCTCCTTTGGAAGCGTGGCTCCGATCAGTGCGCTCCGCAGGACTTCGTCCAAACGGCGTTTCGATTTTCTCTGCGCATCAGATGGGTACTTGTCGCATGGGTACAAATGCAAGCCATTCGGTTGTTGACGAAGACGGCGAGGTGTGGGATGCAGATCGTCTGTACGTGATGGATGCTTCCGTGTTTCCCACCGCCTCTGGTGCGAATCCGATGGTGACGACGATGGCCATTTCACACATGCTCTCGAGTCGCCTCGCGCGTCGGCTGCGAAGTGAAAACGAGAGATCGTCGACCAAACCCAAGCGTGACGACCGTTACCATCGTACGTTGTGGACTAGTTTCGGCAGTGGTGGCGTCAGCAATACGACCGCCATTCGCGGCAGTGCCGTCGTTGTATTTTTTTCCGTTGCCGTCGCCGTCGCGTTTGCCACCGGCACCGCTCCCACCATCACGGCATCATGGTCACCTTTACGCGCCGCTTACAGCAGTCTTTGAAAACTGTGACCACCACGGACTTTGCGTTTCTGGCGTTTCTCTTGAGTATTTGTATTTGAACTCTTTTTTTACAAACTTACAAGTTGAACTCCTCCTCAGCGTTTCTCTGAGCTGACCAAATAGAAAGTTGTTTGTTGTGGCCTTTGTGATCCTCCAAGTACATGCCAGTTGCAAATGGCCCAAAGCCGATGGTTTGATACCAGGCGTAGTAAGATTCATCGTCAAGCATGCACCGAAACGACTCGAGCGTATCGAGCATCCAAAACTCCAAATCAGTCCCTGAGGCATCAGCGATCAAGTCACGCACTTTGGAGCCATGCACGCGAGAAGTTTGCCATCTACGCACATAATTGTCTCGATTCGTCGGGAAGACCGTGGTGAGCTTACCAAGATTGGTGTGGAGGAACATAACCTTGCCATCTGGCGCATACTGCAGCATCGTGTTGCCATACGTCCCTTGATCTGTGCGCACTCCGACGTGGTCTGGCCCGAATGGAACCAAGCTATACGGTTCACCGAGGCTCTTCATGCTCATTGCAAGAAGCTCCTTGTCGCCGAGCCCCATGTAGTTCACGCTCAGCGGGTAGAACACCGAGCTGTGCGAGTTCATGAACAGCATGAGCATCAAGCTCTTCCACACGAGGCGTTTGTTGACGAGGACTTGACCACTTTCGTGCGTGTGGTTCATCGCCGTCGCAGCACCCAGCAAGGTCTGGCAGTCAGGCGAAGAGCTTCCTTTCCAGAAGTCCATCCAAAGCATTGCGCCCGTGCCGCGGAATGTGCTCGACTCGAAGAGCGTCGCCGGATCTCGGACCACGATGTTGTCCGAGTCGAGCAGGAGCGCCTCCTCGAAACTTGAAAAGATGAGCGCGACGGCCTTGTACTCGAAGTGTCGGAGTGGAACAGTTTTGGTGAACTCGTCGAACGTGCGAACCGTCACGCCGAGATCCATGAGAAGTTTTTTCTCCGCGCAAGTCCCTGGCACCTCGCTACTGGGAATCCACACCTCGATCGGAAGTTGGCTCTTCGCGCGCTTTATCGCATGCAAGGCGACCCACATAGGCACCGCGTACTGGCCGCTTCCACCTACAATTACAATTCCACGGCCGCGAAACACTCCTGGTGACGGAGTAGGCGGTGCGTCGAAGTAGGTGGTGAACGCGTCGATGCGACTTCGTACGTATGCAATCTCCTCGGCAGAAAGTCGTTTGCCTAGTGTGACGTCGTCGTGGTGCTCCTTCCTGACTCCCGGGAATATCGACGTCATATCTGCTCCACGAGCTCGGAGAAAGGCACGCCACAAAATCATTTGGTCAGCACTCGGCGGTTGCAGCTCAACTGCACACTTTGGCCGTGGCAAGGACGTGTCACACGGCTTCTGAGGCGACGCGATCACTGCGCCTGTTCGCTTTGCAGCAGAGCAGACGTAATCGCACATGATTGGTTCGTGTTCACAGTCAACAAAGCCTGCAGCGGTGTGTTTGTCACACAAGCAAAAGCCTGAGCTTCCTCTGCTGCCGTAGCGGCCGCGAAATTGTGGAGGCACGAGCCACCGCCACGGCAAGTACGTGCTTTTTATAGTGGGTAACCCGTATCTGTAACACCCCATTGTATGCACGAAAGCAATGCTGCTCGCCTTGAACAAGTAGAGGTGCAATAGACCCAAGACTGTGACGGTGGCACATATGGTCGCCGCGACGATTCTGCATCGTAGCGAGAAGCTTGATAGAACGTTGACTCTGTTTTTGCGTGCCAGATCATCGTCTTCGTACAGGCGCGGCAGGTTGTCCGTCGACGTTGTGGTCTTTCCTCTGCCCACGAGCGACGAGAAGAACCCGTACGGGTGTCTCGGCGGAGACCGGCGTCGCGCCTTGGTCTTCGAGGACAAGTGGTGGCGCATATATACACACTATGTGTAAACAATGCAAGATATAGCAAGGCGTGCGCTTGCTGAGATGGTAATATGACAGTGCGCCGGGCGATCGGCTGGGGATAAGAAGTCGGATTATGGCAAGGCGAGTGAGCAACGCAGACAGAAAGGCGGTAGGCCTGGTCGGGCTGTCGGGAGGGGGAGGGGAAAGGGAAAGGGAACCCGGCCTCGAGGGAGCGAGGGAGCGAGGGGGGTGGGCAAATCAGCAGGCGCAAGCTCACAGTGTACTACGCGCACGGCGCACCTAGTCTATCCATACCACGCGGTACATATGCGGTCTCCGGAGGGAAATGGTAAAAAGTGTACTTCGTAAACTTTTTACTTGTTTACGCGTTGTTCGCGCCAACTCTGGATGGGGATACCGCTTTTTTTTTAGCTGACGCAACGTATCCTTGCGGAAGGTTGGGTCTATGCGGTATGAATACAGGTACGCCAAACTTGCCGGCCTGGTCTTGACTTCTCAATGGCGCCGCTAAATATAGGCTGAGTGGTGAATGTGAAAGGTGTGAGTGGGCGCCCGTTCGACGAAGTGAAGTACATTCCACTACTGAATGAACAATCGGTCTTAGATTACAACTCGTCTCGATATGGCGAGGTTGTGGTGAACGTGGTGGTGGTTGTGGTGGTTGTGGCGGTGGCGAACGTCGTGGTGGTGGTAAACGTCGTGGTAGTCGCCGTTGGGATGTTCCGCAGACCGAGACGGCGGTAGAGAACGCGGATGCATGTGAGAGCGAAAATTATCACGCCAGCGAGTACCAGACCAGTCTCAAAGTATCGGCTTCTCTGCAGTTGCGCGAGAAGTGCGCCACCACGGCGCCATAGATTGGCGTGCGCCGAAAACTCGTCGTTTGCCATAGCTAGGCTTTCGTTCGAAGATCGAAGTGCCGCTTCCGTGACAGCACTCCGTCCCACTTCGCGCTGTAGCACCTCTCTTGCGCGCCGCAGGCTCGCGGTCGCACCGTCCGCGGCAGAGGTGGCATCTTTCTTGGGTTTTTTGTGTTGAACCGCCTTGGTTTTAGTCGGCTGATCCTCGTTGTTATCGACACTTGCTATGTTGGCAGGTGCATGTTTCCCCGTGCGTAACGCCGCTTCCCACTCCGCACGCAACGTGTTGAGGTGTTGTCTTCTCGTTTGTGCGTGCGCGTCAAGAAGTTGTTGTTTCATGTCGTCGTAAGCTTGAGCCGTTTCCTTCAGAAGTCGTTTGAAGTTTCTGGACTCTTCGTTTGCTTGTGCATTTTCTCCGTCGTCGTTTTCGTCGTCGATGCCGTCGATGTCGTCAACAGCGTTGTCGTCGATGGCCTGTTTGAGTTCGTGTAGGGCATCGCAAGTATGCACGGCTAACGATCGAATCGACCTCTGGTCGGTACTAACGAGGTCATGCGAGTTCACGGCTGAGACGAGTTTGTCGAGAGCGATCCGTGAGGAGGCAACCAAAGAGGTCAAGGAGGCGTCGCCAGAAGGAACAGAAGGACGCGACATTCGAAAAGACGAACTAATGGCGTGCGGACAATATTTATTTCACTCTGTTAACAGGTCGCCATCACGATACGGAATGAGGGAATAATAATGGGGCCCCGAGAGACGAAAAGAGGGGGAGTTGAAAATAGGCAGCCGGAGTTCGGGGATTCGTCCTTGCATAGACTAACATGGTGGACCAATTTTCTGCCTTTCTACGCAGTACGCCCGGACCTTTTTCCCCCGTTGTCGTTGCCGTTGCCGCTTAAGCCTTAAGCCGACTGACTGTTCCTCCCGGCGAAGCACTCTGGACTGTCAACTGTGTGAGTTACAATACGGTAGGGTAGTTGTGTGAGCCTCTTCCCCCCCCCGGCAGCCCGGGTGAATCCCCCGACTGACCGTCTGACCGGGTCCGCCTTCTCGCAACTGTTGACAACAAGTTCATCGCGCGTGTACATATCTTGTATTGTATCAGGCGCTTTTGGTGTTAATTGTTGCGCTTATAGGACAGTGAGTTCAGTCGTTGATAAGATACCTGGCTGCCTGGTCTCGTCTGTAAACAATGGTGGTCAAGAAGAACGTGTCTTTGCGTCGGTGAGTCTCTAGGAGTGAGGTCAACGCAGCAGCAGCGCCGGCCTGTGCCATACCCTTCTCGTGCGTTCGTCTCGTGCGTGAGAAGTGAAAGAAGTTGGTTGATTTTGAGAGGGAGGGATGAAAGAGCGAGCCGTGAAATGGTTAAGTGACGCGCCAGTTGGGTCGCACGCGGAGAGCGACCACTCGGACGATGCAGGAGACTCGCCGCCGTCAGCTTCACCATCACCTCGTGGACGCGATCGCAAACGCTCGGCGCGAAAACAAAAAGGCAGCTTACACTCCCATTCAACCGAACAAACAGAAGTCAGCAGCTTCAAGAGCGTCGCGAACGTGCAGAGCGTACTCGGCATCTTCAAGGCGCGGCGAGTCGCGACGATCGCTCGAAAATCCAAAGCGAGTGCCTCGGAGATGTCGGTGCTTCTTGCGACGTCCGCGCAGGTGGAGGCGATGGAGGCACATCTATCGGCGCAACGCTTACAAGACGAAGAGGCTAAGAAAGTCGAGCTTGACAAGATCGCCAAGATAAACAAAGGTAAGCACGGGCTTTGCAGAATGCGCCTTCGCCTTCAGAACTCGAAGTGGATGCGCGCGTTCATGATGCTCAAGCTGCGGAGCGCGTTCCAACTCGACCAAAGGGACTCGAAACGGCGCAGCGACCGCGACTTCCATCGAATGAGGCAGGGACTTCTCAGCAAGTACGTGACGCTGCAGACGGAGGACGGGGACGGCCTGGACGGGCTCGACTACCGCCGGCAGGGCAACAAGAAGTTCTACGACTCCGAGGCGCTCGAGCTGCGGCGGCTGTGCCGTGTCGACGAACGGGTGGCGAACGCCATCAATGGGATGTGGGGTCGCTTTAACGTGCTCGACGATGTCAAGCAGACGATGACGTGCGAGGAGTACTGCGCAATGAATTGCGGGCTGCAGCTAGCGCTCGCGAACCCGGACGCTGACGACGACGAGCTCATTCGCGTCTCGGGCGAGGACTGGTTCTCGGACGCGGACAAGGGATACTTGATCGATCGCACGATGTTCTTCGAGGCGATTTTTGAATTCATGGACATCTGGTGCGACTCTGTGGACCCCGCGCATTACGCGCAGTTCCTTAAAGACGCCATCGAATTGCTCGAAGAGACCATCGCGCAGAATCGCGCGCGCATCATGGCTGCCGCGAAGAAGAGCACGGAAAAGCTGCTGAATGGCGACTTCGGCGAGCTCACGGCGGGCATCTACATGGATTCAGACGGCAACTTCTATGACAGACTAGGCCGTAGGATATTCCGTGGCGCGGATGGACGCTGGTACGACGCCGATGGAAATCTGCTGTACGATGAGAACATGCGCCCGGTCGTCTACTCGAATCTTGGCAAGGATGGCAACGAGCTGGTCACGGATCGTGTTGTTGGTCACCTCATTCGAACGGCGAGCGGCCGGCTCGTTGACGAATTTGGTAACGTGTACGATGAGTATGGAAACCTCATATGCGACAAGTTCGGATACAAGTACGGCGAAGGCTTCACGTGTGGCGCAGATGGCACGATCCGCGACAAGTACGGCCGCATTCTGGTCCGCGGTGCGGACGGAAATTGGTATGACGAGAATGGGAATCTGATGTACTACGCGGACGGCACCGCCGTGCCATATTCGCATCGTCACGATGGAACAGGATTTGACAAGGATGGAACAAAGTTCCTTGCTCTAGTAGATGCAGCCAACCTGGCAGGTTTTGTCGTAGGCGAGGATGGCCACATCCGCGACAGGTACGGTCGCATTCTGATTCGCGGCGCGGATGGAAATTGGTATGACGAGAACGGGAATCTGCTGTACTACGCTGATGGCACTGATGCAAATGATGCAAATAATGCAAATGATGCAAATGATGCAAATGATGCAAATGATGCAAATGATGCAAATACAAAACTTAAATTCGGCGATTTGAATTTTGGGATGTCCGAATTTGATGAGCTGCACAAGCCAAAGCACCAGAATATTCTGGACAAAATTTCAGGCGAGAAGGGACAGCTGAGCGCTCTTAGCATTCAGGACTTCGACTTAGAGGGAGCCATGGAGACGGAAAGACCTCACGAGCTACTCCCCGTGGAAGTTGAGATCATGAGCTCGGTCGTTCAGGCCAATAAAACTCGTCACAAAAAATCTGGAAATAAAGCGATGGCAATGAGTTCAGCACATGCCGGTGGCAAGTACGAACCACCTGCCATTCCGATTCCTCTTGGCGGGCGCAACGCGGCGAATGCGGCAGGCGGAAAATATGAGCCTCCTCCCATTCCTATTCCACTAAGCAACCGCGCGACGATTGAAGGAGGAGATTCGGCTGCAGCGACCGCGGAACATGTGCCAAAACCACCTACGGAGGCGGCGCCCAAAAGCAAGAGACCAGGCAAGGCTTCTGGGCGGCAAGAGAAGACTCGAGATGCGGTGGGGAAGCCGAATGTCGCTGAGCATCAACGCGTGAAGAAGCCTGCAAAAGGTCGTCCAGCCGCACTGCCACGCCGTCAAGCGAATGCGATTGTCAGTTCGCAGCCTGGGGCATCTCAGCCTGCCGAGGAGGCTGGATTTGTGGTCGGCATGGGTGGTGCCAGCCAAGCGCCGATGGCGTCCCCTGTTCTGCCCTCCATCGGAAAGAGTGTTGAAAGAGGGGGTGGATCGGAAAAGGAGCGAAACTTTTCCCCCACCTCGAAGGCCACCTCATCTATGTCAGCACCATCCCCACGCCCCATCCATCCGCCTCGGCGCAAGCCGGGTGTTCTTACGGAGACGAACAAGCCGTCTGCGGCCAATCGCAAGGTTGCGAAGAGTTCTGCGAACAAACCCGTTGCTGGCAAAGCAAGTGCTCCCAAACCGATCATAGATGAGCCATCGAAAGCAAGTGCTCCCAAACCGATCATAGATGAGCCATCGAAGCCACCTGAAGCGATTCAGTTTGACAAAGGGTCTGGATTGGTTGAGATGGATTACGACGACCTGATGAAAGCTTCTGCCCCTGTGTCCAAGATTAATAACGCTAAGCCGCCACCAAAGATGCAGCAGGCCGATACAAGCGTGGACGCATCAGCCAAGTACGAACCGCCGCCCGTGGAGATTCCAATCACATCTCAAAAGTCGCAGGAGTTGACTCCATCATTGACGAACACGCCGCGTAAAGCTGGCGCCATCGCGAAGAAATCAGCGGCTGCCAGTGTGAGTAAGCCGCGAAAGGAGGTGGACGGTCTTCCTTTAATCGTTTCTCAACAGAAGCAGGACGAAGATGAGGAGGATGACGTTCCGAATCGCAGGAGCAAGAGTCGCACGGCGCAGAGTCGAAAGGGAAAGCGTGCTGCGGCGAAGACGATCAAGCGCACGTTGAGCCGCCGTGGTGGTAAGAGCCGTCGCGATGATGATGACCATCTTCCGGCGATTGAAGTGCCTTTGCGTAAGTGGGCACCGATGGCGTACGTGGTTGCGAACGTGCAAGGGAGCTTCGTGCTTCCTCCGATTTCGGCTCCTGCATGATGCAATGAATTTTGCGTCCGCCCGCTGGGACGCGTGAACAACGGCCCGACTCGCTCCTCGCTAAATTGTAATATATATATGCAATATCACTTATTTTGACGGACGCAGCAACGTCGTGCGAATGGCACCGTCGTACCCCTTGTACTCCAACTCCAACGCGGCCTTTCTTTTCCAACCACCAATGTTCTCCTCCATCTCGAGCAAGAAGGTCATCGCGTCCGCGCTCTTGTGCATGCAGGACGTTTTCCAGTGGGTGAGACAATACGATACGGGAGGATCCGTCGGATACTCGGATGCTGAAGTATTTATTATAAATTAGTCCTTACACACTGCCTAACAAGTAACAACCTAATATAATCTAATCAATCATTCCTTCGAATCGCGTTTCCTCTTGTTTGGATTCGGTTGGTTTTTGCACTCGGTATGGCCACATGTGCGCTTGCGAGTCGTCCGATTTTTCATGCAGAACATGTGCGGCGAGCAGACGTTGCATTCACGCCGCCGTTTCTTGTGTTCGCAGATGGAGGCGCCGCCGCACTCCACGCATTCACTCCGCCGTTTCTTGTGTTCGCAGATGGAGGGGCCACCGCAGTCCACGCATAGATGCCGTTGTCGCCTGTGTTCGCAGATGGATCCGCCGCCGCACTCCACGCATTCACTCCGCCGTTTCTTGTGCTCGCAGATGGATCCGCCGCCGCAGTCCACGCATTGATGCCGATTTTTTTTGTGTTCGCAGATGGAGGCGCCGCCGCAGTCCACGCATTGATGCCGATTTTTCTTGTGTTCGCAGATGGAGGCGCCGCCGCAGTCCACGCATTCACGCCGCCGTTTCTTGTGTTCGCAGATGGAGGCGCCACCGCAGTCCACGCATTGATGCCGATTTTTTTTGTGTTCGCAGATGGAGGCGCCGCCGCACTCCACGCATTCACGCCGCCGTTTCTTGTGTTCGCAGATGGAGGCGCCGCCGCACTCCACGCATAGATGCCGCTGTCTCTTGTGTTCGCAGATGGAGGCGCCACCGCAGTCCACGCATTGATGCCGATTTTTTTTGTGTTCGCAGATGGAGGCGCCGCCGCAGTCCACGCATAGATGCCGTTGTTTTTTGTGTTCGCAGATGGATCCGCCGCCGCACTCCACGCATTCACTCCGCCGTTTCTTGTGCTCGCAGATGGATCCGCCGCCGCACTCCTCGCATCGACTCCGCTGTCTCTTGTGTTCGCAGATGGATCCGCCGCCGCACTCCACGCATTCACTCCGCCGTTTCTTGTGCTCGCAGATGGATCCGCCGCCGCACTCCTTGCAATCACTCCGCTGTCTCTTGTGTTCGCAGATGGAGGCGCCGTCGCACTTCACGCAATTATTCCGCTGTCTCTTGTGTTCGCAGATGGATCCGCCGTCGCAATCCTTGCATTCATAGTATTTGCGACCGTGTTCGCAGATGTAGGCACCACCGCAGTCCACGCAAAAGTTCTCTATGCGACCGTGAGGACACTTACCACCCACGCCTATTCTCGCACATGTACGCCGCGTTTCGTACTTTTTACGAAAGTCGTCGCGTATCTGCTCAAACTCGGGCGGAAGTTCGTGCTTCTTCGTCCGGCGACATACCCAGAGCTCGATAAGGTAGTACGAACGCAGCCACCTAATTTCTTGTGCCGTCGATGTCACGGAAGAGGATTGCTCAGCGGAAAAGCTTTTGATTGTGCTCATCGTCTCTGTCAGCAAAAATCTTTCGTCAGCAAGCAGGTCGCTCTGGTACTCCGCCGGCCAAGGCTCGACATTCTCGGCGTGCGCTTGCTCCGCCGTCTGCAAGAACGTAGGATCGAGGTCGAGGTCCTTCAGCTCACGCGCAAGTTGCGGGTTGAAGATTGTGTGAGGTGCACCGCCATCAACATCCAAGTCGTTCGTGTTATCAACGGGCAAGCACGCATCTCCGCACTCCAACGGGTTTGGGCACACGTGCTTGAGACCCGTAGCGCGCCTTACTACACGTGGCTTTTGCTTGTTCTTCGACTTGACTTGAGGCATGGCCGACGGAGAGTCGGAGTGCGGCGAGGGAGGGAAGACAAGGCCAGGCCAGGCAGGGCAAGGTGCGTGCCTCCGGAGCTGCCACTTGGCAGGCAACGGGGTCGAGAGCAGAGCTCTCTCTCTCTCTCTGCTCACGTCTTGTTGATCCTACAGCCTACGGGTATCCGGTAATAAGCTTATTCTCTTCCGCAACGCGAAGCCTCCCCTCCCTTCCCTCCCCTCTCCTCTCTTCTCTCGCCCGCCTCACACTATACTACCTTAACTTCATTCTTTGCATGGGACCATGGCCGCTGCCGTGGTGCACGACGAAAGTAGCATAGGGCCGGACGTTACTTCGGATGCAGTGCGCGCGTTCGTGCTCGAGCAGCTCACGCAACACCACAGCGTTGACTCAGCGAACGTCCTGCGCATACTCGCGGACGGCGAAAACGGACGCCAAGCGTTTCTCACCAACGCGTGCAGAAATGTCACACATCGCTATCAGGAGTCGGCCGTCTTCGCGTGCTTGAACGCGCACTTGACTCCGCCTGTGCAAGCAGCGGGGATGGAGGCTGAGGAGCAGGAGCAGGTGGAGTACGAGAAGCCGTTTGTACAGGTGATGGACCTGTGCACGGGACTCGGCAAGACGAGACCGTTGCTTGCGCTCGCGGCTGTCTTTGCGCTCCGCGACGCGCGCAGTGACGCTGGGGGTGTCGCGGATGCGGCTGCAGCCGCCCCGCCGCCAGGACGGAAGCGTCGCGTGCTCTTCATATCACCACGGAAGAACATCCGCGACCAGTACAAGGACACCTGGGGCAAGTTCAACGAGCTCCTCGGAACGAAAGACGGTGACATTGTGCACCTCGTTGCAGGTAGCGCGCCCGGACAACACGAAGTGAGCTCTATCACTGACGACGTGTACAAAAAGGCGAAAATCGTGGTATGCAATTTTCAAACACTTGCGCGCGAGACGAAGCTCCAACAGGCAGAGTCGAGATCGCCGGGCTACGCAACGTCCGACTTCGGCTTCGACACCTTTGTGATTGACGAGGTGCACCACGAACCTGCTGCTTCGTACCAGATTCTATTTGAATTCTTCAAGCCCTCTCGCGCGTTCGGCGCTTCTGGCACGGTGAGACGTCCTGATGGAGCAGCGATCAACGACGGCGAAGGTGCTGACGATGTGCCATTTCGACGCACGCTTGCTTGGGCGGAGAAGAATCAACTCGTGAAGCGAACGACGGTGAGACAGGTGATGCTCAATTCGATTACGTACGAGACACAGCAGGAGGGTGAGGCACCGAATCAGGTGACTCTTGATGGTGAAAGGCTACGCCGCTTGGAAGATGACGACGGCGACAACGACGCAGGTGACGTGGGCGACAACAACGACGGCGACGAAGGAGCCATCGATCCGCAGATGGAAGCAATCGAGTGGTCTGAGTATTGCATCCTCCCTGTCGCAAAGGAGCTGGTGCAATCTGTGGCAGATTTTCGACAGCACACGGGAACGTTGAAAACCGGCTTGGCTATTGCAAGGAACAAGGATCACGCTTGGCGCATTTACACGAGGATGCTAAAGATGCGCGATCCGTATAACAATGGTCGGCACATTAAGGTTGGCATCGTCGCGCATGAGTGCGGAGACCAGTGGAATCGCCAAACGTTCGACAAGCTCGAGCGCGGTGAGCTGCATATCCTCGTGGCAGTGGCTATGGTCACGGAGGGCTACGATTGGCCGCCGTTTTGCTCGATCGCCTTCTTCTACCGCGTGGGAAGCTTTCTAGTGTTGCAGCAGATGTTCGGGCGCATCCTGCGCTACATTCGGTATGGCGATGATAAATACGTCGTCAAGGAGCGCAACGCTGCGGGTGCGCTTGAGCCTGTCGACCCACCACGCAGCGTGCTTGGATCAAATGTGTCGAGTCAGGAGGATCTCGATCAGAACGATCAAATGGGACGCGTAATTTTCCTGAAGATTTTTAAGCTTGGGAAAAAGTTCAGGGAGATCGGAATGGCGGTCGAGGACCAGACGCTGGATGTGCTTCAACTTCCTCGAGCATCTGCAAGCAACAATGCCTCGCGAGGCGCGAATAATAATAATGGCAGCGGCGACCAGCCGCCACCCACGAAGAAGCCCAAGACGATGCTCGTGCATGCGCAGACTGGTGCGAGCGACGAGGTGCAGCGTGGCGGCGAAGCTCTTGCACATCCCATCGCGGGCGGTGATGCATCAACTGTTGTGTATGATGCCAACTTTGTGGGGAACGATGACGAGGTTCCGCCTTGGCGTCGGCAAAACGAATCTGCAGGTGGTGGAGGTGCGAATTTCGGTCAAATGGCGAACCAGATGAACCAGATGATGCAGATGATGCAGCAAATTGCTTCGCAACAACAAGCGGCGGCACCGGCCCCAGCACCACATTGAGATGTCTCCCTGTCTCTATCTTCCGTGCAGCTCGCTAGCTTCTCCAAGGGGGTGCCACTGTGGTAAAGGGTGTGAAGAGGGTAAGAACTTTCAAACGAGTTCTTGTTGAACGATTTAAATTCACCGCCGCATGAGGTTAAGTAGTACTGCGTCACATTTTTCAT
This sequence comes from Pycnococcus provasolii, assembly GCA_938743325.2. Classification (NCBI taxonomy): domain Eukaryota; kingdom Viridiplantae; phylum Chlorophyta; class Pseudoscourfieldiophyceae; order Pseudoscourfieldiales; family Pycnococcaceae; genus Pycnococcus; species Pycnococcus provasolii. The sequence continues at coordinate 273,409 of OW568894.1, forward strand.
TCTTTCGTAATAATGAAGCCTCTTTGAGTACCCACCAGCTGCGACGCCGTGTCCTTGCCAACGTGCTGGTCGCCGTAGTAATCCGCAAACGCCAACCAACCCAGCGGCAGCCTCAGCAGTAGCGGGAATGCTCAAATTGTTGTTTTGCGCGTGTCTCGTCCGATGTGCTCCGTGCCGTACCCCGCCAGGAACTAACTAACTCCTCGCGCCGTCGCGCGCCGCTGCTGCGTGCCTGCGTCGGATGTGGTGGTAAGTCCACCTTAGTTTCATATCCACGACGTTCGACTCCTCGTCGTATCCTTGCCTTCGTGAGCTATTATACTTGGCAACCTTGCGCTATACGTACTACGTCTTCGCGAGCTGCGCGCCCTGGGACTACAATTCACCTCTAGTAACCATACATTCTTCTCTAATTCTCTTGGATTTATACTACGTCTAAGTTGGAGATGTATGTCTAACGAGTTCACCACTATTCAGACCACGGTTACCACTTACCACCACTAGGGTTGGCAATATAGCGTTATTTCGCCACGCCCCTAAAATATATCATCTATATAGGTGATATATTTATATCAGCCGATACAGAGCTTGTTGTGGAACCCCGAATTAACAAAAAACGTGTATTCCATTGTTACTCTTCGTTTTAAAGCTTTTAAACGTTTCCCGCGCTTCACCTCACCTTCCCACGCCCCTACTGCGGTCCGACGAGCAGCATACTCACGACCCGTATCACAACGCACTGACGGCCTCAAACCGCTCCGTTTTGAGTGCTGTTTTGTTCTAAACACCATCACGAGAGACGAGGAATCCAGCGCAAAAAACCGCGTCTTGAGCGCACGAATAGCGCAAAAGATTATTTTTCGCACTCCTGACAAATTTTCCAAAAAAACCTGGTTTTCTCGCAACCCCCTTGTTAAAACAGCGAGTTTTCAATTTTATTTATTATTAACAATATTCATTAATAATATATATATTTGTAGTCATTCTTCATCATTATTATCCATAACGATTTTGTATCACTTTAAAACACAATAAACAAATGCGTAATGGTTGCTTGCAGGCGCGGTACGCGGCGACAAAGCACAGGATGCCCCGCCGCCACCGCCCAGCGCGGTGCAGTCGTGCAGAAGAAGGACGCCCGCCCGCCCGGGTAGGAGGAAGGTAAGAAGGCCCAACCCTGCTAACGCCTGATTAGGGTTAGGGTTAGGAAGACCCCCTTTTTCTTATCCACTATGAACATACTTCGGTTCTCCGGTCACTCTTATTCTTGCCGACCTCATGCAGCGCGTGCGTCCCGTGTCAGCAGGAGGCTCAGGCTCAGTACTTGTGGCTGCTCCTCGACCTGCAAACCCACCTCGCCTTCAGCTTGCATGCCGTCGTCGTGCGTCTAGTACCTGGGTGCCAAGCGATGGGCTGAACAGTACCGTGCATGGGGCGCGCGCTCGCGCTTCAACGTCGTCGTCCGCGTCGGCGTCGGCGTCGGGGGCTGCACCGTCATCAGGAGGGTACGAGGAGACGTGGATAGCGTCGGACTTTGACGGCGAGGGATCCTTGGGGGATGACGAAGAAGCAGGAAACGGGTCGCTTCATGTGTTTGAGAACGCTGAGGCGCTCGCCGAGGCGGTGTGCGAGGTCGTCGAGATGTGTGCGTTCGAAAGCATCAAGGCGCGAGGCGCGTTCACGCTCGTCGTTCCGGGAGGAAGCGTTGCGAAGATGCTCAAGGGTCTTACCATGCCACTCGCTCCCGGCGACGCGAAGATGGCGAAGGAGCAGAACATTGTCACGAGCAAGGATATCGACTGGACAAAGGTGCACGTCTTCTTCGCGAACGAGCGCGTTCCCGCGCGCAAGAACGAGAAGTTGGCGCGCGAGACGTTCACGAACGCGCTTGGCATACCTCCCGCGAACGTTCACGGGCTTGTGAGTGAGACGGAAGACGCCGAGGTGGCTGCTAAGGAGTACGAGGCGCACCTGCTATCGCTCGGTCCTGACATCTTGCCACCGAACGAAGAGACGGGCCTTCCTCAGTTCGACCTGGTATTGCTGGGCATGGGTGCTGACGCGCACATTGGCAGTTTGTATCCGGGCAGCAAGCAGACGCGCGAGGGTGGGTGCATTTTGGGATTGAGCAGCTCTGCTAAGAACAGCATAACGATGGGCGTGGATTTGTTCAACAGCAGTTTGTCGTTGGCGTTGGCGGTGAGCGGCACGGACAAGGCGTCGACGGTGTCCCGCATTCTGCAGGTCAACTTGCTGGACGGCGAGACGGCATACGACTACCCACCTTTGTTGCTTGGCGCGCCTTGGTTGAACGGCCCGCAGTGGCTGCTTGACGCGGACGCCGTGAGTGAGCTCGCGTTCGCGGACCCGGACGCGGAGGTGGAGGTGGATGACCCCTAATCACCGCGAGGTAATTCTAAAGCCCGCATGAACCGGTATCCCCTGGACTCCTCCTGGGATTCCTCCTCCCTCCCCTTCCCCCTCCCCTCCTCCTGCCCTTCCCCGGCGGCCGACTGCCTGCCTGCTCGGTTTTGCCGAATATTCGTCCCTCCCTCCCTCCGCCCCTCGTCGGAGTCTCGTCGCTCGTCCTCGCTGCATGGCGTCCGCTCTCGCTGCTCCGCGCAGAACGTGTGCGTCGCGCTCACGAACTACTACTCGTCATGCGGCCCGCTCACAGGTGCTCGTAAACAGTGCCTCGCGACCAGAGTACATACCAGGTCTCATCAGCGATCCTAACTACGTACGCATATTCGACACCACGCTCCGAGACGGCGAGCAGTCGCCCGGAGCGACGCTCACGTCCAACGAAAAACTCGACATCGCGAAGAAACTCACGGCGCTCGGTGTGGACATCATCGAGGCGGGATTTCCCATCGCGTCGAATGACGACTTCAACGCCGTCTCGCGTATCGCCAAGGAAGTGGGAAACATGGTCGATGATACAGGATACTCGCCAGTCATCTGCGGACTCTCGCGCGCGGCCAAGCGCGACATCGAAGTGGCGTGGGACGCCGTGCGACACGCGCGCAGACCTCGCGTTCACACCTTTATCGCAACCTCGGAGATCCACATGAAAGACAAGCTGCGCATGACGCAAGACGAAGTGGTCGCCAAGGCTATCGAGGCGGTCTCCTTCGCCAAAAGCCTTGGGTGCGAGGATATCGAGTTCAGCCCCGAGGATGCTGGAAGAAGTGACCCCGAGTTTCTCTACCGCGTGCTCGGCGCGGTCATCGAGGCGGGTGCCACCACGCTGAACATACCCGACACCACCGGATGGTGCCTGCCTAACGAGTTTGGAGGACTCATCGCCATGCTTCGCGAAAATACTCCGGGTGCCGACAAGGTTGTGTTCTCCACGCACTGCCAGAATGACCTGGGACTCAGCACTGCCAACAGCCTCGCGGGAGTCGCGAACGGAGCTAGGCAGGTGGAGTGCACCATCAACGGCATCGGCGAGCGTGCGGGCAATGCAAGCCTCGAGGAGGTTGTCATGGCGATCGCTATGAAGGGAGACACTCAGCTTGGAGGAGCGTACACGGGAATCAGCCCCATTCACATCACCTCCACGAGCCGCATGGTGGCGCAGTACAGCGGCATGGTCGTCCAGCCTCACAAGGCAATCGTCGGTGCCAACGCCTTCCAGCACGAGAGCGGCATTCACCAGGATGGCATGCTGAAGAGCAAGGCTACGTACGAAATTATGAGTCCCGAGACGATCGGGCTTTCGCGCGAGGACGACGCGGGCATCGCGCTGGGAAAGCACAGCGGAAGGCACGCTGTGCGCACGCGCATGACCAGCCTCGGGCTCCAGTTCACCACAAACGAGCAATTCGACTCATTCTTCGAGCGCTTCAAGACCGTCGCGGAGAGGCGCAAGGGTGGCGTGGCGGACGAGGACATGGAGGCGTTGTACAATGATGGGTTTGGCGTGGCGGGTGGTGAGAGACAGGACAAGTCGTGGCACCTGCAGGACGTTCAGGTGGTTTGCGGCACAATGGGACTTCCCACAGCCACCGTGCGCATGGTGGGACCGGATGGAGTGGAGCGCATCGAGAGCTGCGTGGGCACAGGACCTGTGGATGCGGCGTTCAAGGCGGTCGACCGCATCGTGCGCGTGGGCACAATTCTCACGCAGTACGACGTGAGTAGCGTGACGGATGGCATCGACGCGCTGGCGACGACGACCATTGCGCTGAAGCGCTCGGGATCATTGGGCGAGGAGGAGGGAAGTCGCAGCGGAACGCGCAGCTTCCGCGGCGCCGGATCCGACACGGATATCGTCGTAAGCTCCGTTCGCGCGTACGTGCACGCGCTGAACAAGCTGATCGCGGTGATTTCGAGTGAACGACGCAAGAATGGGGCGTCAACAGAAGCAGAAGAGGATACATCGGAGGCACCTCGCGAGGCGGCCGCGGCCGCTTGAGTGTTTTGTAATCAACTTTTTTCCGCGGTTGACGAAAGCAAAGATCGCTCATTCAGTAGCGTAATAGAGTTAACTTTGTTCAGCGGTCGTCCGTTCACACTTCCACTTGCATCTTGTTGTCGTTGTTGTCATCCGTTTGTCAACATCAAGGTCATGCGGGTCAAACAATAAATGGTGTCGACCGGATTCCAGTCGGTTTATGAAAAAAAGTATTAGTACTTAATGATTTACATTGCGCATGGACGTTGTCGTCTTGCGCGATTTCGTCGTGGCGGTCTTGCGCACCTTGGGCTTTGTGGCGATGTTCGACGGCGGTGCATCTGGCCCGTCGAGTTCAAGAAGCAGCTCAGCGCGCTGTTCATCCGTGAGGCTTGCAAGATATCTTGCGCGCTCTTGGGCGGTCATCTCACCTAGCTCTAGGAGCATGCGAAAGCCTGCATCTGACATGCCATCCAGAAGCTGTGGCTGCTCCTGCTCTTGTGGCTGCTCCATCTTTTGTGGCACCTCCAGTTCTGTTGCCTTCGGTGGTGGCTGTGGTGGCTGTGGCGATTCTGGCTGCGTCGGCGATGGCGATGCTCCGGTCATCTGAAGCTCAAGCTTGTCGATAGCGTCTATAAGGGCGAGTTCGCTCTTGTGGCTCTTCTCAAGCAACGCAACCGCGCTTCGGCTCACCGGGTGCCAGGTGTCACCTGTACCTTGCGAGGATGCCACTTCAGTGTCCATATACAGCGTGCGTGCTGCAGGAACAGCAGGCTCCGCGGCATGTTCTGCGGTCATGGCGGTGTGAGTAGTGGTGATAGTCGTGCTGGTAGTCGTGCTGGTAGGCGACGTGACTGCCGAAGCGGCTTGCAGGGAGGGCGGCGGTGGCAAAGATGTCGGCGGCGACGACGGTGGCAAAGAAGGCGAAGTTGGTGGCAAGTGAGTCCTCACAGCGTGTCCAGGACATAAGCGCTCCATCTGTAGCAACATGTTAGCAGCTTCCGACGGAGGCATGGTGCGCAGTATGTTAGCAGCGTCCGTCGGCGCCATGGCGAGCAAGGCCAAGACTGCTGCACCGGCGCTTGTCGACGCGCCGCTTGCTTTGGAGTGTGGGCTCGTGCTGTGATTGCTCTTTGGCGACGCCGTCGTCGTCGCCGTCGTGGCCAGCGAAATCTCCCGTTTCGGCGACGGCGACGCAGCCTGATGTGTCTGTTTTGGCGACGGAGTATTTGTTGTCGCGAGGATCTTCTCCGTCGCACTTGCGATGGGGCCCAAGTGTTTCGGCGGCGTTGACGACGCCGTCGCAAGGAAGTCGACGCGCACGGATGGCGGTCTCCACTGAAGGTCGTCACTCGGCCTGAACGAGTTTCCCGACGACGTCGTGTTACTTTTCGGCGGTCTCACGGAAGCCGTCGCGCTTGCGCTCTCCTTCTTGGCGGCCAGCATCGCGCGCACTTCGTCGAGCGAGAGCATGGATTCGCCCTGATACGTCGTCGGCGACGGCGCGGAGACGTGTTGTTCATCTCTCGAAGTCGAAGGAAGACTGTCCAAGTCCACGGAGTACGACGAAGAGAGGGCACCACCAGGTGAAACACTACCACCACCACCACCACCACCACGACCGAGAGCAAGGCCGCCGGCATACGAGGCCGCCGCCATATCCGTGGACGTAGATATGTGCAGAGGCAGATCTCGCGCGCTTCGGTTCGACGGCGCGCGGTACGAGACGGGCATGATGCGTTCTCGCCACCGGTGCGTGCAGGGAGTGGAAAGTCAAAGGGAGGTGGCAAAGGGGCGGGGAAGGGAAGAGAAGAGACGGGAAGGGAAGGGAAGGGAAGGGACAGATCTGGACGGGAATTGGGAAGGCGTCCTCGAAGTGACCCCAGTGCCTGTTGGCGCAGTGCGTGCTTCCCAGGCGTCACGCCGCGAGGTCACGACACCGGGCACCGGCACAGGACCCTCTCTCCCAGGAGCACCACCAGGGTGGTACGAGTTCAACCAGCTGACCAGGGGGGTGGAATGCGAAAGGTGACCACGCTCTTGGCCGTGCTCTACAGTCTACTGCAATGTCTAGAGCCCACCCCATGTGTTGGAGTGCGTGGCCTCGAGCCCGGGACAAAAACGCGCAACCGAGGAGTCTCTAGTCTAGGGAAGGATGCGGCTGACGGGGAGGGGAGGGGTCCACCGTCTCACTGTCCCCGGTCCCCTGTCGCAGTGTCCCACCGGCGGCCCTTTCCCTTTTTAGATCTTTCGCCCTTCTAAAAAAGGGAAAAGATCCCCCCGGTCTAAAAAGAGCCCCCTCAGCCCTATCCTGTTTCCACTCCTCCCTCTCCTCCCTTTCCCTACACAAACTCCGCTCCTCCTCTCGCATGTCCGCACACGCGAACCACCTAAACATAAAGATAAAGCGCACGCACATGCACATGCACTGCGCTCGCGCTCAGACAAATGCGGCTCGGTGCGGCGGGGAAACGAACCTTAGGACGACTCGGTCTTCGCCTTTGTCGGTTCCTGGTGGGCTTCGTGTTCAGCACTCACTCATTCGTCACCATCAGCGGCTCGGGATGAAAACTTTGCGTGGTGGGGGTAACGTGCGCTTGTCGTCGTCTTCGCTCAGCCAGGCTTCGTCGTCGTCGCCGAACTCTCTTTTCGACGAAGAAGAAGGTGGAGAATTTGAGGGGTTCTGTGAGGCGGACGACGCGAACTTTGGCGACTACGAGTGCAAGGGACAACTCGACGACGACGACGACGACGCACTGGTGGGCGCGTCAGAAGAAGTCATCAACCTCGACGAGGTTGTCGCCAAGGCGAACGCGCTCGCGGTCGACGATGGCACGAAAGGACTCGTATTCAAAGACTCACGCACGGACGCACCCATCTGGAACCTTGAACACCTCATTCGTGCAGAACCCGACGAACCGAACGAAGATAAGCCGTACGACGTCGACGAAGCGCTCGTCGCGAACGTGTTCCCGCCATCGCCGCCGAAACCGTCGGCGGCGGCGGAACTGCCCGCTTCCATTCGACAGGCTCTCGACGTCGCGAGCGCGTACGACTCCATCAACGAAGTGTCCGTCGCCGAACTGCTTGCCGTCGATTCGCCCGTTGTTCTCGACATACGAGAGGGGGATAACGAAGACGACGTACCCGGTTCAGTGCGCATACCATTCTCGGCGCTCTCCGACCAAGTCAAGGAAGGCGAACTCGACCACCTGCGTGACGCACGCGTGCACGTCATTTGCCAGACGGGACGAACGTCCATGCAGGCGTGCGTGCGCCTGAGCAAGGTGTACGGCTGGTCGGACGTCGTTAACGTCGTCGGCGGCGTTGACGAGTACATGCGCGTAACAAGCCAGTAACTAAAACGCTTGACTAAGTTGAATTCGCTGAATCTTGACGCCCTTTCAGTTGTAGACGCCATGAAAGACACAGCCTAACTCAAGCCCTAGTCCTAACCCTAACCCTAACCCGCCCCCTCGTCCTCCGGTATTCCCCGCCCCTTGCAGCCTGCTCCTTTCGCATAACGCCGTCCAACATGGCGGTGCTCGCAACTGCAGCACCGGCCGCGTCCGTGGCGACGTCGGCGCGCGTCCCGCTCGCGTTCGCCGCCGGGCTGTTCATAGGCGTGTGGCTTACCGCGCACCACAGCCTCATCAACACCTCGCCGTCGTCCGCACCAAAGCCGGCCGCCTCTGCCGCAAGGCCGCAAGACGTACTCACCGACGAAGACGAGGACACGCACAGAGGTTGGTTTCGGAGTGCGGTGGCAGGCACAAACCACCTAGAAGCAGCGCCGCCGCCACCACTTCCGCCGCAGCGGAGAAAAGACGACTCGAAGAAGTTCACCTTGCTGCAGGCGACGTACGTCGGAGGCACGGGCGACGACTGCATCACCGCGCTCGCACCGGCCAAGCAGAACGGCGCGGTGTGGTTCGCGGGGTACACGACGTCGATGGACGGCGTGGCCGCAACTGCAAGTCGAGGTGTTAAGCCTGCGGGAGCGGAGGACGGGTTCGCTGCCATGCTCACGCCGTCGGGGAGCTTGAGCGCGCTGCGGTACCTTGGCGGAAGCGCCGACGACCGTGCGACCGCGCTCGCACCCGACGGCGCGGGTGGCGTGCTTGTCGCGGGATACACGGAAAGCGACACGTGGAGCACCGTAAGACTTGCAGGCAATGTCGCTGGGCGGCGCGACGCGTTCGTGCTGCACCAGACCGCGAGAGGCACGGTCGACGCCGCGCTGAGAGTGGGAGGAAGTGGCGACGACGAGGCGCGCGCGATCGCGCTGCGCAACGGCGTGCTATGGGTCGCGGGTGTCACCGACAGCATCGATTTGCCGACGACCAGCAATGCGCCGCGCGCTAAGCGAGGTGGTGGAGGCCGTGACGGGTTCGTGCTTGCCATCAAGTTTACGCCCAAGAGCAAGACACCTCTCGCCATCGCGGCACTCACATACGCGAGCGCGAACATCGGAACGGACGGGCTGGAGGCAATTGCCGCGCCACCCCCGGGATCGTCCCTGGGCCTCGGCATATGGTTCGGCGGCGAGGTGACGGCACGTGCGGGGCTCAGCGTGCAGCCGTGGCTGATTGGCATGTCGTCATCGCGAGGTGCAGTTCACGTTTCGGAGAGCCTTACGCTGTGCGGCGGAGAGAAGATGGTTGGCGGGCGCGTGCACGCCGCGGTGGCGGAGTCCGCGGCTGTGCGTCGTGCGCAGCCTCGCCGTGGCATGCCATCTGTTTGGGCGGTGGGAAGCTCGGTCTCCACTTCCGTCACGCCGCCGCCCGGCTCGTCGTCGAGCGCCGTGCTCACGTCGCCCCGTGGGGGTGTCGCCGGCGCAGAGTCTTCCAACTGCTCGTCCTGGTTCCATGCCGCGCACGGTGCCGCCACGCACGCCGACGCGTTCGTTACGCGCATTGCGGGCGACGGCGGAGGCGATCCTCAAAAGGGAGCACGCCTCGGTGGATCTCGCGGCGACGTCGCCCACGCCATCTCCTCCGACCGCGGCCGCGTGTGGGTTGCGGGCTTCACGGAGTCCCCCGAGCTGCTGACGGCGGAGGAGGCGAAGGGCGCGCTCGCTCCCAATCTTCGCGGACGTTCCGACGCATTTGTGGCAAAGGTGAATGCCGAATCGTCAACTTGGGTAGGTGCAGATGGCCGTTTGTCCGCGCTGGGTGTGACATACTTTGGTGGATCGGGCGAGGATGCGGCGCGCGCCGTGCTCGCTGCGGACGACGGCTCGGCTTGGATCGGCGGTTTGACGAGCAGCGCGGATTTTGCGCTGAGTGCGGATGCGCAGCAGAGGCGGTACGGCGGCGGCGGGAGCGATGCCTTCCTGGCAAGGCTTGCATGACACAGGTCACACATCGTTCGCGTGTAAACCACCAGTGTGGTGAGAGTGCTTTCGTTTGGGGGTTTCCTGAATTCCTGGAGAATGAGGAGTAGGGGTTTCATTTTTCCCGGTTCTCACCATGCGGCCGTCTCGTGATGATGGCGGCGGCGCGCCCTCGCCCTCGCCCGGGTCGGGGTACGACATCTTCATCCGCAACCTCCTCGAGGATACGCGCGCCGGCACGCTCGCGCAGTTCTTCAAGGACCACGTCGGCGATGCCGGGCGCGTCATCCGCCCGCCACGTCTCGCGCTCGCGCGCGGGTTCGCGTGGATTACGTTCGACACACTGGCGGCGGTGCGCGAGGCGCTCAAGCTATCCGGCTCGTATTACTCAGGGAGGCTCATCTACGTGCACGCGGCGAACAACGTGTCTGGTGCTGACGAGACGTTCGCGGACCTCCACTTGCCGGCGCTCTGCGAGGAGACTGTCACCGCACTGGTTGTGCCTGATCCTAACGGCGTGTACGTCGATGGCACGTTCGGGCGCGGCGGGCATACGCGCGCGATTTTGAAGGCGCTTTCGCCGAAGGGGAGGCTGCACGCGTTCGACATGGACCCGGAAGCTATTAAAGTGGGCAAGAAGCTCATGGAGGAGGATGCGCGATTTACTGTCCACCACGCGCCATTCAGCTCGATGATAAAAGTGCTCAAGTCTGTTGGCGTGGAGGCTGGATCTGTCGCCGGTGTGCTGCTCGACGTTGGCATCTCTTCGCCGCAGTTCAACGACAAGAGTCGAGGGTTCCGCCCAGAGGCTGACGGGCCATTGGACCTTCGATTCGACACATCCAAGGGTATGCCCGCGTCGGAATTTCTCAGCGTGGTTCCGCACGCCGAGCTCGTGCGCATCATCGACGAGTATGGCGAAGAGTCCGGGGGTGGAGCTGCTTCCAGGAGAATCGTTGACGCCATCTGCCTCGCTCGCACACGCGGCGACTTGCCCACGCGCACCAAGGAATTCGCAGAGTTAGTCGCTCGTGCGAAAGGCAAGGAGAGTTCTGGGCAGCAGATGCACCCGGCGAAGATGACGTTCCAGGCGCTGAGAATCTACCTGAATGACGAGTTTGGTGAGATGCGCAGGGGTATGAAGGCTGCGTTCGAGCTCGTGGGCGAGGGCGGCCGCATCGCGCTCATCACGTGGAAGTTTTCCGAGAGAAAAATTGTCGACGAAATTTTTAACATGTTCGAGGCTGTCAGGAGCGACGAGCCGTTGCTGGAATGGTACCGACGTCAGCCGAATGCTGAGAAGTCACTTCCGAAAGGACCGTCGCTTGAGAACGACGAGGTGATTCGCCCGTCTGAGCGCGAGTTGAAGATGAACTCACGATCCAGGCAGGGTCTCCTTCACGTCTTGCGCAAGGTGAACCACCCTCGCCTCGCGGATCTCGAGACGCGGGCATACGCCATGCCCGAGTGGGCTGATGTGGTGGCACCACGACCTCAGACCTCTGCTGTTCCTGTTGTTGCTGCTGCTACGGAGAATGGAGGAGAGAAGAAGCGCAAACGCCACGAGGAGCAGAAAGATGAGAAGAAGGAGAAGAAGGAGAAGAAGGAGAAGAAGGAGAAGAAGGAGAAGAAGGAGAAGAAGAGAGGAAAGAGCGGAGGCGTGACATCGATGTTGGTGGCGTCTCTGTTGGGAGGAGAGGCGACAAGGTAGACGAGGCACTGCTGTGCTACATGTAAGTACTTGTACTATTATCCGCGACGAGTGAGAATACACGCGTGTAGGATGGCGGAGTGTCAAAGAGGGGGTCACATAAGAGGGGAGGACAGGTTGGCTGCCCGAGGTGGAGAGTGGAGTTGAGAGGGGATATTTGTAGGCGGTAGACGGGTAGAGTAGAGTCGGCTTTTTAGATCTTTTTCTGGTTTGGGGTTTGGCATCGGCCCGGCTGCCCGGGCACCCACGTGTCCGAAAAGGTGCCGAAGGGACGCCGCCTCGTCTGACTGGACGCTTCCCCTTCCCCTTCCCCTTCCCCTTCCCCCTCTCGGCCCCCGACACAACAACGTGCGCGTGCGCAGCCATGGCCTCGCTCTCGCTCCGAAGCGCAACCTCAAACTCCACCGCAACACGCACTGCGGGAAATGGCGCGCACAGATCTAGGGCTCGGACCAACCACACGTCATATTCGCGTGCGCACTCTTTGGTCGTGTGCGTCGCGAAAGAGGCGTCGTCGGCAGCACACGCGTCAGCAGCGGGGAAGGGATTTGGCGCCTCCTCCTCCTCCAAAGGCAGTGGTGGTGATGGCGGTAGTCGTCGGAGAAACGCAGGAGGCTCGAAAAAACAAAAAAACAAACCAGCGGTGGCTGTGGAGCTGGACCCGCGCGACGACGAAACGAAGGAAATGCTCGCGGCACTCACGAACGAAAACCTTCCGAAAGGCGTCGCGCCTGTCGACCCTGAAGTTGCAAAAAAGGGACGCGTCGACTTTGCGACAATCGACAGCTGGAGCCGACTCGACGGAGACGGCCTGTCCGACCGAGACGAGAAGGTCATGAATCTGCCCATCACCTCACACGACGAAATGACGCCCGCGACGGACGATGCGCCGCTCTACGAACAACTCGTAAGCTGGCTGTCCGTATGGGAGAAAAATGGAACACTCTCCACCGCCGGACCGCCGCCACCGCCGCCAGATAAGTGGAGGTGGTCTGCCGACGACTACGCCGCGTACCTCAGAGGGAGGCAAAAGGTGCACGAGGTGCTCGAAACCATGCTGCAGGATGCCGCGGACGCAGCAAAGGGGTCAGCCGGCGCCACCGCGACCGCCGTGAACCAGTTTGCTGGCAAGGTGAAGCCGCTCGCGCGCGCGCAGTGCTTCGCGGAGGATGGAAAGGCGCTCGTCGAGCTGAGGCTTGAGGGAAAAGCTTGCACTGAGGAGGACATGCCTCACGAGCTGAGGGACTACATCAGCTTCCTGGAGAGGCTTGGCAATGCCGCGAAGCGCGGTGAGGCGAAGGCACGCATCCAGCTCGCGGCGCACGCAGCGTGTGCTTACATGACGCACCTCGGAAGTGGTGCCCTTGTGGGTGCGCGAGCCGTGTCCATGCTCCATCTGGAGAACGACGAAGGCAAGGGTGTGAGTGCTTTTGCAAGTTTCCCCGAGCTGGTGAACACAGACGACGATCCGATACGTGTTCTGCGTGAATCGATCGATGACGTGGGGAGCAATCTCAGCGCCGCAGGGCGCAAGGAGTTCATCGACGAGGCGAAGAGAGCAATGCGGCGTTGTGGACTGCTTCTCCAGCCGCTTGCCGTAGCAAAGGCATGAAACCTAATCTCATTGAACAACACCTTCTGTTGGATATGCTGTTGCATTAGTCTTTGAAGGAAAATCGTAAAATCGTTTTATAACAACTGTCTGTTATTTCTGTTAATGTCCCAGAACAACTAAAATGGTGAAAAATATATACTCTCTCACTGGAGTAAGCCGATGATGTCGTCGTCGTCGTCGTTGTCGTTGTCGTCACCTTCATCGTCTTCCTTTCCCTCCTCCTTCTTCACCTTCTTCGACTTGGACGACGCTGCGACGACAGGATTTTCTCCGTCGTCCGTGCGCTTCGCGCCATTGCGAATATGCGCATCCTCCTCCACCTCTTCCCCGTCTTCAGTTCGCCCGTACACGTCGATGGAGAGATCCTGCTTGACGTTGTCCGAATCCGTGACGACGCGCTCAACGTTAAGAACACGTGGATAGTTCTCGACGTCAAACTTGCCGTACTTTTTCACGCTCCCGAGCGGCACGAGTCCCATGAGCATTTCCTCAGGGTACGGCCTTTTCCAGCACCTCGCCGCCGCCTCCGCTTTGTATTGGAAGTACTCGCACAGTTCCCCCTCCTTGAGGCAGTCTGGGATTTCCTTCGTCCCGTGCAGGTACGCGAGCGCGTCGCCTAGCGTGACAGCAGTGACTTGGACGAAAGACGTCGGTGCGTTGAACGTCATGCATTCGAGCGACTGCGGCGCGATGGGTTCGATTTGCCTCGCTTCGACGAGTCCCTTCCCCTTTTCCTTGCGAAAGCACACGGAGACGCCGAGCACGAGGTAGTCGTCGAGGTACTGCGGAATGTCAACGTCCTCGACAAGTTTGGCGATAGGTTCGTGTTCTTCGTCCTCTTCGTCCTCGTCGACCTCCTCCGCCACGGTCGACGCGTGTACGCCCATGTGTGCATGAAGACGCGTCGACGCGTGAACGGCCGTTGATTTTGACATGTGTTGCTTGGAGTTTCCCCCCAGACGACAACTTGTCTGGTTCATGGGAGCACAGTGGCGGCACGATGCGACACAGGCGCACGCCCGAAACGAGCGACTGTGACGAGTAATACGCGCGTGGTTGTGTTGCATAGCGTGCGCGTGTGCGTGTGAAGGTGCGCGGAGGGACATGCGTGCGTTCATGGTGGTGGTGTTGTATGAACCCAGAGGGGAAGGGGAGGGGGGCGGCTGGCTGGTGGACTTGGACTTTGTCAGGGGTGACAAAAAGTGCACCCTTCCCCTCCCTCCCTTGCGGCATCCGACTGGACTGCGCTTTTTGCTCCGATATTTCGAGCAAGGCGGATCGGGGGAGGATCCCACCACTTATCCACAAGCTCCCTCCCCTCGTAGGGTTACCAGGGGGACAACGGGTTAGGGTTTCCCTCAGGTCTCAGGCCTCCCCCGCCCAGCGAAGACGGAACACTGAACCCACGGAACGCGTCCCTCCCGTCCTCCCGTCCCGTCCCGTCCCTTCTTCCTCCCTTCGAAGGGGGAAGACGTCCCTTGCCAACCAACCCTCGCCTGTGTTTGCCCGAAATGGCGAACACCTCCTCAACTCTGCCCTCCTTCTCGGCCTCTGCCCTCTCAAGACATGGCGCTCTTGTCTGCAGCCTTATTGTCGCCGTTTGGGTCAACCTGCAAGCACCCTTCGCCGTGGCGGCCAACGACCACCTGGCCGCCGGTGGTAACAACGAGGCTCTGGCCGCCGCGACGTACCGCTTCACGGCGGAACGCGCCTTCCAGCTCCAGCTCGAGGCAATCCTCACCTCGTCGAAACAACTCGTAGAAAACCTTCCTGAAATCAAAAAAGCGTCGCAACGCGCGTCAAAAGCGGACGACGACTCGCGACGTTCCTTGGAAACGACGTACAACAATAGCAAAGCATGCCAGTGGGACAGCGAAAACAACCAGTGCGAATTTGACTCAAAAAGCTCGATATTCAACACGTGGAAACCAACTTCCGAAGACGGCGAACGTGTCAAGGCGATATTCGAGTTGGAGAAAACCTGCGCGAGCCTAAATACGGAAGGTGCGTGCAAGGCAACCAACGGGTGCCTGTTTGACAGCACGAGTCCAGCCGATACGAACAAGTGCACCTTAGACGGTTTCCGAGCATATGATATGCTGGGTTTTTCAGAACGACCTCAAACATGCGAACGCAAGACGCCGAATACCATCGGGTTATGGACCACAAAGGCGGTAATCTCGTGCCAAGCAAAGAGTGACTCGAAACAGTGCGTGGAGACGCTCGACCCTGACGACCCCGATGGCGGGAAGATGTGCACGTGGGACGACGTGGAAGGCGCATGCGGGGCTGACGTAACGACCAAGATGATGGGCACCATGGTGACTGAAGAAGACGACGTGAGCGGAATGTTGAATCTCGCCTTGACATCGGCCGAGTGCAGCAGGAAATACAAAGAACTTAACACGTACAACACAACGATGTGCGCTGAGATTGACAGCAGGTGCGCATACGACGCAGAGCGGGAGGAGTGCGGCATCGCCGCCAACGCCGTTGGGAACGCCTTGCTTGGAAACAGCACGCAATTGATCGCAATCGAATTGATTGGCATGACACTCACGTGCATGTCGAAAAACGATACCGGCACGTGCATGGCAAGTAGCGCGTGTCAAGTCAAGGATGGCGCCTGCTCCGTGTCCACGATTCCGATCTTGGACGCGATGTTCAAGAATTTAGATTTGACAAACTCGTGGAATAGCGTCATCAAAGACTCGGCGCTGTGCTCAGCGTACGGAGCCGAGTCTAAGACAAAAATGTGTTCGTCGATCGTCGGGTGCACGATCCAAGGACCGACGAACTGCACGTTCAACATGAACAGCCGAATGAACGATCTCATGAACGCGGCCATACCGGGCGCCAGCTTTTGCCCGTCCAAGCTGGAGACATTAATTACGGGTGTCACGAATTGCATGACCCAGTCCGGAACTTGCTCGGGCGAATACTGCGAAGTGCAAAAGGATGGGACATGCGGCAGTCCTCCTAATGCAATATTTCAAATGATGCTGAAAGGTGAAGATCTCGATACTATACTGAGTGTGACCACGAAATGCAGCTCGCAAGGCACTGATCCAACGACGTGCGAAGCAACTCAGCATGCCTTCACCAAGGGCATCCCCCCAGAGGCATCCCAGACGACCAAAGCTGCCGCCGCGCCTAAAACGACGACAACTGACGCACCTATCCTCTTGAGCGGCGTGAACGTGGTATCCATCATTGGGACGGTGATATATTCGCTTGCCATCATATATGCGACCTTGTAACCTCAATTCGTTGCCGCCACAAGGTTTACTTTTCGGGTAGAAACTTCTTGAATGTTTCAGTTGAACTCATGCTTAAGGACGCGTCCGCTCGCATGAGCCTTTAATGATTGGTAAAATAATGTTGGCGATCTGCCACATCCACACGACTCTCCCGTTCCACCTGCCACTCTCTCTGCAGCACCTGGCGACGTTTCTGCACCATGTGGCGCTGCCGCTGGATCTCCCGCAGGCGAAGTTCTGCCTTTGCAAGCTCCGCCTCGAGGCTTAAGATCCTGGTGCTTGGTGCTAATGCTGATGCGAAGAGGGGGCGACTAGATTCGCCGCGGTCCATATTCGGAGGCGCAACAACACCAGTTGGTGTCGTCGACCATGCACCAATTACCGTTGCTTTCGTTGTCGCATGCCTAACTTGGGCGCCCGGTATGAGTAGTCCCTACATAATTACTTTGACTTCTATGTCGACTTGCACGACCCTTGCGTGACCAAGTTCTTATAGTTGACGCCTTGCAGAGTCTGGCACGTTCCACCACCACACGAGGTTGTGGTTGTGGTTGTGGTTGTGGTTGTGGTTGTGGTTGTGGTTGTGGTTGTGGTTGTGGTTGTGGTTGTGGTTGTGGTTGTGGTTGTGGTTGTGGTTGTCTTCTTTGTACACGTTCCCGTGTTCCCCCATTCACGGTGCAAAATCTTGAACTCGTACGACTCGTCAATACAATAGAGACAATCCTCACTGGTCTACAGATACGCCGACCAGTATCCGCAAGTGCCGAAGCTCTGGTGGCACAGGAAACCTGAACAAGGGCCGCCGAACAAGGGTTCAAATGAAGCAGTCTGGCAGTTTAATTTGGTCAATTTTAGTTTGGTGACACAGTTTGGGAATGATACTATCAGGCGGGAGGCAACAAAAGACACGCGGATCTTCTTGCAACTCACTCGAAGTCCGAGTCCGAAGAATCCGCGTCAACGACAGATGGTCGAGGTCTCGAGGACGTTTCAGCAACTTGAGCTTGCTGGCTTGAGCGCCAGCGGAAAAAGGGTCGGATATGTTTGTTGCCACGGGCGCAACTGGTGCTGCCGCCGGCTTCTCGTGCTTGGCGGCTGCGCGGGTTGTTCTCAAGTGGTTCACCGTTGACGTCGTCGACGAGAACCCTGGTTGGGCATCAGTTCGTCGATGGTAGATTTCTGTTCGTCGATGATAGACTTCTGATCAAGGAGAATGCCGATGAGCTTCTGCGCGACTTCGAAGGGATTCATCCTGTCATCGATGACGCTGTCCCACACTTCCCACGATGCATATTGTCCGGATGCGTTTATCTTCTCTAGGCGAAGGCGTTCCTCGGCGATATCCTGCATGATGTCCTCATCCCACTCCTCCTTGATCCTCACAAGCTCAGGGTCATCGTAAATGATCGCGTACCCATTCTTTTCTTTGCCACGTTCGTCTTTCGTGCTCACCACCTTGAGTGGACAGAAATTGGCACCTCTCAGGGTTGTGTTGATGTTCTGCACCTTTTCTGCAACCGCCATTTCGAAGTCCTGTAGCGACGGATGCTTTTTCTTGAAGCATGTGAGCATCTTCTTTTCCGTCGCGTCCTGTACTTCTCCCACTTTACGCAAAGGAAGTTCGCGTCCCTTCTTGAGCGCTGAATTGATGTCTAAGAACGCCTCGATCTCCGTTTTGGTGATCAGCTGCAGGAAATCGGCTGATTTTTCGTTGAATTCGTTGTTCTTGATGAACATGACGTTGAAGGTTTCTGAAAGCTGGTTGCAATCGTCCATCTTGTCGGCGAGCTTCTGCTCAAACGACTCCTTCTGCTCGTCCAGCTGTCGCTCCATCATCTTTTTAAGCTCAGAGGTTTCGTTCTCCATGATTTCGTCAATCTTGTTCTTCGCTTCAAGGTCGAGCTTCGCCAATTTGTTTTCGAGCTCCTCTCGCATTTGCTTTTCAAGCTTCTCCTTCTCCATCTGCACACGACTCACAGTCTTGGCGTACTGCTCGTTCAACTTCTTGAGCTCCTGAGCGTCTGCGTACTTTGTTTTCAGCTCATCGTTTAGCTTCTCTCGCTCCACCTCTCGCTGCTTCATGAGCCGATCGTGCTCAACGTAGAGTGTGGCGTGTGCCATGCGCGTGTGGCTTTTGAAGGGGCTTTCCTTTCTTGGCAGGCGATGATTCAGGAAGAATGAGCTGTTAACATGTAAGTCGGGGCCAGTGAGGAGTCGCGCCGTGTATGACACATCCGCCGCCATCTGCGCATGCCCCATGCTCTGCGCGTACCCCATGTGCTGCTTGTACTTGCGTTTCATGTGGTCATCACAAAACTTGATCGCAAGCGTGTATCCGTTGTACGTCGCCGGAAAGGTGATGGTACCCACACCAGTGAATCCACGGAAGTTGTATAGGAGCTTGCAGCTTATGTGGTCCTCCTCTTTTCCGACCGTTTCTCCGATGCCGAGAGCCGTGCGCAGATCGTTGTTGCCGCCCAACGGCGAGACGAACTTGTTCTGCTCGTTGATGAACCTCGGTATGTGCTCAAGCACGACTGTTGGTGGCCAAGCAATTTCTCCGACGTGTTCGTCACCCTGAATCTCGTTGAGCTTCGTCAATGCGAAACCTTGTGCACGCGATGTACCCGCGGCATTCTCTGCGAGCGACTGCGCTCGCTGCGTCTTTGCGACAGTCAGCAGGGAGACAGCCCGCTGGTCGTTGATCTTAGCGCCCAGGTGGTCCACGGCGATGTGCTCCGCGAGTGCGGCGTGGAGATCGAGCCATTCGCCTGGACTTCCCTGCCTACTTTTGCTATCGCAGTGCTGGTATAGTGAAGCGAGGTCCTTGAAGAAAGCGTTGCGGCAGATTTTGCAAACGTATTTCTCTTCTCCGGCGACACGCGACTTCTCGACAGGCTTCTCCGCCGAGAACGAAGAGTTTGGATCGCGGAATTTTGCCAGGTGGCCTGCCACCGCCGCGTCCCACATCTTTTTCTTCTCTTCGAAGTTCTTCTCCCCAGGAAAGGGCTTTGTGAGGTACCCATTCGTACTGACGAACAAGGGGTCACGTGACCTCGGCTGGGCAGCAGCGGCAAGCGAGGACGTGCATGTAGGCACCGGCGGTTGGTCATCGTAGTAGCACGGATCGTGTTTCGGTTCCTGCTTGGCCTGGTCATCCTCACGCATACGCGCCGGCGCCGTCGGGTCGCGCACGACAGCGTCATCGCGGTCACTGTCGTAGTCGCTGTAGTACTGGTCGTCCATGCTATCGTCGTCGCGCTTATTCCGCTTTCCCATGATGAAAAGGATAGTGGAGAATGAATGGGGAAAGGAAAGCAGGCACGAGGGGGGCAAAGCAGGCTGCAAAGCAGGCTCGAAGTCTCTCCCCCCGGGACCCGGGGATTGAAAAAGTTCGGGTCTCTTCCGGGGGCGCGCTCCCGGAAAGACACTTCTTGGCGAAGCCCACAGTCGCAGCCCGAACCACGGCGAGCGCGCACTTGAGACCACCACCCCGGCAGACGGGCGACCCCCCAGGGAACCCCTGCCAGTCGGTGGGGGACCACGGCAAACCCTAGCGCTGCAAACGCGTACGGACTGCCCTCATTCTCAAGTCCGCAGCACCGCACGAAGTGTGCGCAACCGAGAATCACATACCGCGGAACGCACCGCGGCCACGAACCAGAACACGCTAATAGCGCCGATGATGAACTCTCGCAAGTCGACTCGCTCGAACGCCGGCCGGCGCTCGACCGGACACGCGACGCCCGGGGACACGGGCATCGAACGTTTCAGGGCGCGACCTCCATCCTCAGCTGTAACAGGTTGCGGGCTTTATGTCCGAGCCTACGGCCAGCTGAGGGTCACACCCGCCCGCTCGCACGCGATTCCGCGCCGGCTTGCCAGCCGCGGATCGGTGACGACGCGAGGCTTTCGCACTCTGTAATTAATCACCAAACATTCACAACTAACATATGCCCATTCGAGACACCCAAGTCCCGAAGCAGATGGACCCGCACACTCGGGGAGAGCCACCCAGGGCTACGACCGAGGACTGCACCCAAGACGTCCTTTCTCGTCTCTTTTCTTACCCCCCTCTCTACCCGGGTAGTAGCGGCAATCTGCAATTTCACATGCAAATTCACTGTTATTCATTTTGACATATTTAATTTATTCATTAATTAACTTAATCTAAATTAGAATAGTGTTTACTGTAGTGTTAATTGTTAATCAGTACTGTAGTTATTGGTACACATTAAAACCAAAAGCCTCTGTACAATGCACGCCAATCTCTCGAAGTGGATCTCGAAGTGGATCTCGAAGTGGATCTCGAAGTGGATCCCGAAGTAGATCTTGGTGTGGATGCGACATCCAACTCCACTCCCTCGGCGCTCGAAACGTTCTCATCACCACTCGCCTCTGTTTCTGTTCGCGAACCTTGAAAGGATTTTCTCCACTGAAAAATGAATCCACCACCACTGCCATCACTTTTCTTCGTGCTGGAATATGGCGTGTCGGGTAAAGGGAACGGAGCCCCGCCGGCGTGTCTAGGCGTCTGTCGCACCGCCCGATCGAACGATATCGCCCTTATCAAGTCTCCCAGAGGCACCGACCTCGGACTGCGTGGGCTCTCCAGATCTCTTGGAGTGGTCGACGCAGAGATATTCACGGCATGCGTCCACAGATCTTTCAGCTCGCGTAGATTCTGCATATTGTGTTCATCTCTGCTGTCGTTCGAACCATTTGTTCCAGAGACTGCGTCGCGCAACATGGTTAGCAGATTGAACGGGAATCGGCGTGCCCAGGCTGATCGCCATGCGCGTTCCCACGCAAACGTGATGAGTTCCCAGCCGCACAGCAATGCCATGGAGGTCAGCTGAAGCATGATGGCAATCCAAAGAGCGTTGCCTGTAGCCTCATCCTTGGAAGGCTGAGCAGCGATGCATGCAAAACTCGCGGCAAGAAACGTCGACGCGATTGCGCCAACAAAGTTGGAGAATGTGGACGCCAGTGGACGAAAAATGCTCAAAACCAACGCGTCAACGGAAAGCATCGCCGCAGTTACGGACGTTCCGATTCTGGCGCTTTGCCAAGATCCTGCGGCGCCACCGGCTGCGCAGCTCGCGGCACATGCACACCAAAGCGTGATTTGAAATGCAGGATACCAGATTAGCGCTGGGTGCATCGCACCACCTCGCAGAGGCTGCAGAATCCAACCGTAGCAGTCGACGAAGCTTCCCTTGTCAGACTCTCTATCCGTATCTTGCCAGTGCCCAAAAGTTCCCCTGCCGAAAAATGGATTCTCGTCCTCCGTCCTCTTGCTTTTTGGATACTTGAGATAAACGCATCGATAAGGCACAAGCGCACACACGCGAATGAGGCATGCGATGGTGAATATTGTTATCGCAAGTCCGACGCCACCCTTCACCGCAGCTGAAGTGTTCAGCGATGGCGATGCAAGCGCGCTGACGGAAGCGAACGTTAAGGCGGGAGAAACAAGCAACATTGCCATAAGCTCGAGACGTGGAAATATGGAAAGCTGGTAGCGAGCAGATGCCTCGCGTTCAAGTGCGAGCTGCTGACTTCGCGCCTCGAGTACGGAGTTCGTTGTCCTGGCACCATTACTGTCCGATGGTTCCAACTGATCCTGCCCATTCTGTTGCCCATTCTGTTGCCCATTCTGCTCTTGCGACGCAAACGACGAGATGAACGACGAGATGAATGAAAGTCCAAAGGACTTCTTTTTCTCTCGCCGCACATTCTTCTGCTCATTCTGCTTTGGCATGAGAAACGAAATAAACGAAAGACCAAATTCCTTTTTCCGTCGTTTATTTTGCGTTCCCGACCCCATCTCTCCTTGAATGTAGCGATGCCTGCGCCACGCACAGAAGAGACGGAGTATCTCGAATAAGGCCACCGTGCACCCAGACCAGAAGAGAGCGCGCTCGAGCAACATGTCATTCGATAACGTGCTAAGATCAAACGAGTCGAACGCGGCGTCATCCTTTGGTGAGGATGGACTCTCCGAAGCTGTGAGCACCACAACCTCCTCCTCCTCCTCCTCCTCCTTCTCCCCCTCCTCCACCATCGACCGGCGAGACGACGGCCCTGACGTGTTTATCGTGTTGTTGTTGGTCCTCATCCTCGCAGTCGTCCTCACCGTCGTTGTCACAGTCTTCTTCGTTGTCGTTTTTGTGCGCTTTTCCCAAGGAGCTGGTGCTCCTGCCGCAAGGTGCTGAGCAGAACGCAGGGCAAACTGATCATTCGACTTGAACTTGGACGCGGGAGTACTGCGGAATACAAAGGCGATGCCAGCCGCCACTTGTGCACCTGCAACGACACGCCGAGGGCTCGTGCCAACATTGTAACGCATGCTCGTTCCTGTGACGCCCATAGACGCAAGTGTTGCCGAAGATACCTGCACGGACATCGCAGAAACACCTGCTGCAATTGTCACAACCATCGTTGGCGTCACAAGCTCTGATACCGTGTCAACAGTGTCAACAGTAGTCTCGATCTTTTCGGGCGGCGGAGGTTGAAACGGAGGCACGGGTGGGATCGGCGGCGATGGCGGGCCTGGCGGCTGAGTCGGACTCGGTGGCGGAGGGCTCGGTGGCGGAGGACTCGGCGGCTTAGGCGGAGGACTTGGTGGAGGACTTGGTGGAGGCGGGCTCGGTGGCGGTGGTCCTGGCGGTGCAGGGGGGGGCGAAGGCGGACGCGGTGGAGGAGGCGATGGCGGTGGCGGTGGATTCGGCGGCGGCGGGCTCGGCGGCGGCGGCGGGCTTGGCGGTGGCGGTGGGCTCGGCGGCGGCGGCGGGCTTGGCGGCGGCGGCGGGCTTGGCGGCGGTGGATTCGGCGGCGGAGAAGGAAACAATGGCGGACTTGGCGGCGGTGGCGGGCTCGGCGGCGGTGGCGGGCTTGGCGGTGGCGGCGGGCTCGGCGGCGGTGGCGGGCTCGGCGGCGGTGGCGGACTGGGCGGTGGAGGGGGGCTCGGTGGAGGAGGTGGACTCGGCGGTGGCGGCAGGTTCGGTGGCGGCGGAGGGGGACTGGGAGGAGGTGGCGATGGAGGCTGTGGGGGGTTAGGCGGAGGGGCGATAGGAGTCTGTGGTGGACTGGGCGGTGGCGGTGGTGGCGAAGGATTCGGAGGAGGATTCGGGGGTGGCGGTGGACTCGGAGGTGGCGGTGGACTCGGTGGTGGTGGCGGGCTTGGCGGAGGCGGCGGGCTTGGCGGGGGCGGCGGCGAAGCTGGCGGCGGTGGTGACGGGGGAGGTGGTGGCGATGGAGGCGGTGGCGGTGATGGTGGAGGCGGCGGATTCGGCGGAGGCGGCAGCGGCGGTGGGCTTGGCGGCGGAGGTGGGCTTGGTGGCGGAGGTGGGCTTGGCGGTGGAGGTGGGCTTGGAGGTGGTGGCGGACTTGGAGGTGGTGGCGGAGGTGGCGGAGGAGGAGGGCTCGGCGGCGGCGGAGGTGGTGGAGATGGTGGTGGAGACGGTGGTGGAGGTGGCGGTGGTGGTGGCGGTGGAGGAGGTGGTGGTGGCGGCGGCGGTGGACTGGGTGGCGGCGGCGGTGGCGGCGGCGGCGGGCTGGGTGGTGGTGGCGGTGGTGGTGGCGGTGGGCTTGGCGGCGGCGGCGGGCTAGGTGGCGGCGGCGGTGGTGGTGGCGGTGGGCTTGGTGGCGGCGGCGGGCTTGGCGGCGGTGGTGGGCACGTTCCTGTCGAAGTGCACGGCGATGGTGGCGGGCTGGGTGGCGGAGGTGGTGGTGGAGGCGGCGGCGGTGGTGGCGGCGGTGGAGGGCTGGGCGGTGGTGGTGGTGGCGGGCTGGGTGGCGGAGGAGGTGGTGGAGGAGGTGAAGGAGGCGGCGGTGGGGGGGGACTTGGTGGCGGTGGTGGCGGCGGTGGGCTGGGTGGTGGTGGCGGCGGCGGGCTGGGTGGAGGTGGTGGAGGTGGTGGAGGTGATGGAGGTGGTGGCGGTGGCGGTGGCGGTGGGCTTGGTGGCGGCGGCGGGCTTGGCGGCGGCGGGGAACAGGTTCCCGTCGCGGCACATGGCTGTGGAGGCGGAGATGGAGGTGGTGGTGGAGGCGGCGGCGGCGGCGGCGGCGGCGGCGGGCTGGGTGGTGGTGGCGGTGGCGGGCTGGGTGGCGGAGGAGGTGGTGGTGGAGGTGGTGGCGGCGGGCTGGGTGGTGGTGGCGGCGGCGGGCTGGGTGGAGGTGGTGGAGGTGGTGGAGGTGAAGGAGGCGGCGGAGGTGGGGGACTTGGTGGTGGCGGTGGCGGTGGCGGCGGGCTGGGTGGTGGTGGCGGAGGTGGCGGAGGCGGGCTGGGTGGTGGTGGTGGCGGTGGCGGCGGCGGGCTCGGCGGCGGGCACACGGGGTTGACGGTTGGGTTTGCCCACACTCCATCCGCGTCTCCAACGTTCGGCTTGTAGTAGACCCACCACTCCACCGCCTTCACCGCGCACGACCTCCTCGCACCGCCCACTTTCGTGCACCTGTGGTCCTCCGGCGTCGTTATGTCGATCAACGTATCGAACGAAGGTCCGTTGAAGCCTGGCTCGCCACCGAGAACCCTCGTACGACCAATCTGGTATCGCTTGCTTCGGTCTGCGTCGGTAGAAGTGCAGCTCGTGTCGATTATCGCATCATGCCTTGCTTCCGCAAGCCCGAACCAGTCACGCAGATCAGCATCTGAGGAGATGGGTGTGAAACCTGCAACTTTCTTAAGATTATTACTCGTGCATTGGTTGTGAGCGGCTCGAGGGTCGTGACTCTGCTTCCAGTGTAAGCGCGACTGTCGTGTACCGCCGTCAAGCTGTTTGTACCACAGAACGAACTCGAACGCGCCGTCTGCGCTTCGGTAGAGGTTTATGTCCGGCAAGATGGAGTACTCGCACACCTCGTCGAGGTTGACATTTTTGTTCTTGTAGTTCAAGCCGTCGGCCCACGGCCCGAAGTCGGCGTTTGTTCCAGCGAGGAAGTCCTGTCGAAATACGAGCTTCCAGCACGGCGCTGCGGTTGAGGGCGCAGTTCCCGGCGTCGTCGTGCAGACGGGCACAGGCGCGTACACGCCGGGGAGCACAGAAAACCAAACCAAGAGAAGTTCAATAATAAGAAGACGAGTGCAAGGCGTGCGCGTGTGCGTGTGCGGAGTTGGAGCAGAGTCCACGGCCATGGTTCGCCACGGCCGAGCGTGCTATGACTATACGTATCTACGCTAAGGTTAGGTGTCGGGGAGTTGGTTGCCTTGGGGAAAAAGGACGGAGGGGGGAGGGGAGTTGAGTTGAGTTCCCCCTTCCCTGGCCCCGGGGGGGTGCACAGGCCGGCGGACGGGGTAGTGAGTCAGTGCTTATTTCAGCGAATAACTATCACTGGTCGCGAACGATACATAAGAACTACCCTGTGCTTGTGTGCCACTTGTCTCGTACTCGGATGGCGGACGGACGTGTTGATGTCGGGAGACTCGTGACTGGGGGCCATATTTGCTAGACTATTTTTGAGCTCCGCCCGTCCTCCCGCCCGGCTCAGGCTTGTAGTCGCGGGTGGTCGGGCGCAAGTCCCTAGTCTACCATAGAGACCAATAGAGTAGGTATCTGCCACGTTCTCTCTCTCAATCTCCGGAGGCTCACACGGAAGGCCGCCGCGTTGACCACGTGGAAAATCTACAGAAGGAACCAGACGGCTCAACGGAGCGGAAAACGCCGACTTCGTCATTTCAGCCTGGAGATTTGACCATCACAAACCGCAAGGCGAGGAGGTGCATGAGGCTAACCTTACGTTAGTTGGGTCTACAGCATTGCCCTGTAAGCTATGGATATCACGTCTCACGTGACGTCATGCATGTATTGGGGGTAGCCCGGACGCAAAGCTCATGCGTGCTGTGACTTGTGACATATACGTGCGGCTCCTGCGGCCTGCGCGTGTTAAGGCTGGAAAATACGCGCTGCTGAGTGGCGCCGCTGAATGGTATGAGTGGTGGTGTAACTAGACGACCGTTGGACGAAGTAAACTCAATTACATTATGGAACGAACGATCTGAGTTTCAATCCTTCGGAACGCGTGTCCTGTCGGGGCTCGCCCAGAACTTCGGGATCAGCTCAAGAGCGCAACGCTGTAACGACGGCATCGGCTCGTTCGGCTCACTCATCCAAATCAGTGTTGTGCTGCCATCCGGGTTGTACCGCAACAGCTGCCAAGGCTCGTCGAAAACACGCCAAAGTGCCGCCGGCTTGCTCCCCTTGAAGTTGTGAAGGTAAGCGATCGCATTGACGCGCTTCATTCTCTCCCTCAGCTCGTCCATCTCAAACTTCGTCCATATGGCGGGATAATATCCCGATCGGATTCGGTCAAGCTCGGCGTTCACGGTGATGACAGGCCTGCTCGCGCTCGAGCTCTCCTGGATCGCGTCTGGAAGCTCGACGAGAGCCGCGGTGAGATCGCTGATGTTTACGGATGGGTACGCGACGATAAACGCCGCGTCGTCGTCGCGAATGCGAGCAGCGATCGTTTCTTCCTGCTTCGTCCCGCTTGCGCCTCCGCCAAAGAGAAATTTAGCCACCTGGGGCACCTCGGTAAACACGGACGGGTCACGAAGATACGTGCACCTGCCACCGTCGAACGCTCCGTTCGGGAACGGCGCGTCGAAGTCGAAGGCGCCTTGTCTGAAGCCCGCGACAAGTCCACTTGTTGCCACCTTAAGTTCCGTTTTGTCTGGAAATAGCACACAGCACTTCCCTCTTACGTCCGTCGGTGCGCGTCGTCCTGTGCAGTTGTTTGACGATGCTTCGAACGTCGCTACGAATCTTTGTATGAGCCCCATGCACAGGTTGTGCTCGACGTTACCTTCAACGTCTCCTGGAACATTTCTGAGACCTCCGACGGGTATTTCAATCTCGTACACGGACGGTGCTGCGTTGTTCGTTGACGACGCTGCGGTACTGTTCTTGCACGCATCTGCAATTGCGTTCTGCACGACGCGCGCGACGTCGTCGTAGTCGAGCGGGAGTGGTGTGAGGCGCAGGGAGGCAGACGGCACGAAGCGCGAGCACGGGCGCGAGCAAGAGCGAGGAGCCGAGCGCACCACTTTCGCTTTCCCGGACGCAGACGAAGGCGAAGACGAAAGGCGCGACATCGGCGTCGCAGCCTCGAGTGATCAGTCGCAGGCAGAAGATGGTCCCAAAAAAAGATAACCCAGAGATCCTCAAACCCCCAACTCACCCGAATGATTAGGGGTTGGAGGAAAGGAAAAACGTGACTCCTGTCGTTCCGCCATAGGTCAGCAGGGCTACGGCACTGCTGCTTTGGCTTATGGTACTTCTATACACTGTAATTACACACTTCGTTGCCTTTGTGGCGCGACGGCTCGTATGGGCGTACCTTGCGTCTCGCTGCTGGAGCCGTCCATGAGCTGGCCGTTGCCGCCTCCGCCAAACGAATACACGGATCCGTCCGGGTAAAGGACGTGCGAGTGCGTGCTCCCCGCGGATATGTGAACGGGAACGCCTCGGTCGTTCGGAAGACCTTCCACGCGCACCGGAGAGGCGCGAGGCTCGTCGCCGTCGACGCCGAGCTGGCCATACTCGTTTGAGCCCCAGGCGAATACGTCGCCAGCGTGCGTGAGCGCTAACGAGTGGTTCAAGCCAGCCGCCACCGATTTCGCTTTACCTGGCAACACCACCTCCGTGATTGCACCCACGCTCGTCTCGTCGTCCGCAATCACACCGCAACCGCGTTGACCATCCTCGCCGCAACCCATCGAGAGGACACGGCCGTCATCCGTCAACGCGAGCGTGTGACAATATCCGCCGTCAAGTTGTGCCAGCGCCTCTCCTTCCAGCTCTGGGATCGACGACATCGTGTGTATATTCCGTTCTCGCGATGCACCGCACTGGCCATTTTGGTTCTCGCCGGTGCAGTAGGCACCCTTTCCTTTGCAAAGCACGTAAGTGTTGTAGAATGCCGCGCCAATGCGAACGGGTGCGCAACTTGCAGGCAAACCGCTCACTTCCGCCGGCGTGTCGTCAACGGGAAGTCCACTTCCATCCGTCTGCGCGCGAGTAAGCCTCCTTCCGAGTTGTCCAAGCTGCGCAGCGCCAAATGTGAGCACCTTTCTGCTTTCTGTCAATACGACACTGTGGTACGCCCCAGCCGCAAGTGCCTTCGCCTTCTCGCCGCCGTCGATGTGTACGCGCGTGGGTGTCATCACTTCGTCAAGGGCACCCCGTTGTCCCAGTGCAGGTATGCATCCGTCGCGTGCGTTGCTTCCTTGGAACACGCCGACGCCCCACGCGTAGAGGCACCCCATCGACGTGGCGACGAGGTTGTGGTACGCGCCCGCCGCTATGGTTGCGACCTGCGCGTCCCCCGCCGGCAGTGCGCGTTCGATCGGCGATTTTCCCGGCGTCGCCGCCTCTGCAATGACCTGGTCGTTGGTTTGGTTGCCCGAGCCAGCGGTCTTTATGGTGGCTAGCGCGTGCTCGCCACCCGCGACGACGTGCGCGTACACAGTGCTTGCGTTGACCATCTAAGGTAACAGACAGCAAAAAAACGCGCGGCACACACGAATTCCCCCCAGATGTTACATAGATGCCGGACGAAGGTGGGCCACAAACTACTAATGCGGGAGCGTTGAAACAGAAGAGGGCCTTCTTGAGGATACCACACCTCCCCCCCGGACGGCGAACGGGCGGAACGGCGACGGGCAGCCTTGCATCCCGGTGAGGAGGGTGGTCAAGAACCGTATTTGGTGCCGTGGACCATGTGGTATACTACTGTTGGAGTGCGCGCCAAAGAGCGAGTGCAGTAAGGTGAATTCGTCGGCATCGGCTAATAATGCGTCGAATCAAGGCACCAAGTCTGCGCTCCCAACTAGTTCTTAGGGATCCGAGGAGGTGGGAGGAAGCGAGCGAGCAAGCAGGTTGCACTTATCATTAGGGGAGCGAACTCCGTGAGACTTTTCCCAGACGTTGTTGCCGTTGACTTGCCCGGCCGCAACTTTCGCTTAGCGATCCATGGCCCACATGTTCCGCTCGTCCCATACCCATGACGAAAACGGCGATGCCGATAAGAAGAAGGCGTCTCGGTGCCTTACTGTTCATAGGCTTATGTCGCTCGGCCCTCCGCCAACCCGCGCATCAGTCCCGCTCTGCGCGCTCGCGTGCTTTGCGCTTGCTTTGTTAAAGAAACGACGAGGGCAGCATGAGCCTCGACGCGGGGAAAATGACGGACAAACACACACTGTGGATAAACGCGACAGTGAGACCAAACGCGCAAAGGGACAGGCGGCGGCATCGACGCCGTCGCCAGGAAAGTCGGCGAAGGATGGACGGAAGAAGCAGAAAACGGCGAAACCAATGACCGACGTGCGCAATGCGCCGGCGTGGCTGAAGTGGTCAGACGACTCCCAGACGTGGTTCGCCGTCGGGCGAGGGGCGGTATGCACCATCGCGGGGGCTGGAGATGATCGACTCGCGGACCCTCAGCGGTCGTCGTCGACGTCTCCCGTGGACTCGCGAAATGACGTCGAAGTGAAAACGCTGTGGAGCAGCAATCTTTCACCTCTCGTATCCAGCGCTTGCCCACACGCACGGAGAAGCAAGGGCACGGACGCCTTGCTTTCCATGCTTGAAGAGCACGTCAGCTGGCTCGACGGGAACAAACACGCAACGCTGCGACGCACACTCGTGCACGCCGTGCATTTCAGATCAACTCTCGCCGTTGGTGCCGCACGCGCTGAGGCGTGGAGGTGCCTGCACAGGCATAAAGCCGTGTACGACTCGTCAAGTACGTGGTGTGCCGTGGACGACTTTGCAGTTCCCGTCGCACGCGCTGCGGCCTGCATGCTGCTTGGCATACCGCCGTCGAAGGCTGACACGGCGCTCGAGTGCGCACGCGACCTGCACGCCAGCATGGCGCTAGCCACGGGCTACGAACCCGACGACGACGACGACTGGCAAGCGGAGCAGGTGTTGGCCGACGCGGCGCGTGCGGCGTCAAAGGCGCGCGCGTGGTACGACGGTCTTCCAATTGTTAAGGGTGGAAACAGCGTCGCCGAGGCGCTCATGAGTGTGCCAGGCATAACTTCAGATGGCCTTGCCATTAATCTCGTCGGCTTGCTTTCGTCCGCCGCGGAGTCCATCGCCGCCGTCATTGCGCGAGGTGCTCTCGCCCTTGTCATTTCCGACGCGCACCCGGCGGCACATGCTGCCGCCGACGCGACATCTCGCGGCGCTCGCGCCGAGGCGGCGTCTCTCGTGGCCCTCGCGCTACCCGTGCGCGCGTTGTGCCGGCGCGTGAATGCGAATGCGCAGTGCGCGGGTGCGAGGCTACGTCGTGATGACCGCGTCGTGCTTCCGCTACAAGGCACCGGTCTGCCTTTTGGGATTGGCAGTCACCAGTGCATCGGTGGCTCGTTTGCGATGGACGTCGTGGCGATGGCTCTCGAGCAGCTGCGTGGCGCGATGGACCGTCGCGGCGTTCGCTTGATTACTTGGTCGCAGTCGGGCACGTCATTGACGAGTGTGTTATCGTCGGCATGTGGCCATGCCAGTCAGACTTCTCGTGTGGAAAGCCTCGTGCTAGTGTTTGACGGCTTGCCAAGCAACCTCACTCCCACGCCGAGCATGGTGAGCACGAGTGTGTCTGAGAAGCTTGCGGTTGACGACGACGACGACGACATGGCCGCGACAAGTCAGCCTACTACGAGTCGTGGTGCAGTGTCGAAGGACCTGGACAAGCAGGTGTTTACATTTCAGGGTGTCGACGGCGCTGACGAGCAGCAGTCGACGCTAGCGGCGGAGGCAATTTTGGGCATGTACGTCGACTGACTGAAGAAAAGTGAAATGTATGCTACCATAATAAACCCCGGCGCGCCTGTATATAAATTTGTTTATGTTTGTAATCTTATTAAGGTAACCATCAATTTATGTGACTGAATAATCTGTGTGCGATCTGCCCTTGCACGAGTCGCGACGTCGGTCGGTTCGAACTTCGAACGTGCGTGCGTGCGTGCGTGTGTGTACGTGCGTGCGAACTGAATGCATGAAGTGTGCTGTGGAACACGTGAGCTCACATCTTCACACTCATGAAATAGTTATGACTGATGAGAAGTGAGAAGTGAGATCGCCTCTGTCCACAGGGAAGGGCGGCCCTTTGGTTGGGTTTGGGGTTTTAAAAACAATGTTTCACTTTTGCAGAGTGCGTAATTCGACCCAACCCCCAACCAGATCCCCCGACCGGATCTTCGTCTTATCTCCAAGGCCGTTTCCCGGCCACTCCTCCACCAATGTCCGCTCACAAAGGGAACATGCGCGTTCATGCGCGCGCTTGCACGCACTTCGCGCCTTCCGGACTTCGCCGTGCTCTACCGGGTTTTCCTCGTCGTAATAACAGGCAGCATACTAGTCACACGCCGTCGTGGGTTGCTTGTGCGTGGGGCGATCCCGTGGACTTCCACGCGGCGTCCATCGCGTCCAGCTCCGAGTGCGCGAAAGGACTCACAGAAGTCGCGGTGGATGCGCCAACCGACATCGTCGACGGATTCTGCGCGAGTGGGCAGTACGTGCAAATGAAAGTCAATCCTGAAGACGAGAAAGTCGCGTACCTCGCCATCGCCTCGGCGCCGGCGTCGTCGCCGCTCAAGTTTGTCATCAAGCCCGGAGACAACACAGCAGGGGAAATATGCGCACTCAACGCGGGAGATTCCGTTCAGATCTCTGCTGCCATGGGAAAGGGGTTTCAGCCGGAAGAGACGGCCAAAGCAGCGAAAGATCTCATCTTTGTGTGCACCGGCACGGGGGCCGCTCCCGTCGCGTCTCTCATCGATTCGTCGCTTCCGAGTAAGCCATACGGCGTATCGGGGAAGGTAACGGTGTACTTTGGCGCTGCATCGCCTGAGGCAATGCCGTTTGTCGACCGCTTCGAATCGTAAGTGTACCTCGAACCATCCGTGGCAGATAAACAATAGTCACTAACCAAATGCACTAAATAAAACAGGTGGAAGGCGAACGGAATCGACGTCGTGTGCGCTTTCTCACAGGCAGATAGCGGAACCGCTCCGGCAGGCGCATCGCGGGCTCTCTGGTCGAGCCGTGTGCAGGCGGCGCTTGGCGAAGACGAGGAGAACGTTGATATGAGTCCAGGTGCGACTGCAGTCGTACTGTGTGGCCAGCGCGAAATGTCGGATGACATCAAGGCGCAGTGGTCGGCTTGGGGAGGCGCAGATGATGTGTTCCTGAGTAACTTCTGAGCCACGTTAAAAACTAAGTTACAAACAATTAAATATAGGGTACAGATATATTATTAATCACGACGGCCACTGCGGTGGTGTGATTCCACTGCTACCACCATCTTCACCACCTTCGTTGTTGCTATGAACTGCTAGGCACTCAAGGATGTATCGAGCATCCTTAGATTTCGCCGTGTTATCGTCACGTGCAATCGGCTCGAGAACGGTGGCTGCACCAGCCTCCATCATGATCGCGAGATGCGATGATGCGGTGCTTTCGGCAATGTTTGCCAGCGTGACGCATGCGTGGCTCAAAACACCTCCGCTAACATCGCTTTTTTTGAAAAGCGAAACCAACGCCTGGACGGCACCGGCGGATACTACGCCGTCGATGCGACCGTAGTCCTGGTACGTTAGAGATGAAAGCGTTCGAGCCGCACTCTTCGTCGTATTGTCGTCGTCACTGTCCAAGAGGGCAACTAGGTGCTCAACGACTGCATTGTTATCCATAATCGCGTTACGATACGTTGAGGACGGGACATTTGCAATGTGCGAGAGCACAAGCAGTGCCCGACTTTGTGTCTTCGCGCCAATCGCGTCGAGCAGAAGCGACGAGATCAAAGGAATTGCACCAGCATCAACAGCCTGTTCAACAGCCTGTGAGTTCCTGTAAAGGAGTTGTGCGAGCACCGCCGCAGCTTCCGTTTTGATTTCCATGGTGGCGCCATCCCTGAGAAGACCCACCAACGGGCGAATCGGATCGGCACGAATTACGGCTTCGCGATTCTGCGCAGTGCTGCTCGATATGCCCAAAAGCGCCTTTGCAGCTCGATACTGCATGCTATCACTATCGTCGCTGAGTAGTGCGACGAGAGTATCGCATGCACCACTTTGCACGAAAGCATCGCCGCGTGAGGCATTTCTGTATGTCAAGCGTTCTATCGCTGATGCGGCGCGGATTTTCCCATCAGTGTCGTTGTAGCCATTTTCACCACGTAACAGTGCTACGAGTGGCTCAACGACACCTGCGTCGATGAATGCCTGAGGGCGCGTCTCACTAAATCCAAACAGCAATTCTGCAACTGCCGTCGCCGCAATGGTTTTGCCTTCCACAGATCCATCACGCAGCAAAGCAATCAAAGGTGGTGCAGCACCCGCATACACAAGAGCGTCGCGCTGGGCACTACTAAGCACCTGCTTGCACATGGCGGCGCCATCCATCCGATCGACGTCGCTGTCATTGAGCATCTTGTCAACTATCGCAGCATAGTCGACGTGGTCGTCGACTAGCTCTTCTTCGCCTGTGCTGAATCGAATCGCGCGACGTGCATTATTTCTTACATTTTCCCAAGAGGATGTGGTCACCAGCTCATTGAGTAGCTGAAGTGCACCTGCATCCTCAAGCACCTGCCGGTAAGATTCATCGCCACGTGCCATGTTCGCAAGCGCCATCACAGCACAGTTCTGTGCAAATTCATTCATTCCGCCTGTGCGAAGCATATCGAGCAGCGGTGGCATGATTCCAGCGTCGACCACAGCCTGCTTCATATCATTACCGTGCACAGCCAGGTTCGCAACAGTCATGGCTACTGACGCCATAGCCCTGATATTTTCGCCTTTGCTCAAAATCTTCCGAAGAGGGTCGAGTGCACCAGCCTCCACGATGGCTGATGCACCCACGCTGTCCGCCGCCAGCTTGGCGAGAGCAGATGCAGCCTGCTCAGTAAGGTTCGGATTATCATCGTAAGCTAGAGCCACAAGCGGCGGCAGCGCTCCCGCATTCAAAATCTCGAGCCGCCTACGCGCTGCGGAAAGCCCTCTGCCATTGGAAATATTCGCCAGCGCCCCTACTGCTGCCGCCTTGCCGTAGACGCTTCCCTCGTTCATCATGTCGACGAGAACACCCAACAAGCCTTCCACAGCACAGATCTCGTCACGACGGGACCCATCGCTATACTGCGCGATAGCCCACAACGTGCTCGCACCTGTCTCTTTGTCGAGGTCGTTCCCTTGCTTCATGAGATTTACGAGCCTATTCACGTCGATTTCGTCTCGCTTATTTGCATGCCTTGACGCCTGTTTCATCACGTCAATGGGGTCTCCTTGCTCCACATCACTCAGCGTGCGAGTCAGCCATGCCTGCATGGGCTTTTGAAATTCGTTGCTTTCGACAATCTTGCGGAGTACGTCGAACGCATCCGCCTTTTCAAGAGTATCCCTGCAAGTCCCACCACCTTTCGCGATATTCAACAAAGCCGCTGTGGCTTGTTCTTTGGCCATTTCGTTGCCTGTTTGCGCGAGAGATAAGAGTGGGGCCAGAGCCCCAGCTGCCAACACCACCTCGCGTCTCCGATCTCCATACTGCCCGGTTCCTTTAATAATATTTGATAGCGCACCAGCGGCGGACGTTCTCCCGAAGTCACTGCCATTGTGGAGGAGAGACACTAGTACATCAATCACTCCATCCGCGGCGATGATTTCGTCGCGTCGCAACCCGTTGCTGGTACGTGCAATCGCCCACAGCACAGCTGCGCTCGTCTCCTTGTGCGACTGGTCTCCTTTTTGCATGAGCGTGGCGAGATCTTCCAAGTTCACGTCGTCGCGTCTTGTTGTATCAGACGCAGCATCCTTGATCCTACCGACCCAACCGGAAAGCGCGCGCGAAACCTGCTTGCGGAAGCGGTCGTCTTTATCATGCACCAAGTCAACGAGCACCTCGAATGCACCCGCCTGTCGCAGTGCTTCTCTGCAAGTTGTGGACCCGCACGAGAAGTTTGCGAGAGCAGTCGCAGCATTCGCCCTTGCGTGTACGTCCCCAAATCTCAGGATTGCGACAAGTGGCGGGAGAGCTCCACAGTCGACGAGGGCAGCCCTGTACTTGTCACCGTGGCTTGCGATATTTGCCACAGCCATCGCTGCCGATGCAACGACCCTGACGTCATTCAGCGTCAAGAGCCCCTCGTCGTCTACGTGCAAGATCGCCACGAGAGGATCGAGTGCACCGACTGCAATGACCTCGTCCACGAACTTTGCGTCTGCGACCATTCTGACCAGCAAGCCCGCCGCATCTAACCTACATCGCGCGTCGCCACTCTGCAGCATTTGCACGATCGGCTCGAGAGCACCAGCCGCTCGCACAGCCTCGCGTCGTCTGCTTACTACCTCGGCGAATTCTTTGTTCTCTTTGAGAGCGCACGACAGAGCGGCTGCGGCGCACTGCAAGCCAAACTTGGTGGTGTTGATCGGGTCTTTCAGCATGCCGACGAGCACGTCGAGTGCGTTGGCGCAGATCTCGCCCCGTTTTGCGTCATCGCCGTGTTCTGCAACGGTCCATAGAATGGACGCGCCCGTTTCGAGGTCGTTCTGTTTCCCAGCGCGCATGGCGTCGACAATCTGCGTGACGGATATATGCGCGCCGCGTGTTTTGCGTGCGATTTCCTTGAGGTTGTTGAGGTCCGTGATGTCCCCTTTCGGAGTTTTCGTCGTCGTCGTCGGCGGCGGCGGCGCATGATTATCTGCGTCAATACTGTCTTGTATCGCATGTTCCCAGGAGGACGACGGTCCCGCTGCGAACGTCCTTGTACTAGGTGCTTGCTTTTGAAAAAGAGAGACGGCAGAGCTATCCCAAGAGGCAACTCCTCTTCCCAACTTCAACCGACAGAAGGAAGAAGTGTATGGAGAAGTGGCGACACCCCCGGAGACGCAAGGTACACCAGCCCAAGCTACCAAGGACGACTGCGAAGAGGATGTGATAGCGCGTCGCAGCTGTAAACCCAACACTGACATGGCACGGCTGTGGTTGTGTGTGTGGCTGGGCATGGCGATGTGGTGCGCCGAGCGGGAGAGGGGAGAGCAAACGTATGGCGACGGAGAGCTCCGCGAAGCAGATCTCCCCCTCCCCTGACCCCCCCGGGACTTTAGGGTTAGGGTTAGGGTTAGGGTTAGGAAGCGTGGGGCCCCCGCGGATTCTTAAATGCAACCAGGGGATTCTTATATGCAACCAGGGAAAATCCAATTCTGGTTGCATATAAGAATCCCCTGGACCCCTAACCCGGATTTTATTCCGCCAGGCTCTAATCCCTGGTTATATTTTCGTCCCCTCTAGGCTACTACCTGGGTTTAGGTCGGGGCTGGGTGGTCCATTGATTGGATTTGGTCGGTATCACAGGTCGAGTGGTGTTGGCTGGTTATAAACCTACCCAACTAGCTTTGGGACGGGTGCCCTAACCTTTGGGCAGTCACTCGACTTTGGGCAGTCAATCGACTTTGTCCCGACCTAAACCCAGGTAGTAGCCTAGAGGGGACGAAAATATAACCAGGGATTAGAGCCTGGGGTGAGGGGAACCCCCGAGGCCCATAACCAGGGATTAGAGCCTGGCGGAATAAAATCCGGGTTAGGGGTCCAGGGGATGATTATATGCAACCAGAATTGGATTTTCCCTGGTTGCATATAATCATCCCCTGGTTGCATTTAAGTAATTTTTTCGGCGTGGGGCTTTGTTTAGGGGTTTCGGGTTCGGGGTTCGCCATTCCTCTCCGCCCTTTCTCCGAGGTTTTGGCTGAACAATCGTCAGACAAAAAATTGGTAAACTTTTGACCTCCTACGACCCTATGCCTTATTGCTCAAATTAACGCCTTTGCGTGCTTGTTGGTACCCGCCATTCTCGGCATGGAAAGAGCGGTTGAACAATGCGGCGCAACAAAGTCAGGCTGGAATAGCTTGGAGTCCAGTGTCCCGTACTCCCGTAGTATTCCCAAAACCGAGAAAACCCAACCAACCCACCCCACCCACCCCAACGAACCACTCCCTCCCTCCATCGAAAATAAAGCCATAAAGGTGAAACCCGACGGGAAACAGCAGTGCGAAGAACCCACTCGTGATGTTTTGTCCAAGAGAGAAAACGCACCTATGATAGGGGAAAGGACCTAGGGTAGGGTAACATAGGGCATGGCACGACAAGGCATCGCGACAGGTGACAGGCGGCTCCCCCCCTAGGAGCAGGTGTCTTGCGTGGCCCCTCAAGGCGTTGAATAAGCCAAGCTACTCCGAGGGTACCCGAGGTGTACCCTCCCAGTCTTTAAGTGCACTGCAAGGCGGCCGTGTGGTCTCGCAGACGAGTCTCTCGTGCTTCTTCAACCTGAGCTACCCTAGGCACAACGCGTTCTCCAAGACAACGCAGAAGAATAGGCGGAGGCGGGACACGTCATCCACAACGAGGCTCTCTCTCTCTCTCTTTCCCTGGCTCTCTTAGCTTGCTCGCTCTGTGTCCCTTCCGTGCCTTCATTATTACACTCGTTCCAGCAGGTTGGGACTCTGCACTGCACCGGCCACTCTTTTCTTTCACAAAAGACCTCCTGCCCACGGGTAACTGCACTTGTTTTTGACTACACTGCTCCTGTCTCTTGCTCTTGCTCTTGCTTCCATGGCTGACTCTATGCCTGCTCTTACTGACGAGTCTGTGGCGGTGCATTTTCCCAATTCCTCGCAAGCAGAGGACGAACAGAAAGCGAGTGCAGGAAGTGAGACGGCAAATAGTTTGTCTGCGCCGCGGGACGAGTCGGCGGCACGACCGAGTGCTGCTGAGGAGCCGAAAGTGCTCGTGCCGCGCTCGCAGAAGCTCACGCTGTTCTTTCTAGCCGCAGGCAAGACACTGACGGCAACCACACTACGCATGCTCTTCCCCTTCGCGCCCGAACTCGGAAGAGCCGTGAATGTCTCCCTCGAAGCGATTGCACTCGTCATAACCGGACACGAAGTCGCGTACCTGCTCGCGTCGTCACTCACGGCATTTCCACTCAAGGCTGGGTACTCCAACTTAACGGTGTGCTCCGTCGCACTCGCTTTCGCGGCCACTGGCCTGCTGCTCATAGTTGCTCTACCGAGACATATTGCCGTGCTCGCGATGGGCGTGCCGCTACTGGGTGTCGGGAAAGGCATTTCGGACGTTGCAATACAGGGATACATCACGACAAACGTGTTCGCCGAGGTGCAAGGCACCGTCACAGGCGCCGTCGAGGTATCGTGGGGCATGGCGAGCTTCGTGGGACTACCCATCGCAGGAGTACTCTTCGCCGTGGCGTACCGTGCGCCGTTCGCATGCTTCGCCGCATGTCAAGCAGTGCTCTGCGTGTGCTTGGCGTTGAGGCGAGGCGGTGCGTCAACCAAGCACGACGTGCAAACAGCGACACCTACAACGCAGCAGGATTCTGAGGAAGAACCAGTCGTCTCGTGGAGAGCGTTGCTGTTGTCTAAGCGAGGGGCGCTTGGACTGATTATTCCGACATTTTTTCTTATTGCCGCCGCGCACATATTTTTTATGCTCATTGGCGTCTGGCTCGAGGAAACACACCATATGTCGACGACGGAGATTGGAACGACCAGCCTCGTCGTTGGAGTGGCTGACGTGCTTGGCGAGCTAACCGTCGCGCGCCTTGGAGATCGCATGGGCGCGCACCGCCTCCGAAACGCGTCGTACTTGTGTGCCGTCTGCTTATTCTTTCTCTTCGGCTTAATGTGTCAGGCGCCGCTCGGCCTTTCCCTCGGTGCTTGGTTCTTGTGCGTATTATCCTTTGAGGTTGCGTTCGTGTCGAGCTTAGCGATGTCGTCCAAGGAGTGGCCGAATAGCAATGGCCGCGCAGAGTCTGCGGTTTTCTTCGCCGTGGGCGCCGGAACAATTGCCGGCTCGCTTGCAGGTGCGCCACTATGGGACCTACATCCGAGACTACCAGGCTTGCATACGGCTGGTTTGGTAGCCGGCGGAATGACCACGATCGGTTGCGTATGTGCGTTCGTCGGAACACGGCCGCCGCCGCCGCCGCCGTCGTCGTCGAAGTAGAGTTTTTCTTTTATAGTATTTTGTATTGTACTGTTATTACAAATATAACACCAACCCTTACAAACCCAAATCGCCCATTTGAAAACCCTTCCTTCCACCCACCGCAAGTCGAAAAACATTGTCTGAAAATGACGGGCAGAACATGCGCATCATTTTGCGACCTTCAATTTTGTTTTTCCGTTATAAAAATAATAAAGTTTTGGGTTGACCAATAGTGAAGTGAAACATAAAAATGGCGCCGGCTTAAAAAGTTTTGTGCCAGAGCGGGATCCCATAGGGACCTTTTTTTTTCTCGGAAAATACTTCAACAATTACAATTCTTCAGTCTCGCGCGCCGCAAACTGTTCTTCCTCCTCTTTGCTCATCTTTGTGTCGCCTGGAATATTCGTGTTCATGACGTTCTCC
Source organism: Pycnococcus provasolii (assembly GCA_938743325.2). Lineage (NCBI taxonomy): Eukaryota > Viridiplantae > Chlorophyta > Pseudoscourfieldiophyceae > Pseudoscourfieldiales > Pycnococcaceae > Pycnococcus > Pycnococcus provasolii. The sequence continues at coordinate 313,162 of OW568894.1, forward strand.
AAGTTACGCAACTCGTCGATGGACATCGAACCACCACCACCGAAGTGTAATCCTTTCTTGCGCAGACGCTTCAAGATTTTCTCCTTCGCCGGGTCCTGGGGCGCGTTGTCGTTGGCGCCGAATTGGGCCATGAGGTCGTCGATAGTCTTTTTCACGTTTGGGTCTGCATCGTCTCTCTTCATGTCCTTCGTGGGATCCGTGATCCTCGGGTCCTCGGCTTTCGGCACGACTGGCAGATGGTAGGTTTCTTTCACTCTGTCAACGAGGTCTTGTTTTTCGGAGCAGCCTATGCACTTGACGTTTCGTTCCGCTAAGATGGCGCGCAACTCCTTCACCTTGAGTCGAGCGAAGTCGGGCTCCTCCGCTGCCCCCAGCGCCATATGGTTATTATTCCAAAAGATCAGCAGCATGGTCCATGCAGCGACGCCAAGAAGCAGACGAAGAAGAGGCATCCATGGCGACGAAGCAAAGGGTGCGGGCATCATCGCGAGTGACGACAGGAAAGGGCGAACAACTGGTGGACGAGGCGGCGGCGCCGTAACCCTAACCCTAACCCTAATGCCCTAATGCCCTAATGCCCTAATGTCCTTCTCGCCATTCATAGACTACCCTAGGATCTCTGCCCACGTCACGTCACACCCCCTCGCTTAAGCTTATTGAGCAACCACACCCACATGTCTTCGCTCACTTGAACTTGAAGAGGTAAGGGCGTTCGGCACTGGCAATGGCCGTGGATCCTCGCGTGCTCACCGCGCTCCCCATCGCAGCGGCGCGAATGCAAGGCACCAAGCGAGGCATCGTCTCGGACCCGCTCGCCGAAAAGCTCCTCGCGGGTCAGACGCAAATTCTCCAGGGCGTGAACACCGGGTACATGGCGGTTCGAATGAAGCTCGGCGACGAGCTCTGCCTCTCTCAGCACAAAAACGGAACGACGCAAGTCGTGTCACTAGGCGCGGGCATGGACTCCCGCGCGTTCCGCCTCAACCTTCCCGGCACGCGCTTCTTCGAGGTCGACATGCAGGCGTTGTTTCAACTCAAGCAGCCGCTCGTTGCGGACACTCCCCTCCGCGTGGAGTCGCGGCACAAGGTCGTCGGCGTGATCGGCGAGATGGACCTCGGTGCCGCGCTCAAAGCGCAGGGATTTGACCCGTCTAAGCCCACAACATGGCTTATGGAGGGCCTTTTGCCATACCTGACGGTATCTGCTACGCACAACATGGCGGCCGACGTTGGGGCGCTCTCCGCTCCCGGGAGCGCACTCTGGGGCGACGGCTTCTCCAAGACGTCTGTCGACCGAGGAATGGACTTCCACGGCGTGCCTTTCGAGTCGGGTTTCGACGACTACGATGTCATGTTTCGAAAGGTTGGGTTTGACGACTCGAAGGCTTACAACATGGATGGCGTGACTCTAGACCGGTATTCGGGGAGCGTGAACATCAACCCACGGTACGTCGTCATCCCCGAGCGTGCGCGCGGGCGCGAAATGTGCGTCATGGTGCGCGCTTTCAAGACGAGGTGAAGAGGAGAGACGCATAGTCTATGCAATTAATTGTACAGAATATTGTATTACATCGCCATTTGAGTCGTCGTCGTCTTGAGCTGCGTGCCGAACACCTTGTCCCAAAGCATCGTGCGCTTGCCGAAGTTACAACTCGGATGCACGTGGTGCGCGTGATGGTCGCGACTGCGAATCGCAATGCCAAGCGCGCGGGGTAACCAAACGCACAAAGGGAAGGCGGTCCAAGTCGTCTCGCTGAGTCCGTTGTGTCCGGCAACCTCCACAAACACCTTCTGAGCAAACAGCAGCTCAATCGCAAGCGGCGACATGCGCCCGAGCGTTCGGTCGACGGCGACGAGTGCGAGTGCGGCAGGTATCGCGTTCGAGAGCACGAGGTCAATGGCGCCCTGCTGGAACGTCGCTAGTGGCGTAGGTGCTCTGCTTTTGTTTGGCTGGTATCCACGGTGGTGCACGCGATGGCTGAGTCGGTACAGTGCGGTGTTGGCGTGGCTGAGTCTGTGCATCCAGTAGTGCGCGAGGTCGAATACCACTTCCCAGGTGAACGCCTTAAGAACGAGGAGCGCCCACCAGTATCCGAGGCTAGCGAGTGCGCCGACGTCGACGTTGTTTGTGATTCTGTCGTCATCTTTGTGGAAGTACCACCTGATAACCGACGCGTCTGAGACCGCGGCGAGGAAGACCATTCTCGCAACGGGCTGTATGGTGAGGTGTAGCGCGACGGGCGTTTCTCCTTTTCTCCTCTGCGCGCGGCATACGGTTTGCACAGCGAGCGCGCACACGTTTCTCCAGATGGCTGAAAGCCACGCGAATAGAAACAGTCGTGCATGCCCTTGAACCCAAGTGTCGTCGAATCCCCCTAACATCTTGCTGTTATTGTTATGATGATCAACGTCGTGTTGAAAGCCATAAGAGCGCGGGAGTGCCAGCCCAGACGAAAGAAAGGAACGGCAAGCCAGACCAAACGGCAAGGTGGCTAACACGAGGAAGGTGTGGTAGAGACAGAAAGCTTTTATGTGTGCCAAGCGAAACAAACACGACGACGACGCCGACGCAGAAGACGACGCCGACGCCGAATCCACACCACAAGGCGACATACGGTGAGGATGAGGAAGTGAAGAGGAGGAGGGCATGGCAGGGCAGGGGAGGCAGAAACGCAAACCAGCCGCCACAAATCGAGATTCCCCCAGCAAAAACGAAAAAAACCGTCGTGAAGTGCAAACAAACAAAGCTTTCATTCAAGGGCTCCCGAGGCTTCGGATAAGACCCCTACAGAAGGACGGGCCAGCTTCCGAGTTCGTTTTCGGGGTTTGGCCTCGAGTAACCCCGAAAGAATTCCGGCACTCTCCTAGGTAGATGTAGGTAGGTACAACTCTTATGTTACTCCTCACAAGTCACAACACGTCAATTGGGTGCGTCGTCATCGGTCATTAAGGTGCTGTTCGCCAACCTCCACGCGTCCATCTCGCGCGTCTTGCGGTGCTCTTGATTGGGATCCTCGCACACTGGACACGCGTTAGGCGCGCGCGCGAGCGGGCTCAGCACGCTCGACCGGTACGGCGTCGCGCGCCACTTCGTCAGGCACGATGTGTGCACCGTGTGCAAACACGACGTCAGAACGGTGATTTCGTCCTTGATGTCGCTGCGCATCTCCGTCGCATCCAGAACGCCGATCGCCTCCGCGCAAATCACGCAGTGCGTTGGCGTCGGCACGCCGTGCCGCTTCCACAGGATTTCAAACAGCTTCCTTCGGAACTCCGCGGCGGAGGCGACGCTGCGCATGCCGCCCTCGTTATCCCAACCAACTCCCATGTGCTCGTGCAAATTTGCCAGGCTTGCGAGACTGCTCAACTCCTGCGCGTGATCCTCGCCACGCACGCTCGCGATGAGCGCCTTCTCTGATAGCTCGATCGCGCGAACGACGTCACCCGTATTCCCGATGCTGCTGTGTACGTCCGCCATCGCACCGTACACGCGGCCAATATGCCGGCCGTCGTCAGTATCGGGATGTCTTTCTGCAAGCTCGATGCGCTCGTTGAGGCGCGCAAGCGCCTCTTGGAACGTCGCGTCCGCCGCCTGTTGCCAGACATGCCTTGCCATCGCCTCGTTTTTCTCGTCGTTCGCGGCGGCTGAGAGCGCGACTCCCGCGCTCACGAGCGTAACGCCGAGTTTTCCGAGGCTGGAAAGCTGTCCTGCGACGTCGTCGTTTTGCCTGTACGTGTTGAGTGCGGAACGCAGCGTTTCTATGGCGCGATCCCACTTTTGCTCCGCGGCGTCGCAGCTGGCTATGGTTTCGTCGCACGCCGCGCGTCTTTCCCGGAACTCGTCATCGTCGTTGTCTCCGCAAAGTTTTCTCGCTTCCACTGCGCACTCGCGCGCAAGTGATTTCGCGTGTGGAATTTTCAAGTACGTTTCCGCTAACAGCCGTCTTGCGTCGATTTCGTCTTCCACATCGCCAAGTTCTTCTGCCAATGCGATGGCACGTTCGAATCCCTCACGTGCTGCTTGGAATGCAGATTTCGCGTATGACGCACACGCCGCTTGTAACGTCGCGTCAAGTAAAGTTCGTCCGGAGGGCGATGTGCCCAACGCCAAACCGGAGGTGCCCAAAGAAAAGGCTGAGGTGGTCCCCAAGAGACCAGCCGACGCCGACGAAGGTCCGGAGTCGTCCAATAAGCCTTGAGCAGATAAAGCAGGAGGAGGAGGAGGACGTGAAGCCTCGTGCTCCAAGGACGTGCTGAAGTCGTCCCAGTACTCCTCCTCCTTCGAGTCAACACCAAGAGGCGCCATAGGGTGCTGTGGTGTGCTGGAGGTACTCGGGCGAATGGCGGAAAAACGGTCCGTGGAAGGTTCCGGAAACGGGAAACGAACAAACGCCGGGTTAGGGTTAGGGTTAGGTTTAGGCTCGGGTTCGGGGTTAGGGTCGGGACCTGGGTCGGGGTGTAATGTTTACTCGAGAATGATCGTTACAAGGGCGCGTGCATCACATGCGTGCTGCATCGCGCCACCGCGTCGTATAACGGAAACATACAACTTGGTTTTTTACATGGGCTACATGGCCCAGGTGAAAGTCACAAGGTGTCTTTCACCTCAGAATCTTCGCCAAATTGCATCGACGAGTCGACCATGTACAGAACCTCCTCGAGGCTTTCGTCCTTGCTAATGTCAAGCGGCACGAACGATACCAGAGAGTAGTCGTCGACGAGTCTTGCGAGGCTCGCGTTGAGAGGCCGCATGGCGGCTGTCGTTGTGGTCGCGTCGTCGAGTTCCGCCATGAGCAGCGACATGTTCGTCCCGCCTCCGTATCCGTACTCTGCCGGCACGTCGTCGACGCCTCCGTCGTCGGGTCCGCCGCCGACTCCTCCGATGAGTTCCTGCACGCGTTTCGGCTCGGGGCATATGTCCATTTTCGACAGGACGGTAACGTGCGGTATTTCGAGCAGAACCATGGCAGATAGAACGGCTAACGTACCGGCGACAAACTTGGCGGGTTCTGCAACGAACTGCGCGTCGAGCAGGTAGACTGCGCAGACGCGGTATCCGTCTTGGACAAGTGCGTTGGTGATGGTTCGGAAGACGGAGACGTGCGAGTACAGTTCGAGCTGTCCAGGTGCGTCGAGCAGGAGGTAGCTGTTGTCGTCGTCCCCGACGCACTCTTGGAGTCCTGCGATGAGAAAGTCGTCGACGTGTTCTTCCAGAAGTTCCATGCACCTCATCAGTGCGCCGTTCGGCCCGAGGCTTTCTTCTTCCATGACTTCTTCGACGGTGACAAACTCGCGCACGTCAAGTGTCGTTCTGTACTGCAGTTCTTCCGACGCGGCGGCGGGGTCAAGGTTCACGCAGTGTATGGATCTCTGTATGGAGTCGCAGTGCGTTTGCATCTCCCGCACGTACGTCGACTTGCCGACACCCGCAGGTCCTATGATGAGCTGAGCGTACTTCATTAGGAACCTAAGAGGGAACCCTATGAATGCTGTACTATGGTATGTTATGTGAGATAAAGGGCGAGGCGACGAGTAAAGTGTACTAACTCACTCACTCACTCACTCACCTGCAGCGGCAAGTGTCGGCGGCGGAGGTGGAATGAGCCTCAGGTGCGAATGGCGGCCACTCCAACCACTCCGGGACTCCGGCACCTTCTCCAACCCCGAAATTAAAGTCTAACAAGTATTCTTGAATGAAATTGGGGGTTCCGAACAGACCTCCCGAGCACCTGATTGCTTGAGCTTGAGCCTCCTTCCCGGCTGAGATCTCGCCTTGAACTCCTTCGAACTTCGTCCTCTCACCCTCTGACCAGAGCTCTCACCCTCTCACCCTCTATCGTAATGGCTGTCTGATGAGTGTGTCTGGTGATTGAGTAGTGAGTGTGGGATCCCAGTTGATGGCCCCACACTTCCCTAACTATGAGTACATAGACTAGTTAGTCCCTTCCTTCTCTCCCTTTGCTTTTGGTGTTAAGGCTTAGACAACAAGGGGGGCAAGAAACAGGGGAAGGAAGGGGTGCCTGCCTTCTTCATGCCAGAAAGAAAATGCCTAAATGCACCGCTTGCGAGAAAACCGAGGCTCTACCAATGAGCACTAAACCTAGACTATGCTCTGGCGAACGCGAACCCTGAGCGACCTCTCGAAGCCTGACCAGTCACCAAAAGGGACCGTCCAGACGCACGGACGGACGGGGTGACGGAGGGACGGACGGAAGAATGAGCTGAGCTGAGAAGAGAAGGGAAAGGGAGCTCCAGTGGGCATTGACAAGGTTGTTGGGAAGGGAAACCCTAACCAGGAAACGCCTGGTTAACGAAGCGAGCCCGTATTGTCGAGTTACCTTCCCTCAACTCAACTCCTATGAGGCCAGTCCGCGGCCATCACCCGAGTCTCTCTCGCGGCCGGCTCTTCATCTCCACCTCCACCTCCATCTCCATCGCCAACAAACGCACAAACGCACAACGTAGGGCGCACCAACGTACGCCCTTAGTAGCACGTGGATAGCGCTTTTCTGTGTCACGAGTGCCTTCTGTGTGCCACCTCCTCTCCTTGGGGGCTTGTGCCTTAAGGTGCTGTTCTGGCCTTTCCAGCCTTTATGTCGGCCGCGGCTGTGACGTCCGGGGGTGCGGGTCCCAGTGTTTCCAAGGGTGTATCTGCGGCCGCACCGGGAGGAGGGCTTGCGTTCGGGTTCGTCGAAGCGTCCGTCGTCGCAAACCTACGTGACATTGGAAACTGGAAAGTGCGCGCTGATGCCATCGAAAACCTACAAGGCGCAGTCGCGTGCCTGTACGACGTCACGCCAGTCATGCCTCACCTCGCAGACTTCGTCGCGTTCCTAAGAGGACTGCTCGCGGACAACAACTTCAAAATATCGCTCACCACGCTGCAGGTGTTCAGCGACCTCGTCGAGAAGATCGGTGTCGCGCTCACGCCCTTTGTTGGAACCATCGTTCCCACCCTCGTGGAAAAACTTGGCGACAACAAAATCGTCGTGAGGCAGGCGAACGCGAAGGTTTTCAACAAACTCGTCGACACCGTTGGACCACAGCCGGTTCTCGCCGTTCTCGCAACACCGCTCCAGCACCGAAGCTGGCGCGTGCGCGAGGAGGTGGCGAACGTCGCAATTCTTGGACTGCACACCGCGGGAACGCGGCTGGACGACGACACCCTCACTGCACTGCTTCCCACGCTTGCACACCTTGCCACGGGCGACCCCATCAGCCACGTGTGCGAACGCGCGCTCGACGCGCTCGCCATCAGCCACAACACGCTCGGGGCGCCGCGGCTACGATACGTTCTCGAGAGCGTCGAGGGAACGCACCGCGCGGCGGGACTCACGTACGCCACCGACGACGTGCTCGAGGCGATATCCACGAGGCTCGCAGATCCTACGCCGCTACCTTCGGTGACCGCTGACGGACTCGTGGAGGCGCCCGCGAATCGCAACCTCGCATCCGCAACGGGTGGGCGCAGAGGCCTGACGAGCAGAGGGGGGCCAGACGGATACGGCGTGTTCGACGACATGTCGTACGGGCCACCGAGTGGCGTGGTCACGCCGCGCGCGGTGAGCGGGTACGCGCCGACGAGGCCAATCGGTTCAGCCATCGCGTCGCCAAGCCCGCGAAGGCACCTGGACACCGCAGGCGCGGCGCTTGGTGAGTTGGGAGAATTTCAGCCAATTGCCCCATCTTCAGATCCGCCGACGAACCTTCTGAAGCGACGCACGAACAGGTCGCCGCCGAGACTCGACGTGGGGCAGAATAGTACTGGCATACCTCGTGGTGCACGAGGATCGATTGACGATCCAGGGCCAAAGTCGGACGTCCTACCAAAAGGCAATGACACGTGGCTGAACACGCCGTCGGAAAGCGAAAGCCCACAAATGCCGCTCAGCGCGGTACCACCAGAGCGAAGGCAAAACGCCCTTGGCGTGAGCACGTCGCTGAACGCGCTGAAGCGACGCTCCGAGACGAGGCGCGCTCACTCCGCAAGCTCCGCGCTGCTGCAGCGCCTGGGCATGGAAGATGCATTTCCAGCACCCAGTGAAAACGAAAAGCTCCCAGTTGGAGCTCTAAAACCAAGCACGGGCCGCAAGTACGGGCGGCGCGGCCCACTTGCCGGCGGCGGCGACGTCGACGGCGGCGCAAGTAGCGGCGACAGCGACGGGTCCATGTCGAATATCGCGACGCCATCGAGTTCCCTCGACGCTTCGGAAATGCCACCAAGCCCCGATCCAGATCGCGCCCGCATGCACATACTCGCCCAAACAACGGCGCGCGAAACGCACGGCAGCCGCAGCAGCCGAACACTTCGGCCAAATATCAATCGTGAAAATAGCCTGGGAGCGTCGCGCTCGGCGTACGGAACGCGCTCCGGGCGTGCCGACTTTGGCACAAACGGCGACGCTGCACCAAGCGGTCTGGGCAATCCCATCACAGTTCCACGCGTGCCCTCCGCGGACACGCTGTGGGAAGATCTCGAGGCTGTGCCTGCGGCTGAGCGGGAACTGCGTACGGCACTCGGCAGTCTTCAGGTTGCATCAAAGGCAAAGCACCAGGAACTAGACTGGGAAAGCCAACAGCGCGGTCTGCACATGGTGCGTCGACTCGCACGTCATCACTCCGATCTAATCGCAGCAACGCTTCATCAACTTGTTCTCTGCGCCGTTCCTGCCGTCGAGAGCCTCCGATCCCAGATTTCAAAAACGGCCATTGTTTGCACCGGCGAGATTATCACGAGCCTCGGGAGAAGGTGCGACGCCGAGCTCGAGTTCATCGCTGAAAAGCTCTGCCGCAAGTGTGGGGACACGGGATTTCTCGCCGGCGAGGCGGACCGTGCGATCGAATGCATGGTGCACTCGTGCTCGCCGTTGCGCGTGCTCGCGGCGCTCACCCCGTGCGCAAGTCTTCGCAGCGCGGCGGCGCGTGCACGCGTTGCGGCGAATATTCAGCTCTGCCTGAGCGCGGGTGGAGGCGCGAGGGCGCTGCAAGGCGCGGCGGGCCGCGATGTGCTCGACCGTGTGGGTGCGGTGCTCGCGCAGCTCGTCGACGACGGTGGCGTCGACTGCCGCGCGTATGCTAAACGCGCCGTGTTCGATTTGGCAAGTGGTGCGTCCTCGGAAGTGCGAGACATGCTTCGTCGAATGTCAGATTCGTCCAAGACGAGGAGGCTGCGCGAGATTCTGGAGAGCAGCAAGGGACCGCCCCCATTGCCAAACCCGCAGCTTCGCCTGAACAGCCGAGTGGGCCCTCGTATTGGCACGGCTGGCTCAGGACTTCGTCGCGAAACGTCTGGCAGTTCCCTTCGCTCCGAGGAGACCGGTGCACCCGCACCGTGGCTTGCACCGCCAGATCCCGTCAGTCCGACGGGCAAGCATGGCGGTGGAATGTTGATTCGTGGCCGTGCACATAAGAACGAGGATTTGTCACGCCGCCACGGAGGTGGTGGGAACGAACCGGCGGGAGAAACTGCCGCCCCACCCGACGAGCTCTCGGAGGCCATTGCGAACATGTCGCGGAGCGACTGGAGACTTCGCGTCGACGGCGTCAGAAGCCTTTCCAAGGTTGTTCTCAATCAGTCACGTGGCACGTACGGCGCAAGATCTGTGAGCAGTGGTGAGGTGACAGCGGCTCTCGACGCGATCGTGCCTCGCCTCAGCGACGGCAACGCTAAGGTGGCGGTGGAAAGTCTCCAGGCTCTTACGTCGATGTTTCCCGTCTTCCGCGACTCCGCGGCGCCATGCCTCGGGACTGTGGTTCCCGCGCTGGCTGGTGCCCTGGGCTCGACAAACGACAAGGTGCGGCAGCAAGGCGAGGTGGCGGTTAACAGCCTGATTGGCAGTGTCGACAGCGCCCTCCTTGTGCCATGGTTCTGCCAGATGGCAACTCGCACGACGAGCCGAAGTCGGCCGATGATGCTCGATCGTCTTGGCGAGCTCGCAGGTGCCGTGCATGCGGTTGCGAAGCCTCAGCTTCTAGCGAAACATGTGCTGCCTGCCGCAATATCCGCTCTGAATGATAATCGTGGAGAAGCACGCGCGGCAAACCACCGGCTCGTAAGCAAGCTTGCTGCGCTCATGGGAAATGAATTCTACGAGCACGCCGCAACATTGGCTGCGGGCAATCAGCGACGTTTGGCTGAACTCGTTAGCACTCCGCCACCGTCACGTGACGCAAGAGACGGAAGTCGATACTAAAAAATATTTCGAAGAACTGACTTACTTACTATACTTTATAGAGGGTTTCTACTTACATAGAAATTGTTATATTTATAATATATAACTGGTATCCATTTTTTCAATGCGGGTGGTAAAGTAAATTATTTCCACCTTCTGTAAACATCGAAATCGATTTTGCTAAAAACAAAACTTTCATTTCATCCAATCTCTCTGTCTCGCACTTTCCCAAAACAACACGAAAAAGGCTGAGTATGGTGGAGAGGGGGATGTGAACAGAAAATTGATATAGAAAAATAAATCACCAGAGTTTCGTTACATCCCAACCAACCCTCACTCATTAAATTACTCCCTCACTCGCATTTAATGGCACGATAGATGTGGCGAACGAATAGCAGACTACTCCTGAATCCAATCGTGCCAAGCATCAAGAAAAAGGCGTAGCACACAATCAAATTATACCCAAAAAAGAAGCTCGTCTGCATGAAACCGCTCATGTCGGATCGGAACATGTAGTAGTAGCCCGTGTATGCGTAGATGAAGAAACCCGTCGAGCCACCGCACAGGACGCTACGCCACCACCAGTGATGATCCTCCACCGCAAGCTGGAAGTATGTCAGCGCGATGGTAATGAAGCTCGTGACGACGAGCAGGATCATGAACACGACAAAGAGGATCGAGTAGATGGTGTACACCTTGTGTCCCCACACCGACGCGAAGATGTAGTACAGCTCGATGTAAATCGCGCTGAATGGCAAGAAGCCTGCCATGCACATCTGCGGGATCGTCGACCTGTACCACGGAAGCGGCGGGACGGCGCGCGGGTACTTTGTCGTGCGAACGGGCGCGTAGAATTCCGTCTTGCTGTTTTTGCCCGCGATGCCGCCGAGCACCGTCAGCGGGAACGTGATGAGCGCCCAGATGATGATGATGATCACGATCGTTCCGAATGGCAGTGCGGCGGTCGATCGGTAGGCGATCGCGACGGTGTTCAGGAAGGCGAACGTCACCAGCAGCGGTCCGCAGAACAGGGAGCACGTCATGATTACGTTTCGCACCCAGTTCGTGCCACCCATCTGCCTGTAGTACGATCCTCCGGTGTAACCTGCGATGCCCGCCGTCAGAGCGTACAGCACGATGCAAGCCGTGAGAAGGGCACCTCGGTTGTACGGGTAGAAGACCCCCACGAGCGCGAGGCCAAAGATGGCGAACGACACGGCGAAGATCTGCGTTCCCGTTCCAACGATAGCGCAGAAGAGGTTCGGGCTCGCGGGGAAGCGGAACACGTCGCCGTGGATGTATTTCCATCCCGTCTCCTCGCTGTCGTCGGACGCGCCGGCGTCGTCCTCGCGCGAGTACTTGACGAAGTCGTTCTTCAGCACGCGCATCAGGATGGTGGCAAGGAACCCTGTGAGAAGGAGCACCGTCACGCAGCTGTTGATGATGGAGAACCAGTGAATTTCGAGGTGCTGCGGCAGGAACGAGTAGCGGCTGTACTTCTCCATGCGCCTCGCGTACGGGATAGTCGTCTCCTTCCACTTCACGCTGTAGCTGAAGTCCACCGTCGCGGAGTCGCCGTCCGTGATGTCGACGGTGCGCAGCGGGTCCGTGCTGACGTTGATTTCGATGATGCGGTCTCCGTTGTACGAGATGTCGAAGTGCACGTGCGTGAAGAGGTAGTAGCGAAACTCGGGCTTGGCACCGCGGCGCAGGATCTTTTCGGTTTTGCCGATGAAGCCCCAGATGGGCAAGTCGTCGTAGTACATCTGGAAGTAGTAGTCATCCTTGACAGCCTGTCTGAACTTGCCGAGATCCTTTTCGTTCAAGGTTTTGCTGCACAGCGCCTCCGACTCCTTGTCAACACGAAAGCTGACGTCGTACGCGCTGTTGACGAGCCGGTCGCCTTCGAGCACCTCACCGAGGTCTTCGGTTTTGTGCTCGACACCTTTGGACGGCTGGCAGAACGGCAGGTCGAAGTACTGGTACGTTTCAGACGGGTTTGGGAACGGCCCGACTTTGTTGGCGTAGAGCGGCACGGCTTCGTGTACTTTGTACGTGTGCTCGCTTTCGCCGAGGAGGGACCTCCCAGGTACTCCTTTTATATCAGCCGAATTTACCGAAGGGACGACCGCAAAACGATGATCCAAAGATTCCGAAGCAGACCCCGAGAATGAGACTCCTGAAGAAAGATAAGAAGAGAGACGAGCAGACGCAGGACAAAGACCACATAACAAGAGGCAGAGGCACAGCGCCACTGAGAGAGACATCGCCATGGCGCGAGGCCTTTGAGCGATGAAGGGAGGGGGAGATCGACCCAGCGCGGTGGAGGAGGGAGGGGGGGGGGGATACCGGTTCAACAAGAGGCGCGCCCCTTCCCGAAAATTATCCCACCAAAACCCTAGTATTGCTGCGATAGGGTTTTATGGAGGAGGGAACTACGGTACCTATCATAGTAGTTGGGTTTCTACCATGGGCAAGTCCTGCTCTGGCGTTGTTAGGGTTAGCGGCTACTTAAGGTGAGTTAAGGCTCGGGCTACTTAAGAAGGTCGTAGTAGTGGCGGGGCTAGTTCCATGGCGTCTGGCAGCGTCTGGTGGTGAAGGCCCGAGGGAACTAGGGTTAGGCCCGTTAGGGTTACCGGTTACACGCACACCACGGCACCACCTCTGCCACGGTGCCACCACCTGTATTGTAACGATCGATCGCATCTTCTTACTACGCCCACGGCCACGGGTGCGTGCGTGCTGGGTATTTCGTCCACCGGTCCACGGGTAACAACTAATAATAAAATAAACAACTTAGTAGTAGGAGGAGGGGTTTTGAGCAGCTCTCTAAGTTAGAAGAAGTCTCTTATTAGTTTCTTATTTTTTCCTTCCTTGCTTGAAAGACCTTCCAACGTCCTCGGCTTCTTGCACGACGCAAAAAATCACGCAACTTCGCGTGCGCCTATTATTGTTAAAAAATACGTGGCGAAAGAAATGAGCGAATAATCAGAGGCCAGAGCTCTTGCAAGACAAACGAGAAAGACACACACACAATAAACACTACTAGCTAGCATCAATTGCGAGTATTTGTGACTACAGCTATTCCTTTATTAGTTATTACTTGCACAAATTGTGTAGCATTGATGAATAATTTACTACTCTAGATATGATCGATTTATTTCAATCATAACTCACAAGTAAGAAGTAGTATGAAGAACATACATTCATGAAAAAAATAATTAAATGCTGCTACTATTACAATTTGCAGATCCCCTTCATCATGGTGGAGAACCTGTGCCACTCAATCCCCCTCACACACCGGCACCGGTGGAGGAAGATGTCGACGACGACGAAGAAGAAGCCGCTGGCGCCGCGTCCAAGTACTTGCGCAACGCTGCACGGACGAGGAACAGAAGCGCGGCATTTCCTGCCGCAAGCGACGCGAGAAGCAGGAAGAAAGGTGCGTGCTGACCTTGAACCTCACCATCGCTCTGTGTCCCTTCGAATGCGCCGTACAGTGTCCCTAGCATTCCAGCCAAGAAGTTGCCAAAGAAACTTGCTGTCATCCAAATGCCCACGAAAAAGCTCGTCATTCCAGCAGGTGCTACCGTCGTCGTGAAGTTCAAACCAACGGGAGACACGAGAAGCTCACCAACCGTCTGTACAGCTATTGCGACGACGAGCATCCACAGCGGAGCTTTGGACAGAAACACGGGAGTGCCATCAGGATCCCTCCGAACGCGAACCGCGGCTGCCGCCATTGCCATAATCACCTGAGCGGCGGCTGTGAGCATGCATCCCACGGACATCTTCGTGAGCGCGTGCGGCTCCTGGCAACGCCACCGAGGCCGCGGGGCGCTGTTCGACGACGACGATGACGTCTTTGCAAGCATGTTCGAAATGACGCTCATCATCGGCGTGAACAAGATGATGAAGAGCGGGTTGATTGCCTGCACCCACTCGCTCGGAACGGTGAAGCGATGAAACAGATTGCGGTCTGCCTCCGTGCTAGCAAACAGCTGCACTGTATTCCCACCCTGCTCGTAAACGCCCCAGAACAAAACGACGAGCAGAACCATGGCGGCAAACGCTGCGATGCGATGGCGGTGCTGCCAAATCATGGTAGACATGGGCGGGTGGGAGGGCATCGACGTCGACGCCGACGGCACGGCGGAGCTACCGTCCGATACCGTGGACAGAAAATCCTTCTCGTGGTGCGCCGGTTTCCCGCGAAGGCGAGACGCGGTGCGCCGCAGAGCTAGCCACGTGCGCTGCAGATTTGGAGGTGGAATGTCATCCGGCGCAAGATGCGCGCTCCCAGCGACGTAGATGACCAGGCTGATGCACATGCCAATTCCCGCGGCGGTGAAACCAGCGTGGTAGCCGTTGATGTCCGCATCTGCACTGATGAGGCAAGTTTTTCCCGAACTGTCGCAGTACTCGGCCGTCGCATTTCCACGCATGGCACGCAGCGCGCCGACAATTATGGGTGCGAAGAACGCGCCGACGTTGATGCCCAGGTAGAAGAGGTTGAATGCCGTTTGTCTAAGCTGCGACTGCGCCGAGCCGGAGAGGCGGTACAGGCGGCCTAGCTGCACGGTGCAGTTTGGCTTGAATGCGCCGTTGCCCATCACCAAGAAGAACAGTGCAAGGAAGAACGCCTTGGGGAACGCCATCAGAAAGTGCCCGATTGCCATGAGAAATCCACCAAGGAGCACCATGAATCGCTGGCCCGTGTACCTGTCCGCGATCGCACCGCCGGCGACGGGCGTCAGGTATACGAGAGCCGTGTACGTTCCGTACACGCGGCTTGCGAGCGCCTGTACTTCAATTTCGCGCGCGCAGGGTATGGCTGATCCTGGACACGAGTAGGCGCGTTCTCCGCCGGCCCTCGCCACCTTGCTTGGGTCGTCCGGGTCACCGAAGATCGCCTTTGCGATTCCCATGCCCCACGGCGTCGCTTCTTCGTAGTCTCTTCGGAACAGGACGTGAATCATGTACAAGACGAGCAGCGCACGCATCCCATAGTACGAGAATCGCTCGCACGCCTCGGTGGCGAAGAGCACGAGGAGGCCGACTGGGTGGCGGGATCCGCATAGGCGCGAACGGCTTGATGTTGAAGTTGGCGGAGGAGGGATGGTGGGCGCCCCCGACGCGTCGAGCAGGCGCACGTTCTCCTCCTCCGCCACCGCTCCTCCGCCGACGGCTGGTTGTCCGACGGCGGCTGTGGCGGCGGACGATGCGCGCGCATCGGCGGGGGCGGTCATGTTTGAGGAGGTTGAAGAGGCGGAGGGGAGTTCGGAATCCGCCCCTTTTCCCGGGAGAGGGAAATCCGGGACACCGGTCCGGCACCAATGTACGCGCATTTACAGGTCTATGGTGATTCTTTGAACACCACCACTCTATGGCGGCAGGCGATCTCGATAGAACTCTCCGTGCCTGCCGCCGCGCTCGTGTGAGTGGTGTGACCGCGCTCGACGACGCGCACCGCGCACAAGAAGTTAAGAAGTCCGCCGCGCGAGTCGCGACTCGCGACTGCGCGCGCGAGCTCACACGGTCCCGCACTCACGCTCATCAACCGCAACAATGACTGGCGCGAGTTGCTGCCGCGACTCGCGATAGTCGGCGGCTTCGTCGTATATTCGACAACACTCACGCGGAACACATCCGAGGTTGAGTGGCAGGTTCAGGACCTTCTGCAGAACAACAACGACGATCCCTTGCACCACCTGCTGTTGTGCCCTGCTCACTTCACCTTCGATAAGAAGCGCTCCACCACCCGTTGCGCCAACCATTTCCACCACCTGTGTCGCGAGATGTGCGACGAAGCGTCGGCGGCCCTTCGTCTGGTACGAGAGGAGTAGTCGATGAAATCGACGAGGCCGTGCGCAAGGACGATGGCGCCGTCGCGGTTAAAGTACTCCGGATTGTAGTGCGCAGCATCACATGGTCGTCGTCCAAGCTTGTCCTCGAAGCACTGGCCTATTTTCCAAAGGCCCTGACAGAGGCGCAAGTCGACGGCAGCAATGAGCTCGTCGCGTTGTTGGATGCCCAGCTCAGTGAGCAAATTTCGATGGTGGATGACCTTGTTGATGGGCTTGTGTACTGCGTGCGGCTATTATCCTGATGCACTCATTGTACGATGAGGCGAGGCGCACTACACGGAACTCACGGAACCGGAGGATCTCTGATGAAGGACTTCAAAAGAATGGAAGGGTTTTATTACCAACAAACAAACAAAATCAAATCATCATTTGCAAACACGGTCGATCGTTTTTGCCTGCTCAAGCGCGCCCACTAAGCTGTGTGCCGCAACCATGCCACCGGCAGCCACCGCGGGAACACCGGGGCCAGGGAATCGGCTGTCGCCGACACAAAGGAGGCCGTCGAGAGGCGTATTCACCTCGAGGTTTACGACGCCGTCCTGGCCATCCTTGATCCATCCTCGCCCGCCGTACGTGCCACGGTTACGACGCAAAAATCGTGCACAGGTCAGCGGTGTTCCAATCATCTCCACCTCGATGCGGCTGCGTACATCCGGGATTGCCTTCTCCACAGCCTGGAAGAGAACCTCCGCGCGCTCCTTCTTGAGCGCCTTGTACTCGTCGCTGCGCCTGTCCATGCCCTCCCAAATGTCGTATGGTTCCGTGCCAGGAAGGTATGCGTGAATCACGTGCTTGCCTGGCGGCGCCATGTCGGGAGAAACGACCGATGGGATGCTAACCAGGGCGACATTCTGCTGAGCATCCACGCCAGCATCCCAGTCGCGGACCACCATGTGGTGCATTTGAAGATCGTCGGGAAGCCCCGTGGCGTCGATGCCAAGGTGCAGGTGAAGGAAGCTCTCGCACTGCTCCGTCGCCAGCGATTCCTCCACCCACTCCTTGGGCAGTGCGCCCTCCGGGACGAGAGGAACGGTGTCCCACAAACTCGCATTGCTGATGACCGTCTCCGCACGGATCACGTCGCCGTTGCGCATCCGGATGCCCACAGCCTTGTCATTTTCGACAATCACGTTCTCCACATGCGCGCCAAGACGAAGCTCGCCGCCAAACTTCTCCAGTCCGGCGACGAGACGGTCGATGAGCGCACCACTGCCACCTACGGGGAATTCGAGCGTGGCATCCTCCCTGTACCAGTCGTCGAACATGAATCCAATCTCCGTCGCGGGCGTCATTGTCGCGGGCGCGCCGCTAAGCATGAAGCAGCACAGGTCGAGCCAGTCGCGCAGGAACTTGTTGTTGATCTGCATGTCCGTCATCACCTCCGAGTACGGTCGGCTAAGCCACTTGCCAGCCTCGGGCAGAGTGGACAGGAGGTTGGGCAAGAAGCGCGCCATTGTGAACAGCACGGCGCCATCCGTGCGCACGGCGGGCACAGGAAGCGCCATCGCGGCACGTGCGAGCGGCTGCATCTTGCGCCTGAGTTCCAGAAACTGCTGCGCGGCATCCTCGTCGAACGCCTCGCGCAGTTTGTTCTGAAAGCTGTCGTTTCCAAGCTGCATGCAGAACGTTCCCATGGGTTCGGGGAAGTGGCACATCCACTCGTTGTACCTCACAACCTTGAGATTTTCCTGCTCACCGATGGCGTCGAGAACCTGCCCCATGGGGTTCATGCTGTACTTGTCCGTCATCGTCGAGTACAGAGACGGCCCGCTCTCGAACGTGTATCCGTCGCGGTGCCACGCGTGCGCCGCGCCACCCGGCTCGGTGTGCGACTCGCACACGATCACCTTCTTCCCATACTTCGCTAATAGTGACGCCGCGGACAGACCTCCGATACCCGCACCGATCACAACGACATCCGCGGATGCCGACGACGCATCACCACCACCGTTACCTTCCCCAGAGGGGGATCGCACAGTCTTCACATCAGCAACACGAGCACCAGCACGAGGAGCACGAGGAGCACCACGAGGAGCACCAGCACGAGCAGGAGCAGCACCAACACCAATACAAGCAGGAGCCATCGCAACCAACAAGATGAAGTCGAGAGCGTGCGAAGAATATCTAAAACAAAGGGGAGGGGGCACCGCAGCCAGTCATTCCGATCGCACTCACAGGAAGGGGAACAGGGGCTGGAACCCCGAACTCCCCTACGATAATAAAACCCCGAATCACATAATACGACAAGGGTTTTTGGAACGACCCCATATGGCAAGGTTTCATCAAGTCACTTTCACGTGCAGCTTCACGTGGTTACACAATACTGTAGTTTGCTTTGATGCAGGCACTGGCAATATTGGGAAACCCTGAGCCTCAAAAACTCACTTTGCGTGTGCGTGTGCGTGTGCGTGAGCGTGTGAGATCACTTTGCGCGCGCGAACGGGTTCGGCGTCGACGCGCCGCCCGCACCCGCGCCGCCAGACCGATCTGCGCCGCGACTCGCGGACGAATCAACGACGCGACGACTTGACGACTTCTCGCCAGCCGCGGCGGCGGAGTCAGTCGGCAAGCCACTGCCCTGCGCAGCCTCGGGCGCCTTGCCGCGCGCAGCGGGTGCTGGTGCACCAGCACCACCTCCGCCGCCACCCGCACCCGCGCCCGCGGCACCCGAGGAACCCGCCCCACCCTGTGTCTGCTGGTACTTTAGGATAGTCCAGTCAAACACGTAGTCGTACTGATAGCTCTCCCGAATGAACAAGTCGCGGAACAGCTTGCGCAGGTAGCTGTAGTCCGGCTTGTCGTCAAAGCGAAGCGAGCGGCAGCACTGGAAGTACGTCACGAGCTCAGACGGGAAGCCTTTGCACAACACCTCGATGGGCGTGGACATCTTCTTCTCGCTGATCTTCTCGTACTTCTGCTGCTTCGTGGCAGCCTTGAGACCCTGCCAAGGCAAGCTCCCTCGCAGGAAGTACATGAGCACGTAGCCGAGGCTCTCGAGGTCGTCACGCCGGCTCTGCTCGATGCCGAGGTGCGTGTTGATGGATGCGTAGCGCGCGGTACCCGTAAGGTTTTTGTGCTCACGGTATACGATGTGCTGGTGCGTCTTCGGGTCGCGGTACTTCTTCGCGAGTCCGAAGTCGATGATGTTCACCTGGTTCGCCTTTTTCCCGAGTCCCATGAGGAAGTTGTCTGGCTTGATGTCTCGGTGGATGAAGCTCTTCGAGTGCACGTACTCGATGCGCGACAGAAGCTGGTCTGCGAGCATGAGCACAGTCTTCAACGAGAACTTTCGGTTGCAGAAGTTGAACAGGTCTTCCAAGGACGGCCCGAGCAGGTCCATGACCATGATGTTGTAGTCTCCCTCGATGCCGTACCAGCGCACGTTGGGTATGCCGGTGCCTCCTTGAAGGATCTTGTACAGCTTGCTTTCGTAGAGCAGCTGCGGGTGTTTGCTCTTGACTGACTCGAGTTTGATTCCCACCTCCTCGTTCGTCTGTATGTGCGTGCCGAGGTAGATGTCTCCGAACGACCCACTTCCTATTTTCCTCCCCAGGCGGTACTTCCCGCCAACGCGAAGTTCCATGCTCATGGTTGGTGGCGAGCGGCTATTTCGTTGTTGTTGTTTTTTGCGAAAAAGAGGAAAGCAGCCTTTTCTTGTAGAGACACAAGCGACCCACAAAAAGCGACCCTCAGAAAGAAAAAGGACAAGAAAAACGCCAGCCGCTTATTTTAGGTGCAAGTAGGTACTCCAAGGTGCAGTACCCTACCTAGTAGCAGGCACACTTTTGATGCGTGCACGCGCCACTCTTAGAAAGGGCTTTGGAACCACCCAAAGTGCAGGAAAAACCAAAGAGGAGTCACCACAATAGAAGGAGCACCAGAGGCAAGACCACCACCAACAGGTACTACAGCAACGAGCGAGATACCAAACGAGCTACACACCAGCAACGTGTACGACTGCAGCCAATGACGGCAGATGACGAAAGCTGCCAGCTACTACTGTGCCAAAGACACTACTGCTCAAAGCCGAGACTCCAAAAGGGGACAGGGCGGGGGCAGGGAGCGCAATGGAGCGCCCGTCCCCGCGGGTGCACAGAGGAGAGGGTTTTCCTTCCGAATTTTCATTTCTCAGAGTTTTCTCAAGGGGAGGTTTTCAGTTTTCAAGGGGAGGGAGGGTTCTCAGAAAGAGCAGTTCCGTTTGAAGAGGCGCAGCGAATGGGGGAGCTCCGGCAGTCCGGAGGGTTTGGGTCTTTATGGCGGGCCGCGCTGCCCACGGCGACTCTTAAATTAGCGTGGGTTGGCTTTTTAAGGCCAGTCCTCTTTGAAGAGTCTCTTTGGCTCTTTGCCTTGCCAGTCCGTTGGGTTAGGGTGAGGCTGCTGGGGGGACCCAGCCAGCCAGCGGCGCCAGCAGCTCCAGGCCTCCAGCAACTACTCAGAGCAAGCGGCGCCAGCAAGCAGCTCCAGTTGAGCAGCTCTGCGGAAAGATCCCAGGAATGGAATGGGCGGACGACCGGATTCCAACTTATTTAGTTATTTCAGTTATTTGTAATGCCCTAACCCTATGCCCGAACCCTAACCCTAACCTCCCAGTCCTCCCTCCTCTCCCAGCCCACGGAGGTAGGAAGGCCCACGGGCTGACGGGTTCCTCCATTCCGGATAAGTCGGTTGAGATTCGCCATGGCGCCCTTGACCACGCAGTCACGGGGAACCCTCTCTCGTTGTGCAGCCCGAGCTCCTTGTGCTCGTGCTCGTGCTCGTCGTGCCTTTGCGCAGCCATCTTCGCAGCCTCGCACGCTTCAAGAAGTCTCCTATGTACTTAGGAGACCTTGTCGTGAGTCAAGGTCTAAAAGACACGTGTCAGCCTCAAGGTGGTGCACAGCAGTTGCCGCAGCGTCGTCAACAACACAATCAACACAAAGTGACGACTCCACGACCACAGAAGCAGCAACAGCAGCAGTTTCGTACAGCAGCGTTGTCACGAACGTACTCGCAGGACTCACAGTCTCGCTCGCGATGATACCCGAGTCGCTCGCATTCACGTTCGTCGCAGGTGTTGCTCCACAAGTCGGACTCGCAGCCGCCGCAACCATGGCAGGCGTCTGCGCGCTACTCGGGGCACAGCCTGGTGTTATTTCAGGCGCAGCGGGAGCTACCGCCGTCGTCATCGCACCTCTCGTCGCAAGCCACGGCGTCGAGTACCTGTTCGCGTGCATCGCTCTCACCGGTGTGGTGCAGATGATTGCAGGTCAACTGCGTCTAGGAAAGTTCATACGACTCGTACCACAGCCCGTGATGATGGGATTTGTGAACGGACTCGCTCTTGTCATTGGAAGTGCGCAGCTCCAGGCGTTCAAGGGTATCGGCAGCGAGGCGTTGTTCCCTATGATAGGACTCGTCGCCCTGACAATGGCGCTAATTTACGCCGTGCCGCGTTACGTCACCAAAAAGTTGCCCGCTCCTCTTGTTGCAATTGTCGCCGTCACCACGTTCGTGAGGACCGCGGCAATCGACACGAAGACGATAGGCGACATCGCCTCCGTGGCTGGCACGCTGCCGACACTCCACTTTCCGCAAGTGCCGCTGTCATTCGACATGCTTGCGACAATCGCACCGTACGCCGTTAGCGTGGCGGCAGTTGGTCTTATCGAGACCTTGCTGACACAGCAGCTCGTTGACTCCATCACGGAGAGACGCACGGAGACGCATACGGAATGTATCGCCCAGGGCGTCGCAAACGTGGCGACCGGATTCCTAGGCGGCATGGGCGGTTGCGCAATGATTGGCCAGAGCATGATTAACGTGAACGCCGGTGGACGCACGCGCGTTAGTGGCCTAACGTGTGCTGCCTGCCTGCTGGGATTCATCGTCATCGGGTCTGCGCTCATCGAGGCGGTTCCTCTTGCCGCACTCGTCGGCACGATGTGGATGCTCGTATTGGACATCTGGGACAAAAGCACGTTTACGCGCATTGGAAAGGTTCCCAAGACAGATATAGTTGTCGTCGCGACCGTCACAGCCGTGACCGTTGCGACTAATTTGGCTGTGGCTGTGTTCTGTGGCGTGATTATCGCGTCGCTAAGCTACTCGTGGAAATCTGCACAGCGCATTTTCGTGCAGCGCCAAGTCGAGGAAAAGGCGTACAACGGAAATTCTGCGGCAGTTTACGTCTTCACCGGCCCGCTGTTCTTCGGCTCCACGACACTGTTCGGCGAGCTCGTTGACCCTCGTTCGGAGGAGGAGTCGGTCGTGGTTCTTGACTTTTTGGACAGCCGCATATGGGACGGCAGTGGTCTGGAGGCGATCAACGAGGTTGTTGCGAAGCTCGAGACGTGCGGGAAGGAGGTTCACATCAGGCACCTTTCTCCCGACTGCCGTGGTTTACTGGACCGTGCGGGTGACCTGGTTGAGGTGAACGTGCTTGAGGATCCAGAGTACGGCGTCGCCGTGGACTACGACCGAAGCATCTTGAGCGGTCTTGGCGGCGGCTTGCTGAACGTGAACCGCACAGACGAGGAGCGCATGCAAGCGGCCATCAAGCGTCAGTACACGGTTGGCGGCGAGAAGATCTATGTGAAGCGTACTTAAGGTAGTGCTCGAATGGATTAGAAGATACAAATTAAAAAAAACACGCTCAGTTTTGATTTCCTGATGGTCCAGTTGAGGTTGACCCTTCCCGTCGCGTCATGAGCGCCTTCGCCCCTAGTTTGGCTGCGGCAAGAACTTGCGACATGGCTTGCATGGGATCGGACGCAAGCGGTTCGATTCCAAAATCTTGCGCTCCGAGTGGTATTCCCGTTTCTTGCGCTTGTTGTTTTGTTCGTCGGATGTGCACGACAGCACACCCTGCGACAGCAGTTCCTGCGGCTAAGACGTGAAGCAGCACGTACGTGACTCGATTGCTGATTCCGCCGGATTGCGTGGAACGAGAAAGCAGAGACATTCCAGATGACTCCAGAGACGCAGACGACGACGTTCTTTATAATAAAGTACTTACGCCTCCAAAGCAAAGAATGAGGTCCCCCCGGGGGGGCGGAGGAAGAATGGCGGAGCAAGAAGGGGGGGAGGGGAGTGAGTGTTAGGGTTTAGGGTTAGGGTTAGGGTTCCAAGAATGGAGTAGTAGGGTTTCTGGTTTAGGGTTTTCATGGAGTCTTGGGCTTTTCTTTTTCGGGGTTTCCGCCCTTGTGTTTTGCCGTCCCCTTTCTCGCTCTGTCCATTCCGGTTCATCCCACGGCATCCATGGCGTCGCTCACTACGGCTTTCGTTCGGCGGTTCAGGATTTTGTCATCGCCGTTTTTGTATACACATCCTTGCAGGGGGTTTGCGTCTTCACCTCCTCCTCCAGAGGGAGGTGGTGGTGGAGGAGGATCGTCACTAGCTTCTCAGGCGTCACAGGCGGACTCCTCAGCAGGCTCGCACGATGCGGATGCTGCTCCTGTTTCTCAGGACTCGTCACCAGGAGGAGGAGGAGGAGACTCAGCAGGCTCAGCTTCGCCAGCCAATGATGGTGGTGCAACTGTTGGTGGCAATACAAGCCAAGATGGCGGCGGATTTGGACTGGGTGGGTTTGGCGGTGGTGGTCCAACGGCTCCTATTAAGGGTCTGAGAGGAAAGAACATCTACCCACTGCCTGACAGCTTCGGTCCCGAGGGAAGGATGTATCCGTATCGTGACTACCCTGAGCGCGACCCGGAAACAGGGAAAAGAAGAAGGCCGGCGAACGTACCACTGCACGCCGCCGGAAGCTGGGGCGAGGCGTGGGAGCAAGCCACGAAGTTTAGCGAAGACGTTTTCCCGGAGTACGAAAAGGAAAATCCGTGGGAGTTCGTCGACGACATGCGCAAGAGGCTCGACGAGGAGGACACGCCAGGAAAGCAGTTGACACGCGAGGCGGCTGCTCTCAGCAGGGCAGGGGTGCTGACGTGCGAGCCTATCAGCCACCTGATGCTCGCCGTGGCCAAGGACGGCGCCGACGACGTCGAGAGTGCACCGCCTGTCGTCAGAAGTCACCTCCCTCCATACAACACGACGATGCGGTGGCTGACGACGGTCGTCATACCGAGTGGATACGACCCGCCGAACCACCCTCTGAATCGCAAGGCGAAGTTGAGCGTGAAGTTGTCAACGCTCGCACAGGCGGCGCGTCTTGACGAGCGACAGACGATGGCGTTGAGGGCGATTGTGGGACGGCGCTACGACCCACAGACGGACGACTTCACCGTCAGCGTGGCAAAGTACACGCGTCGCGAGGATAATCGCCGCGAGGCGTTGCGCATGGTGCGTGACCTGGTTCGCGAGGCACGTGCACTCTGAAGTCGTCTCACGTTTCGTGTGACTTCAACTACAGTAGTAACCACTAAGTAAGTACCGTAACTACCACTACACTTTTCTTTTTCATGTTTTTTATTTTCTTTTTCTTTTTTTTAATGAAGTCGTCGTCGTCGATGTTCCCTTTTCTGTCTGCATTTACTTAAACGGCGTGCGGGTGCGCGGTGATGTACGTCACAGCGTCGCCGACGGAGAGAATCCGATCCGCCTCGGCATCCGGAATCTCAATGGCGAATTCCTCCTCAAGCGCCATCACCACCTCCACGGCGTCGAGCGAGTCGAGTCCGAGGTCCTTGTTGAAGTGCGCCGTCGGTGACAGTTTTCCCTCCTCCACCTTTCCGAAGTCCTTCACGACAGAGAGAATGCGCTCAGTCACCTGGCGTGTGTGTGTGTGGAATCAGAGGAGTGTGAGTATACATACGTGTGGTAGTTGTTGTATATTCTATGCTATGATGCATCCTCCTGATGAAAACGAAAAACAACAGAAAAAAAGAAAATCACAAAAAGCAAAAAGCACCAAAAAGAAAAACCAAAAAGAAAACAACATGAACAATCTCCGTCGAAACCAACCACCACAAATCCGACTCCAAACACAAACACGACACCAAGTACGCACCTCATCCTTTCCGAGGAACGACGTCTCCCCAAAGAACCGCGCAAAAGAAGTAGACCCTGGCAGCGAAGGAACCAGCACCCCAGGTGCTCTAGATACTTTCAAGGGTACAGCCATGTTCTTCAACAATCCCAAAGAAAAAGAACACTTCAGCAGAGACGCCATGATGCTTGTGTGGTTGTGTGTGAGCGGCTGGAACGGGAACGGGATGTGTCGGCGCGGTTAACCCGTCCTGGCCTAACCTTAGCTAGGGTTTGATTAGCCAACGGGCCTGCGGGGGGAAGGAAGGGTTCGGGGAAGGGAAGGGAAGGGAAGGGAGAAACCGGTTAGGGTATTGACTAGTCTATGGAGTGCGATTAGGGTTACGAGAGGGATGGGTTAGGGTATTGGTATTGCGATTAGGGTTAGGGTTAGGGTTACGTGTTCTCCGGAACTTCTTCTCGGAGACGGTTCTAGACGGTTCTCGTGTGACAAATCGTTCTCACCCGTTTTTTTTTTATTTTTGTGCGTTATTTTGTTGTTTTTTCCCGTGTTTGGCTGTGTTTTTCTTTCTGCTTTGCTGTTTGTCATGTCGTCCAGAGGTGGTGGTAATGGTAATGGTGGTGGTACTGTGTCATCCATGAACTTATCATCTTTGTTTCACAGTCAGAGGAGGAATGGAAACGAATCTTCAAGCTCGTCAGACGCTTACTCGTCCGCACGGGGAGCGTCCGGATTATCCGCCATCGAACGTGCGATTTTAGGGGATAGAGACCACTGGCACGTTCCTCTCGCTCGTAACGGCGCGGAGGCGAAATCGACACCTGCAGTCCTGCGCATAACTGGAGCACCGGGCTCGGATGCCTCCAAGGCTGACGCACAGTTTGCGGCGTTTTCCTCATCCAAACCAACGGCGATATGCGTGCTTGAAGTCATATTCAAGCCAGTCATCGCCGTGAGACGGGCGCCGGCACTATCCGCACCAGTCGCAGGACGGCGCGCG
Source organism: Pycnococcus provasolii (assembly GCA_938743325.2). Lineage (NCBI taxonomy): Eukaryota > Viridiplantae > Chlorophyta > Pseudoscourfieldiophyceae > Pseudoscourfieldiales > Pycnococcaceae > Pycnococcus > Pycnococcus provasolii. The sequence goes on from OW568894.1 coordinate 339,121, forward strand.
GAGGGTGTGCGCGTGCACGCGGATGCGCGAAACGGTAAGTGGCTGCGACTGCTCGACCCCGTCGAACTCAGGAACGTAAGACGCGCGCCGGGGGATGCGCACGAGTGCTGGGTGCTTGCGCACCACGAAGTTCACGGACAGCTCTTGGAGGTGGTTGGCGGGGATGGCGTGCTCGACCTGCCTGAAATCGCACCAGCCTTACTCAACCCGGGACTGCCGCCACCCGTCAACATTAACGCGAACGCGCACTTCAAAGTCGTGCACAAAGATCGCGTCTTCGTGCGCTCGGACGCATCGCTCAGCGCGCGCATCGCCGGATCCGCCGCGCCGGATGACGTCGTCGCCGTCACCTGCATGCGCAGACTTCACGTGCAGACTGACGACAGCGAGGAAAGCAAGCCTGTGGTACAGGAGTGGGTGCGCCTTGCTGACTATGCGAACACCGCGCAAGACGAAGTCGTCAAGGAGAGGTGGATGCTGGTTGAGCACGCCGCGCTCGGGACGCTGCTTCGCGAGTGCGCTTCAGACGGTGCGGACATCGTGCGAAGCGCCTTTGGACGACGCGAGGACTGACACGTCCGCAACGGCAGCGATTGCCCGGCACCGCCACTTTGTAATGTTGATTGCTCATTCTTCAGTAATGGAATGTACTTTACTTCGTCCAACGGTCGGTCCACAGTCACACGAGGCGGGCCGTTGTTTTAAAACCAAAAAAAACAAAAAGACAATTTTTTATTTTTTATAACTTACTACAAAGGACTTACTACGCAGTACTTACTACGCGTACTCCTTCCGCAGCCACGGGTGTGCGAGCGCCTGACTCGCCGTAGGACGATCCTCAGGATGCAGTTGCAGCAGAAATTTCAGAAAGTCCACAAAATCGTCGTCCAGAGGTGGGAGGCCCGCCGAACGTGCCATGGGATGAGCATCGTCAACCATGCGTGATCTAAGCGTCGTGGGTACAGGCGTCAGCACGCACGTGCGCTTCGTGCGTTCGTCGCGCTCGAAGATCGTCTGGAGGTCGCGCGTGTAGTAGCGGTGCGTGAACTTGCTCTTCTTCAGAAGGCTTTCGGGCAGAGGTCCGAAGATGGACACGAGGCGTGCGAGCAAGCTTGCCAAGCTGTGGTTCTGAAGCACGATACGTCCAGAGTACAGCTCAGCTAAGATCAATCCCAAGCTCCAGATATCGATGCGCTGATCGTATGGGAAGTGCCCAAGAATCACCTCGGGCGCACGGTACGATCGACTCTGCACGTACGACGAGAGGTGGTCCGTGGTGAAGCAGCTCGATCCGAGATCAATCACCTTCACCACACACCGGCTGTAGCTCTGTATCAAGATGTTCTCGGGCTTGAGATCGTTGTGAATCAAGCCGAGGCCGTGAAGAAAATCCAGGCTCGTGAGCACCTGCCGCGCGATTGACTGTATGCGAGGCATGGTGAAGTACGGTTCCTCGCCAATCTCGCGATTGTACTTCTGGAATTCGTACAGGTTTGCGCGTAGCAGCTCCGTGACGATGAACAGGTGCTCCTTGAAGTAGAAGAAGTCGTACAGGCGAAGGACGCCCTTCGTATCCATTGGGTCCATGCGGTTGACGTAGCGAAGTATCTTGACCTCGTCCAAGCTCTGGTCGTTCAGGTCCTTGTTGTTGCGAATGATCTTCACACAAACGTGCCGTCCCGTCTGAAGGTCGATCGCCTGCACCGCTCTGCTGAATGCCGCGGATCCAAGAAACTCGAGAATGTGGTACCGACCTGCAATCACGCTGTGCATTTCGATTGGAAATTCCTTCTCCTCCTCGAATCCGGTGTGTCCGCGCCGGTGGATGACGCGCAGGTCGATGATTTCATACTCTCGCAGCAGGTCGGCATTCTGCTGCACAGCCTCGGCTCGTGCCATGACGGCGTCGGTGGTTGCGCTCGGCGATTCGACGCCGGGGCTGCGTGGCGATCCCGGCCCCGTGGCATTGGCTGCCCAGCCGAGTACCGTCGCACCTCCTCCACCACCGAAAGCCTCGGCGGCATCGTCGTTGCTCACGCTGCTCGTGGATGCGAACGTGAATGCCCCTCCCCCTCCATGTTGGTTCGACAGGCCTTCGTAGAAGTCATCCTGGTCGTCGTCGTCGTCGTCGTCGTCGTCGTACGCGATGCTGTCCATGCTGTCGTTGAGCCTGTGCATGCGCAGGCTGTTGCTGTCAGGGCTTTCGCCGAAGCTGTTGACAGTCGCCTTGTTCGGCGACGCCGTCGACGCGTCTTGCTCGAGTTTGCACGCCGTCGCCTCGGACCGTTGGAGTTCCGCGGCGACGGCGGTCGCCTTGGCAGTGTAGAAGAATGTGTCGTCGTCCTCGACGTAGTCTGCGACGTGCAGTTCGTAGAAGGTTGTTTCGTCTTCGACCGGCGAGCGCACGATTCCTCCCGCCGCCTGTTCGGGGCTTTCCGAGTCGCCGTCGCCGTGTCCGTGTCCGTGTCCGTGTCCGTCTCTGTTGTGGATTCTCTGGTGTGCCAGTGCAGCGGCTGCCGACGTCGTCGGCGTGGATGACGTGTTGTGCAAGTTCGCCGCAGCAGCCTGGTTATTCTGCGGTTCCCTTGCGGATGCGTACGACGACGTCGACGCGTCCCTGTGATTGTTGTTCATCGCTTGATTTGTTGTTGTACCGAGCGTGAATGACCGCGAGACGACCGAACTTTGCTGTTGACTTTCCAAACGCGAACCTAACCCTAAAGCATTCTGATTCCCAAGCCCAAGCTGCGACTGCGACTGCGACGGCACAGATCCCCCCACAGCCGCCGATGATCCAGAAGGCCCCGAATCATTACCACCAGGCCCAGAAAGACCACCACCAGAAAGCCCCCCAGAGATGAGGGAGTGCCTCGACGCACTCTCCTCCTGGAGCACGGCGAACGACTTTATTAATCCATTCCTCTGGCAGAATAATAAACAGGCACGGAGATCATCGTGAAACGAAGACGAGGGGGACTGGGAGCCAGACGCCATCGCACTTGATGATGAACAACCCTGGGGCTGATTGCGATCGCCGGCCCCGGGGTGCTTTCAACGGCTCTTACATACGCGTGGCAGGGGGGGGGGGGGGGGGACCCGCGCCCGCGGGGGGGATTCCCTCGAGGGTGGGCCCCTCGAGGGTGGGCCCCTCGTTGCTTCACTCAAATGGGGATACCTGGTTGGGTGGGTGCTCTATGTATGTACTGGTGGGAGGATATAGATGGACAAATACTGGTATGCGCGAAAACCAGAACGACATCGTTAAGCGGCTTTCTGGTGCTCTTGGAGAGCACTCCGACGCGTCGCTCGTTAAGCTCCTGAACTCCGAGCTGTTAGCTGTACCAGCGAGTGGCGACTGGCGAAGATGCCACCGACTTCGAATTGGATGGATTGAGGCGATCCAGGCCCGCTTTAATGATAAACGGACCGACGCCACGATCGTCGCCTTGGCTAAGCAGCAGGGGCATGCGCCGACTGCACGCGCAGTGGGAGCGGTGCGGGGATGCGCTCAAGTCGCTGGAGCGCTGCTTGCCGTCGCCGTCATCATCTTTCTGAGACACATTCACTTATTATAAATTTATAATAATAACATGAGCGACAACGCTTTGCAGATTAATCTGAATGGTAATCATGATGCCATACAAAAGTTGCAGCCAACAAAGAGGCCCGCAAAGAAAACCGAACTCACCTGCCATACGCACCTGGTCGCGCCGAGAAATGGCGCTCTGCCGAAAAACAAGACGAAGATTGTCCACAAGGAAAAAGACAATAATCAGGGAGTTTGGGGTTTTCACTACCCTATGACAGACGTGCTCATTCACTAGACTATGACCAAGGAGCCCCTCAGGTGCCTCTGGCCACCTACCTCCCCGGACCTGGCCGGGGGCCCTGCAGTCGGCAGAGGCCCGCCCGCCCGGCCGAGTTGGCCAAGAGAGGCCGGGGGGCCGAGTTGGCCAAGTTGGCCCGGCCCCCTTCTTCCCTTGCCAACCAAGTGGAACGAGCCTCCTTCGGATTTGGCGCCCAAAAACCAAACAAGCGCCAAGGGTTGCCCTCTCGAGTTGAACACGAACTTGCCCACCCGCTTCGAAACTTTCGGTCCGGCCGGGCCGCTGGAACCTGGCAAGTAAGTGGCAAGTGGCATTTAAATAAAAAAGGCCGAACCCGTCTGTCCATCGCTCTCCTTTCGAGACTTTTGAGTTTGATTTGATAGTTGGTGGTGGCCGCTTTTAGTTTTTTTGGTTTTGTGTTTCATGACTACTTCATCGTCGTCTAGTACGTTAGCCTCGCGCTCCCGTGTCTGGCAGCACCCGTTCGTGAACGTCTTCAAGCTCGCGGGTGTCGATACCTGGCGTGACTGCATCAGAGAAGGGGATGTCTCCGCCATCATGGACCGCGTGATTGGGAAAAAAGCTCTGTTAATTCAAGGCAACGTTCCGGCCGCAAACTACGTCGCCATCCCGCGCTCGTCGCGAACGGACTCACTCGGTTTAACGGGCCGGTTCATCTACCTCGAACTTCAACTTGACCCGCGAAAGTACTTCGTCGTGCATATCGATATTGTCACGAAAGATAAGTTCACGACGCGCGTCTCGATATCCAACCTGTTCAAGAAAAGCAGCAGCGGAAACAATAGCGGCGTGCGCATACCTGGGCGAGGAAGTGGAGTGCAGCTGCCTTTCGTCGTCAACAGCACGAGGTGGACCGTGCTCGCCGTCGACCTAGGCGCCATCGTCTCGCCGTACACGCGCGCGCCGTACGAGTGCATCAAGGCGATTCAGCTCTGCGCGAACATGGCGGTGCGCAACGTGTTCACGTCCGACGAAAAGTACAACCTCAGAACACTGCCGCGAGACATGTGCCTCAGCCACGCGGTGGACCCCACCGCGCACTACGACTTTGCGTGGCTTCCCGCAGAGCCGAAGGATGCGCACGCCGCCGTACCACCACCCGTGCCTACTCCACCTGGGGCAGGCAAGCAGAGCCGTGAGAGCGCACTGGCCACGGCCATGTACGACGACGTCGCCAACGTGGGAAGCGGAGGATCGCCGGCGCGACCTGCGACAGCCCCGCCGTCGCGAAGGCGCGACGACGCCGCGCCGCTGCCTTCGCCCGCAGCGATTAACAAAACGCGCACCGTGTCGCGAGACAGCGAGAACCGCGTCAAGGTTGTGAGGCACTTTGGCGCGGAGACGGCTTTCCGCAAGCCGATCGGCGCGAAGGTGACGTCGTACGAGCAGGTGCTGCAGATCCCCGGCGAGGGTGGCAGAGAACAGCAGGTGGCCACCATGACGCCGCGGGCGAGGAAGGCGCCGGAGCTGCTCCCCGACCCGATCATGGAGCTGCATGCCGTCGTCGGCTTCAGCGGCGAATTGTCCAATGCGCTCACGTGGAGCCCACACGCCGGGCCGGAGAAGGAGATGGTCTTCCCGTGCGGAAACAACGTCGTTGCGAATCGCAGCGACGGCACGGGGCAGCGCTTCTTCGTCGGCCACTCGGCGCCGGTGATTGGAATCGCGTTCAGCAACGACGGGTCGCTCATGGCAACTGCACAGGAGGGCAAGGCGTCCGTCCTTCGCGTATGGGACTTTGCTACCGGCGACTGCCTGTCCATCCTCAACGCACACGCCGGAGGGCTGTGCTGCGTGGACGTGTCCCCGGATGCGCGCGCGCTCCTGGCGGTTGGCTTTGACGGACACGGTAAACAGCTCATCGTTGTCTGGGACATCTCCGGACTTCGCAGCGGACACCGTGCGGAGGTGGTGGTGAAGCATGCGACGGACTACCACGTGCGTCGAGCCAAGTTCAGCCCGTTCGAGGAGGATCGTCTGATGACATGCGGGCGCGACAGCATTCGCATTTATCGCCTCAAAAATGGCCAGCTGCGCGGATGCAGCGTCAACCTCGGAGAGCATCGCACGTCAAAGGCGTCGACGCACGGGCTTGCGCCGGGCCTGATGAAGGAGGAGCTTACGCAGAACATCTTCACGGACCTTGCGTACGAGGCTGGCTACGGACTGACGGAACTCGACGAGCGCCACGTGTTCGTGTCTACGGTCAGCGGATCGGTGTTCCAGTGCAACTACGGCCGCCGCCAGCTGGAATGCGTCTACAATTTGCACCACGGCGCAATCAATAGCATCGTCGTGAACGAGGGTTTTGTCGTCACCGGAAGCGACGACAAGTTCCTGCGCGTGTGGCCGGTGGACTTCTCCGACTTCTTTCTCGAGGCGGAGCACGAGTCTCCCGTGACGTCCGTCTCCGTTTCCGCCGACGGCTTGCAGATTGCCATCGGGACGGAGAGCGGCAGCGTGGGAATGCTGGACATTCCCACGCACCAGTACACGACACTGATGCGCAGCCATATCGACAGCGTGCGCGACGTCGCGGCGGACCCGATGCGCCCGGAGTTCTGCACCGTCTCTGCCGACGGATCGATCCGCGTCTGGAGCCTTCGCACGTGCGAGCAGCTGTACGAATTCGACGCGCCGTCGGAGAGCGTGCATAGCGTGGCATACCACCCAAGCGAGTACGTCATCGCGTGCGGATTCGACGGTGGCGTCGTTCGCGTCTTCTCCATTGCCACCACCGCGCTGATCCAGGAGCTCAGGCAGCACCGCGGAGCCGTTGAGCAGGTAGCCTTCACGCCGGACGGTACACTGCTCCTCACCTTCGGCTCAGAGGGCAACCTTTGCGTGTATGACACGACGCAGTCGTACCTGCCCATCAAGTACCTTTCGACGAACACCGCAGGACGCGGCGCGGCAATGGCCGTCTCGAATGACGGAACGCTGCTGGCGGCGCTCGGCCCCAACGCCACGAGCGTGCTGCTGTTTCACCTGCCCGCGCTCACGCCGCACAGCCGCATCGAGCTCGCGTCTGGCGGCTCGGCCTCGGCGTGCCACATCGATTTCTCCGCGGACGGCAGCGAGGTTCTCGTGAGCACGAGTGCTCGCACGCTCGAGCGCTACTCGACGTCGACAGGACGCTGCGTTGGCAAGCTGACGAGCATCCACGGCACGGACTGCTTCGCGTTTGCCCCCGATCCTGCCGGCCAGCTCGTGGTGACGGGTGGAGACGACAAGTGGCTGAAGGTTTGGGACATGAAGACGCACGCATTCCAGTCATTCATCGGTCACACCGACGGCGTGACGAAGGTTGTTGTCGCGGACGAAGGTCGCAAGGCGATCACAATCACGCACTCCGAGGCTGTTTACGTGTGGAACCTGCGTGGAGCCGAGGCAAGCGTAGTACTGCCCGATCGGTCGGCGGCAGAAGTTCCCACGGAGCGCGGTGGCTCGCAGAGCACGGGTGGGATGGAGCCTGGCGCCGCATCCCCGCTGCGGAGAAGCGTGGATGACGGCGCGACGACGGCAGTAGCCTCAGCGCCGGCGTGGGATGGTGAAGAGGAGAACGAGGAGCGCGGCTCTTCCAGCCCAGAGGGTAGCGATCTCGCGTACTCGACGCTTGGTATGCAGAGCTTGGAGATGGCGGTGGGTTACAACGGGTCGACGCTCGGAGATAACGTCGTCTGGCACCCAGGCACTGGAATGTACGCATACAGCAGCAAGAATCTCGTCGTTGTTGAGGATCTTGCAAGCCGATCTCAGATGGTGCTCTGGAGGCACGTCGCGAGCGTGTCGTGCCTCGCTCTCAGCACAGATGCGCGCGTCCTCGCGTCTGCCAGCAGTGCCACAGAGCTCGACGTGGGATGTGCGCCCATCTACCTGTGGAGCTGTGACAGCGGGCGCTGTCAGGCTAGCCTGGAATTCCACCAGGGCGGCGTCGCCGCGCTCGCCTTTGCACCGGGTAACCAGGTGCTGTGCTCGCTGCCGCGCGACGCCGTGGACTCCACGGTGGTGATTTGGGACCTGCACACCGCAACGATCCGTGCGCTGGGAAAGACTGCGAGCCTGATGACTCACATTGCGTGGCGATCACCTCACGAGTTTGCGACTTCAGGCGAATCCACCTGCCTTCTTTGGTCACTTCCAGTTGCAGGCGGCCAGCTTAGCTGCATGCCACTGAACGTCGGCGCCGACTCGCCAGAGGAGGCGGAGCCTACCCCGAAGCTTGTCGCGTTGACGTACGGATTTGCGACGAATGAGCTGTACGTGTGCGACTCAGATGGCTCCATCTGGTGCCACGACTGCACGATGGCCCGCCCCTCGCGTCTGTGCGGCTGCCTGCCTGTGGGTGCCGGCGACATCACGCGCATTGCTAGCCGTGGAAACGTTCTGGTTTTGGGAACGTCTGACGGCGCGCTGTACCGTTTCCACGCGGGTGCGGGGGGAACGTACTACCTCCACGGTGCTACGCGCGTCGACGGCTGCGTCAACGCGCTAGCGTTGTCGGCAAGCGGCGACGAGGGCGTCGTGGGAACATCCGCTTCGACGGTGTGGTATGCCGACACTGTGCAGGAGACTGTCGTTCCTCTGACCGCGGGATTCACGCACGCCGTGCAGAGCGTTTCCCCTGGAGAGGGCACATCGATGCTCGCGATTGCCACGCGCAGTGGCGTGAGCACGTGGGATGCTAACGGCTGGTATCGCCTTTTGAAGTTTGAGGTGGGCCCTGATTCGCCCGCGGAGTGCACGTGCGCGGCGATGCAGCCGGGTGGCAGCGCTTGCGTTGGTGGGTTCACCGATGGAAGCTTGCACTTCTTTTCCACCGAGCGTGGCGCAGTGGAAGGTGTTTCCAACGTTCACAACGCCTCGGTGGTTGCCGCCGTCTATTCTCCCGAAGGTGGCGAGGTTCTCTCCGCAAGCATTGCAGGCGAGCTTGCGGTGACAAATGCCACATCTCACACAGCAGTACCATTCTTGCCCGAGCTGAGCGACGGCGATCGCCTCGACGCTCTCGCGGTGGCTGCTCGCCCACACGGCTCGTCGATGGCAGCCGCAGCCTTTTCACGCAAGCTCGAGGTGTTTGGTACGCCGTGGGCAGATTCGCCGGGCACGGCTGGTGCACATGTCATGACATACCGCTGCCCCGAGGCTGTTCGTGGCAGTCACCCCGAGAGTGCTGTGGCATCCATGAGCAGCGGTGGTGCCGCGTGCTGCGCATTTGTGGCATCCGTTGCAGGTGGAACTTCCATTGTCGCGTACAGCGCGCCGGTAATGGCGCCAGGTTCGATTGTTCTGCTCGATTTCCGGCAGCGGAGGGCGGTGCACAGGCTGAGCGTCGACATCGGCCCGCTGTACTCCATCTCCGCGAGTCGAGACGGACGACGGCTGGCGGTGAGTGGTGGCGGTGGCACGGTGGCGGTGGCCGATCGCGATGACGACTACCGATTCACCGCTCTGGGACGCATGCCCACTCTTCGTGACGGCTCTGGCGTGGCAAGTTTGCTTTTCGATGCCACGAGTTCGGCATTGATTGCGGCGAGCGGCACAAATTTGCAGGTGTTCCGGATGAGAGAATGAAACATGTCAGCATTCATCGATCGCAATATGAGGAATGAGACACAGACGGCGTAATTTTGTGGAGGGGAGATGGAACGAGAGATTGCTATTTTGTAAGGGATGAGGTAAATACGAAGAAAAAAAAACTTTTTTACGTGACACAGTGACTACGACGTTTTTGATGTCCGATTTTTACCTGCCATACCCAATTGATCTAGTAATAGACGCGCTGCCTTTGCACGATCTTGCACTCGAATTTTTCGAGTGCACACTGCGCGCACACTGCATCTTGTCCCACCTCACGCTCCTTGTCGATGATGCCATGCTTTTGAAACATCGCTATGCACTCGCTGCACAATTTTGCAGCGTGCTGGCAATCAGAATCCGTCGCATTATTTACGACGTCATGTCGTCGGCCGCACGCACAATTGGATGTTGGCGCTGTGATCCGCACGCTGAATGCTGCTTTGCAGATAGGACAGTTGCGATTTGACAAACTCGTGTGCGTGCGGGCACATGCCTTACAATAAGGCACGTGCCCACATGGAATAAGCACCTCCGTGGCGTCACAGCCATAGCACGCCAAGCATTCTCCGGCTCCGGTTGCGGCTGCGGCTGCTCCGGCTCCGGCTCCGGCTCCGGCTCCGGCTGCGGCTGCGGCCTTGGCTGCGGCCTTGGCTTTGGGTGCTCCCGCTCCCACTCCGGCTGCAGACTTCATTTTCTTCTTTGGTTTCGGTTCAACCACTTCAAAATCCTCCGTCTCGCGATAGAAATCCTTGCCACCTCCAACAAAAAGCCGCGCCCTGTACTCGCCCCCTTGCTCTAAGTCAAAACGCACCTTGCACCCATACACCACAATGGCGGAGGACTCCACGTCGATCCACGACGTGGAGTTAGTCGTAGCAACTTGCAGACTCACTTGCCGGAGTGAGCACACGCAAGTGATCTCGACCCTAAGCCCACTCACAGCGAGAGTCAGCGGGCCGTGGAGGGCCGGCTTAGGGCGCTCGCGTTTGCCACGGCTCAGCGTCATTAGCCAGTGCGAGCTGGCCGGTAGCGTCACTTGCGACGTGTCCTCGTCGCTGGTGAATATCACCGGAGCCCCGTGCCAGAGCTCGCCGCTCTTGACGCACAACGTCCAATTATCAACTTCATCTTCGTCGGGCCGAGGATAACCCCATTTCGTCGCCGCGTCCATGAGCACATCCTTGAGACTATGATCTCCCTTCTCCGCGCCCTTGCACGGGTACTCGAGCGGCGCCTTGCCGTGGCCATCGCCGTGGTACGGCCAGAGCGTGTAATACGAAGTCGCCATGCCACTTGCTCGCAAAGATTGATGCTTTGGTGGTCGCGGCGGCGGTGACGGCGGGCTCAGCGGTGGCGGTGGCGGTGGCGGAAACGGGAATTCGTTGAATTGCCACGGGGCCCGTGATGGTTGATTGGAGAGGTGAAATTCGCAAGTTCGCATGTCTTCGTCCCCCCCTGATGGATTTCGCCGAATCTCCCCCCCCCGAAGACGCCCCTGGGCTCCCGCGGGCTTCATTCATTCCCCAAACGCTCCATCCATGTCATCCATGTCGTCGTCATCCTCTTGCCTATTCATCTTTATGTTAGCTCTGATATTCTTCCACAGCACCGAGTACCTGTTGTCCAGGGTTGTCCATGCCAGGGGCGAGCTATTACTAAGCTTCCCCTACTTAGTCGCCATGTCACTCGCTCTTGTTGAATTCACCGTGGAGTCCTTCCTTTTAACGTCGTACAAAAAATGTGTGCTATCTCTTGTGTCCACTCTGGGAATCACCATGGTTCTCTTCGGTGAACTCATGAGAAAAGCTGCTATTATTCACGCGCAGAAGGCGTTCACGCTGCAAGTGCAGACGCGCAAGAGACAAGAACATGCGCTCATCACGACGGGAATCTATCGGTACGTACGACACCCAGCATACCTTGGGTGGACCGTCTGGGCAGTTGGAACGCAATTCCTGCTTGGAAATATCATATGCATCCCACTCTTCTACCACCTCGCCATGAAGTTCTTCCAGGAAAGAATACCCGTCGAAGAAAACCTGCTCGCGTCTTTCTTTGGCGAACGGTGGCACGCGTATAGGAAGAAAACGCCGACGTACTTGCCTGGCATACCTTGACTCGAACATCTGTATCAAAAGAGAGAAAGAAGAAAAGTTGTAACTAAGCATTAACACCTTACGCCATCGCACGCACGTGCTGCTTGCACGTCTCAATGAAAAGGCCGACGTTCTCCTCCGGCGTTTTCTGCACAACGCCGTGGCCAACGTTCAATATGTGGTGGCGTCCGTCGTCGTTCGTCAGCGCGTCGATGCACGACTTCACCTCGCTTCTGATGGTATCCTCGTCGCCGAACAGCACCATCGGGTCAACGTTACCCTGAAGCACGCGCGACTGGCCCGCACGCGAGCGGCACTCCGCGGGATTCATGTTCCAGTCGAGGCCGACGACGTCGCTCGTCAAGTCGCTCGAGAACAAAATCTCCTCCTTGCCTGCTCCTCCGTTTGCGTGGAAAATAATCGGCACGTCAGGCTTTGCGGCGCGCACACCCGCCATGACGCGCTCGGCGTACGGCAGGCTGAATTCGCGGAACTGCGCGGGACTTAGGTGGTGTGCCCACGAGTCGAACAGCTGCAGCACCTGCGCACCCGAGTCGATCTGGTGGATGCAGTACGCGACGAGGTTGTCTGCGTAGTGGCTGAGCAGCGCGTGCAGCACCTTTCGTCCATCCTCCTTGTGCATCATCGCTTTGGTTTTGACGAGGTGCCTGTCCGCCGAGCCTTCGACGGAGTACGCGGCGAGCGTCCACGGCGTTCCGATGAAGCCGCACAGCGTCGTTTCGTCGTCGATTTCCGCGCGCAGCGTGCTGAGAATCGGCTGGATGAACGGCGTCGAGCTCGCAGGGTCGTCAATGGGCGTCAGCGCTTCGACGCAGTGTATGCAGTTGACTGGATTCGAGATCTGCGGCCCTTTTCCTTTGATGACGTCAAACTCGATTCCCATCGACGGCAAAGGCGTGAGTATGTCGCTGAAGAAGATGACTCCGTCCGGCTTGAATGCGCGGTACGGCTGCAGGGACAGCTCGATGGCAATCTCAGGCGTCTCGGAGCGTTGTCGGAACGGGTACTTGTTCGAGTATTCGCGGAACTCCGCCATGTACCGTCCCGCTTGTCGCATCAGCCACACGGGCGAGCGTTCCGTGGGTAGTCCCGCCGCCGCCCTTAGAAGAAGGGGGCCATCTGACGGCGATGACGGCGATGACGCCGACGAAGAAACACAACGGAGAGGACGACCATGACCATGGGGACGACCAAGGGACGAGGAGGAGAGATGAAGGCGAGGAGCAGGCGCCATGGCGGAGAGCAAGGGGAGCAAGGGGGGAAAGGAGAGCGACACCAGGGGGGGGGGCTTGAGAACCCCCCCCTGAAATCCCACCTGGAGGCTGAAAAATCCAATCCCGAATCCCGATCCTCAAATTTCACAGCAGAGAATCATATCCCCTCCCCCGGAAGATAAGACCCTCCTCCTCCTATGATAATAACCCCGAACTACAACTGTCGGGGACCCTTTTTATTCCAAACCCGAAGAAGACGGTACGATAGGACTTACTTACGGATGAGACACGTTATATGATAGACTACGTTATGTGATACGGTATGTGATACATAAGTCAGGAGGAGGATACATTCCAATAAGGTAGACTATGTATGAGGATACATAAGGCTCTAGAGATAAGCCTTATGGCAGATAATAGTCTAAGCAGGGATTAGATAGTCTAGATAAGCGACGACTCCTTGACAATTTGACATGTGACGATATGTATATATGTGGATCCTTTTTACTGTGTTGTGTTGTAAAAGCAGGTGTTCAGTCCATCCCTAACCTCAAAGTCACCGCTCGCCTGTGCGCCTCGAGACCTTCCAAATCGGCCATGTGCGCGACGTGAGGACCCAAGCTCTTCAGACCGCTCTCAGATAGCTCCTGGATCGTTATGCTCTTGTTGTACGCAGACAAGTTCACGCCGCTGTACATGCGAGCGTATCCGTACGTAGGAAGCACGTGGTTCGTGCCCGACGCGTAGTCGCCCACGCTCTCAGGCGTCCAACGACCGCAGAATATGCTCCCCGCATCGGTCACAACATCAGCCACCTCGCGCGCGTTCGCGACGTTCAAAATCAAGTGCTCAGGGGCGTACCGATTCGATATGCGAATCGCCTCCTCGAGGCTGTCAACCTTGATCGCGCAGCTGTTGCCCAGCGCAGCCTCCGCAACCTCCTGACGAGGAAGCGTCGAGCACTGCTCACGCACAGCCTTCAGGATCGCATCCACGTCCGCATCCGGCGTCGCGAGCAACACAACCTGGCTGTCACGCCCGTGCTCCGCCTGGCTCAGCAGGTCAGCGGCCACGTGAACGGGATCCGCGCCTCCGTCAGCAACCACGAGAACCTCGCTCGGGCCGGCGGGCATGTCGATGCTCACCATCGCCTCCGAGTTGCTCAGGAGCATCTTCGCCGCGGTGACGAACTGGTTGCCCGGTCCAAACACCTTGTGCACCTTAGGGCAAGTCGCCGTTCCGTGCGCCATCGCCGCAACCGCCTGCGCGCCGCCAGCCTGCAGGATGTGCGTGACGCCGCACTTCTTGCACACGTAGAGAACCTCGGGGCACACGCTTCCGTCAGACCTCGGCGGCGTCGCGACGACCATCGTCTTGCATCCCGCCACCTGTCCTGGAACTGCGAGCATGAGCGTCGTCGACGGCAAGATCGCCGTTCCTCCGGGAACGTAGAGGCCGACGGCGTCAATAGGCCTGTTCACGCGCTCGCAGACGACGCCGGGCATCGTCTCGACGTGCAGGGGCGCGGTGATCTGCGCCTCGTGAAATTTTCTGATGTTATCGTACGCCGTGTCGAACGCCGCTTTTGTCGTCGCGTCGAGCTGGGGGTCGGGCAGGTCGTCGACGAGCACGACGGGCGCCCTGCCTAGCTCCACATTGTCAAACTTCGCGGTGAATTCGTTCACAGCTTCGTCCCCTCGTTCACGAACGGCGTCGACGATCGGCGCGACGGTGTTGAATATGGACGGCAGGTCGACGCGCGGGCGTCGGAGCAGGGTGTCCATCTCCTTGTCGGAAAGACTAGATGCTGATGCGAGCTGCATACCTTCCACAGGGATAGGCGATACGGAAGACTCCGAGGAAGAGGTGACAGCGTTAACGCGAAGACCACTGCAGAGAGATGACAGACGACGTTGGCGCACAAAAGGATGACACACACGAGGAGACCGAGACTGGGAGCAGGCAGTGCGGGTAGACAGAGATTGCGCGGACATGGAGAGCAAGAGTGTCTGGCGGCCGAGAATGAGAGGAGGAGGAGGAGAAACGAAACGTGGTTGGTTGGTTGGCCACCAGAGCATAAGGTAGATTTGGCACGGGGAGGGGCGCAACGGCGGATCCCCTGGAAGAGGAGGATTGGAAGTCGGGGTTCTTGTTTCGGGGTTTGTTTGTTTGCCCCAGGTGGGGGAGGACACGTACTTACCTTTCCTACGGTAGTCCTTACCTTAAGGTGCACACGGCCTTAAGAGTAGTAAGGTCACCTTAAGAGTAGTAAGTTCTCGTTCTAAAATCAAATGGATGGGCGTACGGTACCCTAACCTTATTTATTTATTTTTATTATTATTATTTTTCGTGATTAATATTTTTTATTTTTGGTTGTAAACTTGTATTTAATAAAGTGGATTCTTCCGAACGTTCGTGGTAACATCATACTGTAATAGGGGCTTCCTTTTGATTCAAATATTTGGGGGGGTCAACAAGCAGATATGACGTTTATGTTTTAGAGTTCACCCTTGAATATGTTATGATGCGATTTGCTCAAATCTCTCCCGTAAACTTAAGACGCCCAAGTCGGGGCACTCGGCGGCGGAGGTGCGCTGCCCTCCGAAGAACCCGTCGCCGGGGGCGTGTAACCCGAGTGACCTTGCATAATCAACGGCGTTGTCTGATTCCCAGA
Source organism: Pycnococcus provasolii (assembly GCA_938743325.2). Taxonomy (NCBI): domain Eukaryota; kingdom Viridiplantae; phylum Chlorophyta; class Pseudoscourfieldiophyceae; order Pseudoscourfieldiales; family Pycnococcaceae; genus Pycnococcus; species Pycnococcus provasolii. Next base: position 354,554 of record OW568894.1, read on the forward strand.
GCCCGGCGGAGATGCGGACATGCGCTCGAATTCCACCTTCGCGTCGTGGATTCGACGAAGGCTATACCTCATCGCCACGAACACCGCAAGCGCAATAATGCACGCGCCAGCCAGAACGACGCCCACGATCGTGCCGAGCTGAGAGTCGGAAATCTGGCTTTCCTTTGACGCCCCGAGCGGAGCCGTGGGTGGTGGAGGCGGTGGACTCGGCGGTGGTGGCGGTGGACTCGGTGGTGGCGGGCTCGGCGGCGGCGGCGGCGGCGGGCTCGGCGGCGGCGGGCTCGGCGGCGGAGGAGGAGGGGGTGGGCTTGGGGGAGGCGGCGGGTTGCGCAGACCCTCGTCTGCATTCGCTCGCGCCTCCTCTCGCGCCTCCGCCGCCTCGTTCGACGCCGAGATATCCCTCGCTTCAGCCTCCGCGGTGACCACCGCGTCGTAAACGCAACTTGTCGTCACGTTGCTGGCTGGCACGACGTACAAAGGTGGGAGTGGCGGCGGCGGTGGCGGCGGCGGGCTCGGCGGCGGCGGGCTCGGCGGCGGTGGACTCGGCGGCGGGCTCGGCGGCGGCGGGCTTGGTGCCGTGATGATCGCCCCATCCGGAAGCGTGGTATTTGCAACGGCAGTTGTGGTCGTCGTCTCCATAGCCACCGTCGTTGTTGTTGTTGCCGCCGTTGTCGTGGTTGTCACTGGCTTTCGAATGCCGCTCAGGCTCACACACTCGAGAGCGTGCGCCTTAGCTGAGAGGATTGCGGTGGCGTTCGTCAAAACTCCGAAGTTTGGCAAGTTGGCAGGCGTGCCATCCGCACTTGTGATTGCGTTCACCTCGTACGTCATGCTTGCCTGGAGATTGCCATTGTTCATCGCGATGGTCACGCGTTGCGCAAGATCCTCCTTGTCCGACATCGACGTGAACAATTCAAAGTCGACGCGAACACCGCTCGTCGTGGCACGCAGAACCCTTCGCGCGTTGTTCGAGTTCTTGAGTGGCGTCACGCCGCTGATAAAGACGTCCTGAATGCTCACCTGCGAAGCAATGGAGATGGCATTGCGCATGCCAGCTCGCACCTTGCCGCCGATATCCTCCACCTTCACATTTGCGAAGGAAAGGGACCCGACGACGAGGCTGAGCAGTCCGGGTTCGAGCCGTCCCACTCCAACAAGGCGCTTTCCCACCTCGACATAAAGTGATGACTGGAAGTCGTCGAGTGTCGCCTTGATCAAGGAAGGCATCGTGGACCAGTTGACTTCGCAGCGCACGCCGTTTCCCATGTACCCTGCCGGACACGCCCCGCACGTGCGTCCCTCCTCAGGTGCAACACGGTCTGTGCATTTGACACCCGTGAAACACGGCGAGAGCATGCACGCATTTGCATCCTCGCACTTTCCCTGAGCGTTCGCGAGCTGTCCCTTGGGACACACGGGCAGGTCCTTGTTCGGCGGCGGCGGCGGCGGGCTCGGCGGAGGCGGCGGCGACAGCAAGAAACGAAACGGGTCTGAATTGTTCACAACGCTCGCGGGCAGCGCCGGGAAGCCTGGCGGCGGCGGGCTTGGCGGGGGCGGGGGCGGCGGCGGGCTTGGCGGCGGCGGCGGCGGTGGTGGTGGCGGTGGGCTTGGTGGTGGGGGAGGCGGAGGTGGACTCGGCGGGGGCGGAGAGCAGTCGTTCAAGGCAACGCAAGCATCGGGCGGCGGGCTCGGCGGCGGCGGCGGCGAGGGCGGTGGAGGTGGTGGTGGCGGCGGTGGTGGCGGTGGACTCGGTGGCGGTGGCGGCGACGGCGGCGGCGGCGGCGGCGGCGGCGACGGCGGCGGCGGTGGACTTGGCGGTGGCGGTGGCGGTGGTGGCGACGGCGGTGGAGGAGGGGGTGGTGGTGGTGGCGGTGGCGGTGGAGGAGGGGGAGGGGGTGGGGGAGGCGGCGGCGGCGGCGGCGGCGGCGGTGGTGGCGGCGGTGACGGCGGCGGCGGTGAAGGCGGGACGTCCAGTCCATAAAACGAGAAGGCGTGCGCGACGGCCATTCCCGATTGTTGCGTTGGGAACGGCGCGCCAACGGCGATGATTGCGACGACGGCCATCGTCCAAACGCGAACGTTGGTCGAGAGGCGCCGGGTGGATCCCCTCCTTTTCTGTGAGCTGAACAGAAGTGAGGTAAAAGACTCACAATACGGAGCCTGAGTCATTGGAGTCAGTGAAGTCATGAGAAGGACAGAGAACAGACAAGATGACTCGTGAACAGTATGCAAGTGGTTGCTATTGATGTGATTGATGGGAAGAGTGATGGGACGATGTTGTGTGTTGGGTTGGGTGGCCGGACGGAGAGGACAGGGCCGGGCCGGGAAGTGCAGGGCGTCCGTCCCCCACCGAAAACACAGTTGCCTGAGAGAAGCCTCAAAGAAGAACACGCGGGGGACCAACACGTGGTGATCAATGAATGAGCACAGAGGCCGAGCACAGAATGGACTTCCTTTGGCAACTTGCATGGAGTGGTCCCACTTATTATGTTACCCTTCCGAACTTCGGAGTTCTCGAAGCGCACATCAATCAATGGGCTGCTTTGAGCCTTTTTTGCCCTGTTGTACTGTTGTACTGGAATGATTTGGTGGAATTGATGCAAGCAGACATGTAAGTTAAAGGGAGAGAAGGTGCTTAAGCTGAGCAAGGAGATTGAGAGCAATTGAGGCATTGTGCGTTCGTACCGGTAAGGCTGAACCTTATAGGGACTTGTTCCCACTCCCGAAAAACTCCCCAAAAAAGGTTTTTCAGGGTGGTGGGACCGTTTAGTGGGGAGCGAAAAATTTGTTACCTTAAAGGGATGAGCTCCCACTCCCACAATTCGCTCCTCCTCAACCGGTATCCCCAACTCCTTGGTCGGCCCCTGCCGACCTAAACCTTTAAGTCCAGCCTTCCCGACCTACGGGACCAGCTCTTCAGGATTGAACAGCAGGCGATGGCGCGGCCGGCGTTGCGGCGTTGCGGCGGAGGGCACGCCGACGAGCTCCTCGGTGAACGTCCAGCCGTTGTGCTGCTCTGGCGCCATGTTCACCTGAACGCGCGGCGCCTGCTGCACGTACTCGTACGCTGACTCGACGACGAGGCACGCGTCGCCGATGTTGTCCTTGATGTCGGCGAGGGCGGTGTGACCGGTTCGCCGTCACGCGACATGCTGTGGCGGTGAACGTAGTGTGTGGGTGTGTGTGCACATTTATTCCAAAAGGGGAGATTATAGTGGGCTGTCTGTCTCCCACTATAAACATATCACGTCCTGAAAGTCAAGACGGTTTTCTCCCAAATCAAACCCACAAATCAAATCTCCAGTGGGGGTTTCACCAAAACAAACCCCCAATCGATTCGCCCCTCTCAGCACTCCTCCTCGCCGATCGCAGTACGAGCTGTGGTTGGTGCCAAGTTAGCTCAGCGAATCGAGGTCCCCTCCATGCAGCGCAACCGCGGTCATGCGCTCGTGATCCACACGAGGAAGTCCCTTCGTGAACATGTCCGCCAGCTGAAGTTTGGTGGAGATGTACGTCACGTTGATCGCGCCACTGAGTACCCGCTCTCGCACAGATTTGATCCTGTAGTCCACATGCTTGGTCCGCCCGTCGTAGCGCCTGTCGCCCAGTATCTGGATTGCGGCCGAGTAAAGCGCGCGCCGCCAGCGCGCCGCCAATTGAGCGCGTCAGTCAATCAGCGCCAATCACATCAAATCACCATAAAAAGAACGTCTTGAGCAATTATTCCAAAAGGGGAGATTATAGTGGGCTGTCTGTCTCCCACTATAAACATATCACGTCCTGAAAGTCAAGACGTTTTTCTCCCAAATCAAACCCACAAATCAAATCTCCAGTGGGGGTTTCACCAAAACAAACCCCCAATCGATTCGCCCCTCTCAGCAGGCGTTGAGGTGCGCCGCCACTACTCCTCCTACCGTGCGGTTAAACAATCCCAATATGAACTGGTCAGTCATGACTACCTGCTTGTCGTTCCACGATCCGGCGCACGCCGCCGTGAGGTGCAGGAACTTCAGGCGGCGGTTCACTGTCGCCTGCCACACCAGGCTGCCCTTGCCTGTTTTGTCGACATGAATGTTCGACCACTGCGCGGGACAGCCGTCGTACCGAACGTGGACGCAGTCCGTGCTGCCGAGGCACCCTGGCAGGCACACCTCCTCGAACTCCTTGAGCGTGACGATGAGCTCGTCGTCGGACAGCGTGTCGAGGTGCAGCCTTCCCAGCTCACCGTACGCAACCTCTGCCGCAATCTGGTGAAAGGACACCCGAGCTGTTTCCTCCGACATGCCAGGTTTGGTGGTGATGGATCGTCACGTACGAAAAAAATACGACTGGTTGTCGTAAGGCTGGGAAGGCTGATTTTCTTGAGGTTCTCGTTGCCTTCAATCTGTTGTTTCGTTTGCATTGAGTTTGTAAGAAGAAGAGTGAGTTTCACAAGCGCCATGTGACAGTTTTCTCGGAACGGAAACGAACCGACGACATACACACCATTCGGGGTTGGCCTTTTTCCCTTTTTCTTGACTAGGGGTTTGTTTTTCGTCCTCTCCGGATCCCCTTGGGCCTTGGAAAACAGCTGTTTCGCGAAACCCTCTTTTTTTTTTCTCACGCGCGCTCCTCACTCCTCAGTCCACATACATGCCCATGCTTTTTGTCGTGGCGGCATCATCGGCGCCAAGGCGTCCGTCACCAACGTGTTCGTTTATTAGAAGGGCGTCATCGTCGGCGTCGGCGTCTTCTTCTTCTTGTCAGCGTCGTGTTCTTCTTGCGTGCTTGTCAGGCTCTTCCTCCTCCTCGTCGTCAGGATCTTCCTCGTCGGCGTCGTCAGGATCTTCCTCCTCGTCGTCGTCAGGCTCGCCCTCCTCGTCGTCGTCGTCGTCGTCGCCATTCCCGTCGTGGATGGAACCTCCGTCGTCGTCGGATGCGTCCCTGAGAGGTGACGTCGCACAGGTGAAAAAGTCGGCGCGAGTTGCACGGGCCTTGCAAAACGTCTCGCGCTCGAATTCGTACGAGAAAAACGGCTCGCGTTCGAATTCGCACGAGTTTACAGTTGCGGTGTCGTCCAGTGCAACTTTAGCGTGCACGCTCACGACGCCGGCTTCCTCGTCTTCGCCACAAGCGACGGCGATTCTAATTCACGGGTGGAGATCTTCGCAGAATGCGTCAATCATCCAGGTGCTCAAAAACAGACTGCTTCGAAGCGACTTTGCGGTTCTCACGTACGACGCAAGAGGGTGCGGCGCATCCACGGGCGAGCAAACGTACGGAGGTTTCAGCGACGAAGTCAAGGACCTCAAGCGCGTCGTCGCGCACGTCGAAACTAAGCTTGCAAAGGACGCCGGCGTTCCACCCATCAAGCTATTGTTCGGACATTCGAGAGGGGGCAACGTTGCTCTGCTGTACGCGTCTCGCGTCGGCGGAATACCAGCGGTGGTTTCCGCCGCAGCACGTGCACAGCTCAACGAGGGTATACGCGAACGCCTCGGCGACGACGGCGTTGCCGCCATAGCGCGCGGGGAGACACTTGAGCTGCCTGCGGGACGCAACGCGACGACGCGCGTCACTCCCAACGATGTTGCCGAGCGTTTGCGCATAAACATGAACGACGAGTTGGAGATGGTTTGTGACACGGCATTTCTTCTCGTGGCTGCGCACGACGACGCCGTGGTTCCTTCTGACGACGCACAGCGCCTCAAGGCGATGATCCCGCCTCGCTTGCCCTCAGACGTCGTCGTTGTGCCTGGTGCATGCCATCGATTTCGGGATTGTGAGTCGGAGGTTGCAGAGCACGTCGTCGCCTTCGTGTGCAGTCAATTTGATCTGCGTGACAAGATCGAGGGCCGGTCGCGTGATGATGCGGCACCTTCCGTGTTGGGCGAATGGCGCAAGGCTCGCATGTCAAAATAAAAAGATTGTAACAAAAATAGCCTTTTCTTTATTTGTTTTTTCTTCCTCCTTTCCTTTTCATATAAAAATCAAAACCTCTGAACCAAAAAAAAAACAAACAAAAAAGAGCCGCACGAGCACGATGTATATCCAGCAATTTACTCCACGTACGCCGAGGTCACGTCGTACGAGGATGCCATCTCGAGTTTGTTAGCGAGGTTCGCGACAAGCTTTTGCGCGGAATCTTCGAGTGGCGCGTCGTCGTTTGCCTGCGTCATCTCGCTGACGGCGCTTGCGGACGGGCTGTGAGGGACCATCTTGGGATCCACCTGCTTGTTGTTTTCTCCAGTGGACAGCGCGTTGTCGACCGTGCTTCCGATGCCCCGGAACACGCCCAGCAGCGCCTCGGTATGCTCCTTGAGCTGTTGTGCCTCGCGCCTCGCGTCGACCGCATCATTTTCGGCATTCGCGAGCCTCTCGCTGAGTGCCATGCGTTCCTCGACGGCGCGCGCCGCCTCCGCCTCCCGGCTTTGGAGTGCCTGCTGGAGTTCGTTTTCCGTCTGCGTGAGTCTCTGGCTGAGTCCCATGAGTGCTTCCACGGCGCGCGACGCCTCCGCCTCTCTATTTTCGACGGCGTGCTGGAGCTGAGCCGTCTTGTTGGCGAGTGACACTTCAAGCATTTCGATGCCCTGGTTGCGTTCGTCGATGCACGCCTGTGTCTCCTCGAGCATTTGTGCGAGTTCGGCGTAGGACGGCTTTTTGTTTTTCCTTTTGTTTTTCTTGTTTTGCTGTTCCTGCATTTCCAGCTGCTCGACGAGGTCGTCGTGCTCGAGCTCTTGCTCGACGGCGTCGAGGTCGTGCTGGCTGAGTTCGTGCGTGATGTACGCGAACGTCTCGTCTTCTTCGTCGAGGAACTCGTCGTTGTCGATGATAGGTTGGTTAGCTGCGTAAGCTGCGTATATCGCTCTGACTTCGGGCGGGAATCCCTCCGCGGCTGCTGCTGCTGTGTGCTGCTGGTGTGCGGCTGGCGACGCGGACCACTCCGGTTCGTAGTAGACGGTCGGTTCATCTTCGTCATCATCTTCTTCGTCGAGTTCTTCTTCTTGTATCGTGTCGTAGTAAACTGCATCGAACATAGAGACACGTTGCTCAGACTGCTCCGTCGCGACCGCAAGAGAGGCGTCCTCCGCATACGTATTGTCTGAGACAGCGTCACCGTTCTTATAAGACAAAGGTGAAGAAGAAGACGCCTGACCCCCTTTCTTCTGATGTTTCTCAGAAGAAGAAGCATCATCATCCTTCGAGTTTTTCTCAGAAGAACGACGCTTTTGGAATGACGCGGATATTTTCTTGTAAGTAATCAAAACCGCGAATCCCGCAAGCAGATCCGTCGCGTGCATGATGGCCATATTGTTATTCTTAAATGAAGATGATGAAGATGACGAACGAGAAGAAGGCATAGATACAGCAACTTCTTCTGAAACACACCAGTACTGTCAAGGAATAATAATAATAATGAGCAGACTACGAATCCAGGGGGGGAGTTGTATACCTGTTAATTTCAAAATCGCAAAAATTCGAACACGCGCCCCCCCTCCGTTTTAATGTTGGGGTTGTGCGGTGGATCCCCAAGTAGGGTCTGCCCCATAGCAATCAATTGGTATGCCATAGGGTCCTTGGCATCTGGTTTTGGCGTTCTGGGTTTACGAGTGCGGTGGATCGACCATCCCTATTATCGCCTGCTTCTTCGCCTCGCACCTACCTGGTCATTCGCCTTGCGTACATACATTGGTATTTTATACATGTGGTCATGTGCAAGGCGACCAGTTCAGCGTGGGAACCGCTCCTCAACGTTGGCGAGCGTTCCAAGGGTGGTCCAACCATCCCTCCTCTCAGCTCCAAGGTCAGCTCCAAGGTCAGCTCCAAGGTGGTACTGAGCTCCATCCAAGGCGCTCAGAGTCCCTCTCTCTCCAGAGGCCTCTCCAGCGTCCCCACGGCCCACGCTAGTCTAAGGTAGGAATAGGAGGCCACGCGTGGTCCAGCTTTATGTCGCCACGCTGGGTGGGACGCCTGTTTCTTCCCAGTTCACTCTCCAGCGTCGCAAGTTCGCAACTCTTGTTGGCTGTACCTCCAGGTTGTACGGCTGCCCACTTGCTCCCTCCCCTGTCTATCTCGATAATCTACTTGGCCTCCACCAGGAAGGTGGTACGGTATCCCCTATGGTAGCGCTCCTAACCTTAAGAAGGAAGAAGGAGTCTGAGTTTTCGGACCGTCTGATTGATGAAAGGAAAAAAAGAAGTTCGGAAAAAAAGTAGGGGTTAGGGTTTACGGTTTAGGGTTGTTTGTTCCTGGCCAGCCAGTCTTTCATTCTTTCCTCCCGAAGCCGCCATTGGCTTAATGCCGTCACAGCAGCAGCAGCAGCAGCAGGCGGTGGTTGGGAACCCGTCCAGTATGCCACAGCTTCAAGCTCCTCAGGCTCCAGTTGGTGGTGGTGGTCTCACAGGCTCGTCATCATCCTATTTGGTGTCTTCTGTCAATGCAGGTGGGGGTCATCATCATCATCAGGCGGCGGCGGCTGTATCTGGTGCAGGTGGTGTTCCTTATTCGGCGATTTCCGGGACAATTTCCGGGACAATGAACCACGCATCTGCTAATACGGGAGTTGTTGCAGGGCACGTTCCAGGTATTCCAGGTGCTCCAGGAGCTCATCATGCCACGCATCCTACAGGTGGTAATGGGCCAGGGGGAGCCGCCGTTCCTATGAATCCGGGAGGTAGTGCGCAAGTTCAGAACGTCATGACGAACGTGTCCGCCATGCCGCCCCAAGGCGCTCAAGGCTTGAGCTCCATGCCCGGCGCCGCGGGACCTCCCATGATGGCGACGGGAGGAGGAGGGGCGACGGTGCAAGCGACGCAGCCTTATGCAGCAACGCAGCAGCCGCCTGGAGTAGGCGCGCAGTATGCTGCAAGACCAGGCGTGCCGGGACCACCCATGCCCGCGCAAATGCACGGAATGCCGCCGGGATCGGGCGCACCAGCCGCTGGCGCCATGCCGCCGCCGCCGCCAAACGCCGCGGGCATGCCGCCACCTCCCGCCGCGGGCATGCCGCCCGCAACGGCCGCAAACATCTACCTGCTGCGCTGCCGAGCGCTGCTCTCGCCGCCAAACCCGCAGCCGCACCGCGCGCTCAGGGAGGCGGATAAGGCTGTGCAGTACGCAGCCACCGGAGACAAGGGACAGGCGCTCAAAAACGTACTCTCCGAGGCATTCCACCTACGCGGCGCGGCACTCGTGAGATGCAACGCGCACGGCGAGGCGCTGCGGTGCTACCACGTCGGACTGCGCATGATCCCGAACGACCCTCAGCTGCTCAACGACAGACTACAGCTCACGCAGAGCATGTGGCGCCTCGACGAAAGCCGAAACAGGCTCACACCGCCTCCAACCGCGATGCCGGCACCAGCACACACGACCACCGCGTCAGCCCACCCTCCTCAAGGTGCGCCGCCACCGGGCGGCATGCCCCCGCAACCAACGCACTTTGCACAGGGCGTGCCACCGCCCATGCACCCTGGTGCGTAGGTAGGTAGGTTAGGTAGACAAAAGAATGGCCTCAATATGTAAGAATCTCGATTACTTCTCCTTCTGCAACGAAAAGAAGGAACTCTCCTTCTTTTCACCACCAAGCGCGCCATACAGAGCTGTAGCTGTGCCCACGACGCTTGCCGGATCGGCGGCATTGGCGGGGACAATCACTGTTGTGCCCTTGCGCGCGAGTTGTGCCCAACCTTCCAAATACTGCTCAGCAAGCTTAATGCTTGCGGCGCTCGACGCGCCCTCCTCGCCGCACGCCTCCGCAACGCTGCGTATGCCCTCCGCAGTCGCGTGAGCCTTGGCGAGAATGCTCGCCGCATCGCCCTCCGCAAGTGCAATCGTCGCGCCTTTCTGGCCCTCCGCACGATTGATCTCCGCCTGCTTTTCTCCCTCGCTCTCAAGAATGTTCGCGCGTTTGCGGCGCTCCGCTTCCGCCTGAAGTTCCATCGCCACGCGCACGTTCGTCGGCGGGGTGATGTCTCGGATCTCGTAGCGCAAGCACTCCAAGCCCCATCCTTGCGTTGCGTCGTTGATGTGCGCGACGATGCTCGTGTTGAGCGTTTCGCGTTCCGCGAACGTTCGGTCGAGTGAGAGTTTCCCCAGTTCCGACCGCATCGTCGTTTGTGCGAGTTGCACGATAGCCCACCTAACGTCTGACACGCCGTAGCTCGCCTTCTGCGCGTCGGTGATTCGCACGTACAGCACGCCGTCGATGTGCACGGCGACGTTGTCTTTCGTTACGGCAGTCTGGGAGGGAACGGTGATGGCTTCCTCCTTGAGGCTGTGCACGTATGCGATGCGGTCGACGATGGGAATGAGGATGTGCAGACCTGGCGTGAGCGTCGTGAGGTACTTTCCGAATCGTTCGACGACGTATGCCGTCCTCTCTGGGACCATGTGCAGGCCTAGGTTAACTGGCGTGGGCAGCGGTCGCAGGTCGGTATGCTGCGGGATTGCGGTGACGGGCTGGCCGCCGAACCCGCCGCCGAACCCGCCGCCGCCCATAGAGTTGGGTTGCTGCGGTGGGTACTGCGCGTTGAACGACGCGAACGATCGCGCGCCTGAAAGGGTGGTGTAGGACGACGATATGCGCGAAATGCGATCACCATAAGTGCGTAAACGCGACGAGGAGTAATGATTCTCGTAACTCCTGAGAGAGTGACCAAAAGAAGCACCAAAAGGAGAGTGTTCCCAACCAGGAGGATGAGCGAGAGAAGATAGCAGGCGCTGATGAGCCGGAAGGTGTGCATGATTCCCATGAAAACCACCACCACCAACTCTTGAACCCAAAGAAACACCTCCTAAGGACAGGATACCGCAACCCCTCATCAGAGACGACAAAGCAGGCCTGCATGTGGCCATCATGGGCGACGTCATCGACATGTATGTCGGGGGGAGAGGAAGAATAATAGGGGAGGAAGGTTCGGGCAAGGTTGAGGGGAGCCTCAGCATAAGGTGTGGCGAGGACGAGGACGACCATATGGCTTCGCATAACCCTAATGTAAAACCCTAATGGAAACCCTACCTTTTAACGTTTCATGGAAACCCTAGTAGTCTATCGTAAAGCATCCCCTACCTTTTTTAATGCCCTACCCTTAACCCTAATGCCCTAATGCCCTAACCCTCTCCCCAGCCTCTCCCCTCGCGCCCACTGGCTCTAGTTTCCTCGCGCACTACGATAGTCACTTCTTCTCATTTCTTGAGCACTCGTCATTCCGGCGACACCCCCTCTGATGTCTGAGAGTCATAACATTGATGTCTCTCGCGTACTCCATGATGCGCGTCTTCGTCAACTGGCAGCGTGAACGTAGATTACAAAAGGTGAGCGAGCGGAAACAAGCCGCGCGAATGGCAACTGGACTCCTCGCAGCAGGTGGCGGCTATTTCGACGGAAGAGGTCAATCGTTAGCGATACGAGTCGACGGCAGTATCGCGTGTTGGGGACTGAACGAGATCGGCGAAGCACCTCCCGACGGCGTTCCGGGCAACTTCGTCACAATCGCTGCGGGTGCGCGTCACTCTTTGGCGCTACGAGTCGACGGCAATATCGCGTGCTGGGGAGACAACGGCAACGGCCAGGCGCCTCCCGACGGCATTCCGGGCAACTTCGTCGCAATCGCTGCGGGTACTACGCACTCGTTGGCGCTACGAGTCGACGGCAGTATCGCGTGCTGGGGATACAACGGCGACGGCCGGGCGCCTCCCGCTGGCGTTCAGGGTGACTTCGTCGCAATCGCCGCAGGTGGTGCGCACTCTTTGGCGCTACGAGCCGACGGCAGTGTCGCGTGCTGGGGAGGCAACAACTCAGGCCAAGCCCCTCCCGCTGGCGTCTCTGGTCCATTCAGGGTTACGCAGGCGGATTTGTAAAAAGGATTTTTGTTTACTCAAGTTGTAACACCTCTTCATATTCAAGGTGTCATTCTACCCACTGTCTATGTCACCGTCACGTCATCCGTCACAGGTCAGGCACCAAACGCACCGGGTTCTCGACGACACATGTCCTTGATGCGACGCTTGCAAGAATGTCACCGCCCTCACGTGCACTATGATAAAAGCAGTGTGTCGGTCCCTAGTTCGGGGTTCGGGATTCGGGGTTAGAATTCTTTGGGGCGCTTTTAGGTGGCGCATTTGCCCATTCCTCCGCCATTCCCTTTCACTTGGATCTGCCTCTGTGCGCGCCGTTACAGTGTCGTCCTCATAATCCAAGATGTCCCCGCGCGACATCCAGCTGTACATGTTCATCTGCGGTCTTTTATTGTTGAATAGTGTGGCGTACTTGAAACCTCGATTAACGGCATACATACGTTCCTCGGGGTCATTATCATCCTCGTCGTCGTCGTCATTATCTGGTTCTGGTTTATCATCTTCTCATGGTGGTGGTGTTTGTGGTGGTGGTGGTGGTTGTCGTCTCGCTCGTCGTTCTCTCCAGGGACAACTCGCACCGGCGGTCTTCAAGTATCTCGAGAACCTCGAAGCGTCTAAGGCTGGGGCGTACACGCTCTTCGCGCCGTCGAAAAGAGCGTGGGAAAGAGCTGCGAAAAAATTAGGGGACGCATCTTCTGTTGCAGATCGACTAGGCGACCACGTCGTGCCGCGCAGAATACTCGCGGGGGACGTACCCACGAGAGGTTTGCGTGTCTCGGCGGTATCCGGCGCGGAAATATACGTGTCCGCAGCCTCCGGAGGATTACTGGCTGTAAACGGCGTCGCCGCAACGCGCGTCGACGTGCCCGTGGGAGAGGGTATCGTGCACGTCATGGCGGACGTGATACCCGACGGGTCGGCGGCGGCGGCAGCAGCGGACGCAGACGACGCGACAACTTCGTCCGGGGACGATGCACACGCTTCGTCTGACCAGGTGACCACGGACGCACCTCAGAAAGCGAACGCCGCCGCCGCCGCCGCCGCGAGACAAAAGCCGCAGCAGCAATCTCGTAAGCGCTGGCACTTCGTCGACAACATCAGAGCACGAAGAGCGGCACCGCCGCAGGCTGCATCCTCAAGTCTCGCACACATGGCACTATCCAACATTCACAGCACATTCGGGCTCCGTACGCGTCTTGAGCAGTCAGACCTTCGCGTAAATGTGGCGATGAAGGCAAAGGTGTACTTCATGAATCGACCGTGTCACGGCCGAGGGATCAAAGGTGGCAGCGCAGGCAGCGGTGAAGGCATACGAGGCGCGTGCGTCTGCGCGGCAATGTACGAGGGGCAGACGTGCGAGCGCGCCAAGGTGCTGAGAGACGTGCCTCAACTCGGCCGAGGCTTCGATCGCGATGTGACGCTGAGCCGCGTCAACATCGACTTTGTTCCCAACCTAGTCGTGCACACCAAGGAGAAGACGCTCACAATTGTGTCCAAGCTGTCGGAAACCGTTCGCACACAGATGAAGGAATTCCTACCCGACCAGTGTCCGCTTTCGACGAATTTTCATCACCGCTGCGCAATTGTGGGAAGCAGCGGCGTGCTGATGCGGCACCAAAATGGCAAGGAGATTGACAGCGCCGACTTCGTCGTGAGATTTAATTCCGCGCCGACGAGAGGATACGAAGGCAGCGTGGGAACACGCACGGACTTGCGGCTGAGCAACGGCGAACACATCGGATACAAGGAGCGCAACGAGACGGTGATTCATCATCTCAAGGCGTCGAGTTTCCTGTTCAAGCTATTTCTCTACGCCGCCAAGTTCCCGCCAGCAAATGGCCACGCGCAACCGCTGGCATTTCACCCCGAATTCACGTCGTACGTTGCCAAGGTTGGACGCGGGACCATTCCAAGCAGCGGCCTGTTCGCGGTAATGCTTGCTCTGCACACGTGCGCGGAGGTGAAGCTCTACGGCTTCCACGCGTCATTTCGGCACGGATCACGGCACCACTACTTCAACACCGAGACTCCCAGCAACGAGCGTCGCGACGAGTCGGAGTTCAACATGCTGAAGGCGATGAGCGACGCTGGCATGCTATCTTTCGCCGAACCGTGCATCATCGAATGTCACATGGACCAGTCGGAGTGCAACAGGTGCATTGGCGAGGACATGTCGCTCGAAGAGCTCGCGATGCGCGAGAGATGGAGTCCTGTTCAACGGCAGATGAACGAGGCTCACGAGAAGCGCTGGCGGGACATGATTGTGTGGGACAAGGACATGGACAAGCATTTTGGTTTCAATGAGGAGAATGGCCTGTTCAGCAAAGATGCTTTGAACGGCAAGTAAAGTGCCGTCCCCCACCCTTTCCCACTTGTAATTGACCTTAGATTTTTTATTCATCTTGAATCATTGAAAATCTATCACTTTTATTACATAACGCCGCTCTCCTCCTTGCGGTCGCACGCGCGCTTGAGCGTGACCATGCTCGCTTTCCAGTAAAATACGGGAAGGCGGCGGGCACTTTCGACGCCGAAGCGATCCGAGCAGTATTTGAAGTTGCGCTTGAGCTTCCATGCCCGCACCTGCAGCACGGTGGGGCTGTCAATGAGGATCTCGCGTGCACGCACTTGTCCCAGCAGGATACCTAGTGTGTTTACCGTGTCCCGCATCGTCGTCGCGCGTGCCTTGAGCGTCATTGGCTGGCGCCTCACAGCATCCATGGCACGAGCGGAGCTTCCATAAATTTCGCTGAGCGTCTTGAAGCTATCCTGGATCGTGTCAGCTCTAATACCAAGCAAAGAGCTCGCTGTGGAATCCATGCGTTGTGCAAACACGTCGTCGCCGAGCAGCGCCTGCAGCACAGGCGCGGACTCGCGCACCGTCTGCGGCCTGGCACGGAGAAGGCTTGGTGTCTTTTTCACCATCTCCAGCGCCTTTTCCGAGCCGAAGATTTCATTCAACACCTGATACATCGCAACGATATTCCTCCCATTTGTTTTGAGCAAGTACGGCCTTGCGAGCGCGAGTTCCTTTGCCGCCTCCGCGCCAAAGATTTCCGTCAGTTGGGGAATTCCGCTGCGGATAGTGCTTTCCGACGACATGAGAAGGTACGGACTCTTGAGCAGCACCTTTTTCGCATTGTCGTATCCAAGCACCTCAATCACCGCCTGAGCGGCATTCACGATCGTATCAGCGCGCGTCATGAGCAGGTGCGGCGTGTTCTGCACAAGGCGGACTGTCACGTCCCTTCCGAAGATGCGCTCGAGTGCCGGTCCGCTCTCCGCGATGGTTCGGTCGCGCGTCATAAGGAGCGCTGGTATGCGCACGACGAGCTTGCGTGCTTCGGACCGTCCTCCGGGGTAGAGGTGTGGGTAGCACTGAATGAGTGTGGGTATGGTTGAGCTTATGGTGTTTGCTCGGCTTTTGAGCAGCTCCGGGTTTCCTCTGACGACGCGCCTCGCGTCCGCTTCGCCGAGCTCTTCGATGAGCGTGGGCATGGCAGCGGCAACGGTGCTCGGGTCGCTCTGCAGAATGCTCGTCGCTCGGTTGAGGCAGATAGCCGCCTCCTCCTCGGACCCGAGCACGTCGACGAGGTTGCGCCACGTTTCCCTGACTCGCGTTGCTCTCTGACGAAGCACAGCGGGGTGTCGTCGTGCTGCTGCACGCCCTCTCTTATCGCCAAGAACTTCCATGAGAAACGCCGTGACTGCGGTCGCCGTTTCCTTCTCCTCGTCCGGTGCAAGTCCAATTTGCGCGTCGTCTGGCGGCGGGATAGAGTCATCCGGCGACGGGATTGCCGCCGTCGCCGAAGCAGGGCACACAACGACACCTCGTGAGCGCGACGAGACGTGAGCCTGAAATGAGCCTGAAATTGAGAATGCGCCAAGCGAGCGAAGCTGAGAACCCCCCCTGAGAACAAAACCATAATGCGAGAAACACGAGTGAGCACCACGGTTCCCAGGAAAGGATGCCTGCAAGCTTGAAGTTTTTTCCTTCGGAGAAAACAAAGACAAAGAAGATGACAAGCGCCGATGACGAAGATGACGACGAGGATGATGATGAGGATGACGCACTCCTGAAACCCCTGAGGCGCTGCTCCTCGAGGAGGAGGCGGAACCAACAGGCGCCATGGAGCTGAGAGCTGAATGAAGGCGGAGGAGGAATGTCGGCGGAAAAAAAACCCAACCCGGGGGGAGGGGAAACCCTGAAAAAAAAAGCCAAAATGGGGGGGGATACCGGTTCCAACCAACTACAGGGTAAGGCTTAGCTAATAACCCTAACCCTAAAGGGGAGAGTTGTACGGAAACCCTAATCAAAAAGGTAGTTTAATATGTAATAACAGCCCTTGCCTATGTATCAATTGTGACGAATATTTAGTAGTAGCACTGTCTGTAAGGGATCATACGCGCGCACCGAGACCTGTTGATAAGTAAGTGCTCCTGAAGACAACTCGCTCGTGAAATTTACTAGTATATGACTCAGAATTATACCGTAGCCAGCCTACCATCGCGGCCACAATTCGGAGGGAGGCGCAACTTTACACTTTGGTATTTTTGTTTTTGTAATGTACCTGTTTCTTGTTAGTTATGTTACACTACAGTCCAGCTACTGTACGTACTGTACGGCATTTCATTTATTTTTTTAATTATTGCACATTAGAAGTCCGCTTATAACTTGGTACAGCTTATCAGGTCGACCAGGTTAGGTCGTCAGTAGACTATGTGTGCGTGCTCAGCAACTCCGCAATCTCGCTCACGCGCTTGCGTGACTTGCTGTGCGTCGCGTCCAATGCAGCCTCGGCAGCTTGCTGCGCCTTCTGACGTTTCGCCTCCAGATGCGCCACCGTCGCATTCGCCGTCTCGATCAGCTTTGCCGAGTCGAGCTTACCTGACGCCTTCTCCACCTCGTCGATCTCGGCGTTGCCCTGCTTCTTAGGCTCCACGTCCTTCGTCGGCTTATTCTCGCCCGACGTCTCATCCTCCGCTTTCTCACCCTTCGTATCCTCCTCCGCATTTCTCTCCTCCTTTGAATCCGTCTCCTCCTCCTCTTTCTTCACTTCCTTGGGCTCCTCCTTCGGCTTCTCGGCAACGGCTCCCTCATCGTCCTCCTCGACGACGGCAGTTTTGTTCACAGCCTTCACCGCATCGCGAGCTCTCAGCTTTGCCACCGACACATCTCCTGCCGCATCCTTCACATTGTCAATGCCAAGCCCAACATCCTTCAGGCTCTTTAACGCCGCCTTAACTGCGAAACTAGACTCTTCCACGAGACGCACGTATACGCGGCTGTCGACGCGTTTCTCATCTCTCAGGTAATCCTGCGTATCATCAAGCATCTGCACCGCATCCTGTGCTTGGAGCTCCGCTTGGTAAAGGCTGTTTGCCGCCGCCCTAACTGCAGTCACGTTCACGACGTGTGCATCCTTGTTCAGCGCGGTTCCGACGGTGGTGCTCGCATTAGCCGCCAGGAACTGTTGCATTGCGTCCTCCATGGCTGCTAGGCTGCTCGACGTCACATTCGCCGCGGACGAGAGCTTTTCCAGAAGGTCTCTAGGTGCCGCCGCCGCCGTCGTCGTGATGGACGATTTCTCATCACCATCGGAGTCCCCGTCATCTTCGCCGCGTTCTGCGCTCTCGCTCGAGTCGCTATGGTGATGCGTTAAGTTGTGAGAGTGCTTGTGATGGTGTGATGCTGCACTCTCGGCAAAGTCTTTCGCGCGCTGTGCGGCACCGCTCGCACGCTTAAGATCCTCGGTTGCATCCTTCACCCAGGTCGACCCACCCACTCGAACAAAGTTTTCCTGAGCAATGTCAAGACTTTCCATTGCATTCGAGACTTCGGCAATGCTCGCGTTCGCCTCAGCCTGCACCTTGTGAAAGTTGGCAACCGTCCTCGCCACTGCCACAGTTTTGTGCTCGTCGAGCATGTCCTGCACCGTGCTCCACGTTGACACCGTGGCAAATATGCAACCTCCAACAATCAGAAAACGACTGACATTCGAGTTGCGTCGCTGATTTTTTGTCGAGCAGAGACTGGCAAAGAAGCGGATGACCGCGCTCATGAGTACAGAGTCTGCCATGCCAAGCTCGGCAGCAGCCCGCTTCGCGGAGTTGCTAACGAAGATCGAAGTATCAGCCGCGGCTTCCACCTCGTCAGCCACAAGTTCTTCGGAACTTCCATGTAACTTGCTCACAGTCGCCTTGCCGCCGGACGAACGCTCGCGCGTCTTGAGAAAAATCATCCCAGGCAAGATGTAGCTCATGATCATGGACGCGGTGGCACCCGTGAGTCCAAATGCCGTTTTGACGTTAGGCACGTAGATTGCGAGCAGCAGCGCCATGAGAAAGGGCGCGATGGTCATCACATAGTGCATGTTTGCCTTGAAATTTGAGCTCTTGGTGTCACTCGCGCTCAGCGCGAGGGAGTTTTCAAAGTTGGAGATGAGGAAACTTGTGAGAGGCTGCACGACCATCGGCACGGTGCCAATGATGGTCACGCCGAAGCCGAGCCTGACGACGCGGCTGAGCACCGGTCCGAGAAATGCGCCGTCGAAGTTGCGCAGCACGTTTCCCGCGGTTCGGTCTCGAAACGCAAGGTAGCCGCAGCTTCCCACAAGGATGTAAATGAAGGTGACGACGCACATGGCGCGCACGGACACACGCTGCTTGACTTCCACGGAGGAGGAGACGAGCGTTCCCATGACCACGAACAGGGCTGTGTGCGCGGTGAGCGCGAAGCACACGATGGGCAAGCTTGAGAAGAGCCCGTCGACGTCGAACAGCACGATATCCCCAACGCCGAGCTTCGGCATCTTCACGGCCGCCACGTCGATGACGACGGAAACGAAGACGGCGATGATGCCAATGGTGAGCGACGACACATATGCGAGTATGTTGACGTTCCTTGCTGTGACGAGGCTGACTGGCAGCATGCCGCACATGACAACGCAGCACATGACGAAGGTGCGGCTAGGCTCGGCGCCTGGTGGCAGCACGCTGTTGGCGATGGGCGATATGACGTCTGCGAGGATGTTGACGTAAGCGACGAGTGCGCCAAGCTGCAGCGTGAACGTGCACAGCTCCACCACGACCTTTGCGCGTGAGCCCAGCACAGTTTTCGCGAGGTCGTGATATCTCGTCGCCCCTACGGCGTGTGCGTTCTGAAGGAGGTACTGCAGCGAGAGCGTGGAGAGGAAGGACACGGTGAGCACGAGCGCGGTTGCGAGTACGATCCCGCACGACGCGTAGCAGGACGGCAGGCTGAGCACTCCCGCACCAATGATTGCGTTCGAGAGGTTCATCGACGCTTGCTGTTCGGTCGCGCCGCCCCCCGTTGCAAGTTTTTCTCCGCCTTGTGATGATGAGGAGACTTTGGCACTCCCAAGATCCCCACCACCGCTGGATGAAGAGGCCGCATTTGAGTTTGAGTCAAACTCCAACACACCAGGAGACGCCAACTCGACATCCCTATCGTTATTGGTGTTGTTGTCCATCGAGATCCCTGACTGAGATGTCTGAGATGTCTGAGATGGATGTCTGGGCAAGATGGGGATGTCGCGAAAACGAAAGCTCGGGAACCTCGGAACGGCTTAAGCGTTCGTCGAGTTTTTAGATGCGCGTGCAGACGACAAAAGACGTGATGTGATGTGTGGTGGTCCGACGCATAGTTATGCAGAAGGCCTCGTTCGACCACCTTGCACTAAGCTTACCAGAGTGGTTTACCCGAGTGGTTATTAACATCTTTACCAGGATGGATTGGTTCGACCATCTATGTACATGGAGATGATCTCTCTCTCCACCTATAATAAGTTCTCGACCTAATCTCTCGTGTTAAGTGTTAAACCCACCATTGAGGTGGTGAAGATGTTAGTTCCCAGACGTGGTCAAGAAGTTCGTTCACAGACGTGGTCAGGATGTTAGTTCACGGAGGTGGTCAAGATTGGTCAAGATGTTATTTCACGGAGGTGGTGAAGATGTTCGTTCACAGACGTGGTCAAGATGTTCGTTCCCAGAGGTGGTCACGAAGTTCATTCCAAGCAGTGTGTCCTTCTCTTCCAAGGTCTTCCAAGGGTCCAAAGTCCAAACCACCTGCTGAGTGCTGAGATTTCCAAACCACGATACTCTTAAGGTTAGGGAGTTTTTTATTTCTTGCACGCGCCTTACATCCAGGGTGTGAGCAAGGCTGAAGGAGTTTTCTCAAAAGGCACTATAAATGTAGTATAGTATCTGGTTCCGTTTCAAGGAGACCCTTCTCCTTCTCCTTCTCCTTCTCCTTCTCTGGCTCTGGCTCTGATAGTGGTGGGCGTGAAGATGATGATGTTGGTTCACATCATCTTGTCATACGTAAGATAATGTTGTTTAAACCTCATGTTACACTCTTCTGTCGTTTCGCATCATGGACGAGTCTTTTGGCGTCATGACGAGTCACCGCATGAGCGGCCTCGGCCTTGTGTGCGTCGGGCTCGTGACGACGGCGCCGCGGCGGAGCAGACGCTGGTAAACATCGCGGATTTGCTGCGGAGTGAGCGGCGCGTCACCGCCGGCGATACCGCGCGCCTCCGTGACGAGCTCGCCCACAAGCACCTTCGCGACGCCTCCGACGACGACCATGACGTCTTCCGTGACAGGCGCCCCGGCCGTGACCGCGCTGATGAGTCTTTTCATCTGCGACTTGGAAAGTTGCGACCTTCGAAACGTCTCGTATCGCGCGAGGTCTTCCCCTTCGAGCGTCGCTAAGGTCGCCATGACGCCGTCAACAGCTTCTGCACCACCTGGTTCGACACCCTCCAACGAACCTGCATCACCTGGCAAGCCGCTCCGTGCTGTAGCAAGTCCCCCCCCCACGTCCCCCACAGCCTCCCCGGCAGCGTTTTTATTCTCCGTTTGTTCCCCAAGCAGCAGCGCGGACGCCGCCGCCGCCGCGTCGACCGCGACCACGGGCGCGGGTTTGCTGGGTTCCATCTGCGCATCGAGCTCGTCCCACCAGTCGTCGTCGTCCGCCATGGTGTACCAGTGTGGTGTGGTGTGCACAGTGTGGTGTGGTGTGGTATGGCAGAAAAGGGAATGATGGGAAGGAGATGCACAAACAAGAAGAAGAAGAAGAGAGGAAACCCGAACCCGAACCCTAACCCTAACCGTAACCCTAATCCTAACCCTAACCCTAACCCTAACTCCTAACCCCGAACCAATCCCTGCGCAAAATCAATCGCCCTTTTTAAAAACCAAACCCCGAATCATGAGGATCCTCGACCATTTTCCCCGACTACAGTATGTAGGTCCCTTTTGCTTTTGTGGATAAGGACTTCGAAGATATTTTTATTTGTGGAAAATAATACAGTACGCGAAATGCCGTTCGTGAACATAGCTTGGTTGCCCAAGTCTGTCCGCGCTGACCCGCAAGTGCGACGGGCTGTCGCGCGTGCGGTCATTAACGCGCTCGTCGCGTCACCCGCAGAAGTCGACGCGTCGAAAGTTGTCGTACGTCATGTTTACTGTATTTTTTTTTTTGGATTTGATTTTATTGATGTTATTGATGTTTTATTGATTTTATTCGTGTTCTTTCTCACGTGTGCATGTGGATTTCTTTCTCATTTTGTGCACGTGGTTTGAATAGATACATGTTTGTGGCCCGTGTCGTGTGATGGGATACGGTATCGTGTGATGCCTTCACACGTCAACATTTCTAACAGTCAGCCCATCTCTCTTCACACACAATACGCGCGTTCCACGTTCGAATACAATACACTTGCATTCGTATCGTAACAGGTGCGATTCAGCGAGGCGGTTGACGGCTTCCCGCTTCCAGCGGGGCATACGGACGACTCGACGAAAGATGTCAAGCTCGACTAACATGAGCTATACTTGTGCTAAGTTCGCTCACTCAGTAACGTAAGAGAAGTTGACTTTGTCCAGCGCCACATATGCCGACGTTGTCTTTTTACGATAGGGAGGTGGCGCATATCCCGCGCGCAAGCAAACTGGTGCACGAGGTTATTATCAAAAGAAGATAAGCGTAATATTACAGCGCGAATTATTCAAAGAAAATTCGCACGACTCCAACAGCACGATTGCCGTGCAATGAATAAAAAATCGTGTTTTTAAGCCTTCAAGTAGAACACCCACGTCGCCGTCGTTTGCGCCTCACAGCTCACAATCAGCTTCGCGTCGCTCGCCTTGCCTTCCTGAGCGGTGTACTTGACCGCGACATCGATCGTCCGTTTTGCAGCCAACGTTTGCGTGCGATCCACCACGAAGCACGGGTTGTCACACACGAACGTGAACACCGCCTCCGCGGGGAAGACGTTCTTGAACTTGAACGTGCCAGCACCGCCCTTGATTTCCACCGGCCCTTGAGGTTTCGGTGGAACGCAACGTCCGCTCACGGGGCAAACGAACGTGCCCGCGGTGGGGTGGCTGACAGTCAGCACGTCGCGGAAGTTCTCGCCGAGACGCGTTGGCTCGAACGCAATCTCCACCTCTTGCTCGACAGCCTGCTCGTAGCGTTGCGCCATCGTCGCATCCTCTAGCTGAGCCACCACCGCGGTCACCTCCGCTTCGCTCTCAAAGTCGTTGCCCGTCTCAAACTGGCACGAGTACGTCGCCTTCTCGTCCAAGAAGTGGTTAAACCTGAAGTAAGACACCGCCCGCTGTCCCAACGGAACGTTGAACGTCAATGCCCTCTCCATACCAGCCATCGTGCCACTCAGCACGAGATCCCACTCGAACACGCCAAGCTCGTCGCAGCTCAATGTCAGCTTAGCATCCTCCTTACCGACGACGAGCGGGCGGTACACAAGCTCGACGTCCGAAGACTCGCCCGCCTTGACAACAACAGAGCCGGCAGCGTCTGCGACGCGTACACGAGCATTGTCGCAGCTCGTCTTGAGCGTGACATCCTTGCTGAGAGGATTCGCGACGCGAACCATTCGTGTGATGCGCTGGCGAACGGCACCTTCCAGCTGCACCGTTCCACGAGACGACGGAGGTCCCGCGGTGAATGAAACCTCGTACCACATATATTCGCCCGTCTTCTCGTTCAGGAATGTCACGCGAGCAGACATCGTGCCCTCGCGGTGCATGAGCGCGTGCAGGCGATACACACGCTCGGAGTGCGCGGGCACGTCGAGCGCGGGCGGTCCCGTGAGCGAGAATGCCTCGTCCACCTCGCTCAGCATCTCGATCTTCGCCAAGAAGCGCTGCGCACGCGGCAGCCAGTTCGCCACGCTCAAAATCTCCGTGTGATCCTCCTTGGCCACGAGCTCTTTCGATACTGAGCCGCTGCTTGGAGGTTCGCCCGCCGTGCCCTGGAGGCGGTACAAGCGTCCGCTGCCATCCGGCAGCGGGAAAAACACCGACCCTTCGTGCATGCCACCCTCGCGCGTCATCGCCGTGGGTTGGAATGTGAGCTCGTACGTCGCGGAACCGCCCGCGGCAACCTGCAAGAGCTCGGAACCCTTCCAGAAATCGTTCGTGATCACCGGCTTCAGCTGCCAGGCAGTCTGCGTGTCGTTCTGCAGCGTGATGGATTTCGTGTCCGTGCCCCGCACGGGCGTCGAGAACGAAACCACCTCTTCGAGAGGCTCCACGGTGGTGCACGAGCCGCTGAGCGTAACGCGCATTTCCCCGCCACCCTCGACATGGCACGTCACGCGCTCGGCACGCGCGTCGGATCCGGAAATCGATGCGTCGGGGTGGAACACCACGTCGATCTTCACCTCCTGGCCCGCGCCGAGAAAACCCTCCGCAGGCGTGAGCGAGAAGTGCGGTCCAAGCGCCGCGAGATCCCACGAAAACTTCGCATCCACGTCGCCCGTGTTCTCGATGGAAAGGCGCTTTGTGAGCTGGCTTCCCAAAACCACGTGACCGAAATTCAACGACTCGGCGTTGAGCTTCAGTTCCGTTCCGATGCAAGCGCCTCGCACGCTGAACAAAGTCATTTCCACACCCTGCACGGTGACCGGAATCTCCTCGTCGAATGGCCGCATGCGACCCGACGGCCTGTACGTCAGGTTGATCGTTGTCGTCTCGCGGCCGCGCAGGTAGATGTTTCCATGCGGCACCACGCTGATGCCGTACTGCGCAAGCGTGGGCATGGCCAAGTCGAGGCTGAGCGTCGCGGGAACGCGCGAGCGGTTCGTGATCTTCACAACCTTGAGGCTGTCGTTGTTCGCGCGCAGGCTTCCAAAGTTCACGTTCTTCGACACGGAGTCGGCGAGTTCCACCGCGAGCGGGGTTCCTTCGCCCGTGACGGTGACAGGGATCGTGTACAGACCCTGGATCTCGAACGATATTGTCTCGCGATACGACGTTGCATCCTGCGGCATGAAGCGCACGTTGATGTTCGTCGATTCCCCGGGACCGAGAACTGTCGGTCCGCTGTTCAGCTCCAAGTATGGAGTGTTCAAGAAGCTGCAGTCGAAGTTGACATCGATCGAGTCTTCGTTCGTGATCGTCAGCGTCGTCTCGTTTGCGCTCATGCCCTTCTGCTGGATGAAGCATGCGCCGAACGCATAGCTCGTCCACGAGAAGGCGAGCTTCGGCTTGTGGCCCGCGCCGCTCAGGTTGAGGGTGTACTTGTGGCCGTTCTCGATCTGACAAGTAACGCGGTAATTCTCGAGATTCTCCGGCGTGTACGGGTTGTACGACAGCTCGCAGTTCATGCGTTCGCCCGTTCCCACGGTGCCAGTCATGGGCGATACCGAGATGCGAGGGTTCGGACCACAGTCGAACGCGTACGTGAAGGCGACGTTGCCGCGGTTGATGATCGACATCTTTTTCACCGATCGGTCGCGGACAATCACAGAGCCAAAGTCCACGTCGTTGGATCCTGGTGCGAGTTCCATAGCATTGCCGTCAGAACCCACAATCTGGATCGTCTCGTGGATCGAGTATCCTTCGCCCTTGACGTTCAACGTGAGCGGCAAGGGCTTCTTGCGCACGTTGCACACGACATTAAAGTTTATGGGTGCCTCCTGGTTTGGTGCGAACGTCGTGACAATCGGGAAGCGCGTGTTGGGCGCCACCGTGCCCGAGCTCGGTTCGAACGCAATTTGAGGCTTTCGTCCCATCATGGCAATGCGCGCATCGGATGCCTCGTACGTCGCTTTGTCGAAATTGAATGAGAAGGGCGTGGCCTCGTTGTTGCAGATGTAGATCGTCTCGCGACCCCGCGCGCCGAGTAGGACGCGGTCGAACTGGATCGCCGCACGGTCGAACACCAGACTCGGCTCGTTCACCGTGCCGACGAGAAGGAACGGCACCGTGATGTTCTGCCCGAGAATGGTGAACGTCCAGAAGCTCTCGGCGACACCATCCGGCTCGTTGCCCGTGGGGAAGAAGCTGAAGCTCATCTCGTACTTGCGACCGCCCTCGATGCGACCCTGGCGATTGTTGCAAGTGAACGCGGAGCTGCCCTCCGCACTCTCGTTCATCGGCGTCCACAAAAAGTCGAACGCGATAGACGTGGGATTCAGGGCGAGGAAGCGAACCACGTTGCGCACCTTCGTTCCAAGGCTGTCGAACTCGATCACTCGCGTCTCCGGCGCAAGCGTGCCAACAACACCCTCCGGGCCAGGAAGCGCAGGGTTGCGCCGGCCCGTGGCTATGTAGTCAGACTCCTGCAGCTCGAAGTGGCACCACGGACGCGTTGCGCGGCCTGACAGCTGGATCGACAAAGGCTGGAAGCTGCCATCCAAATCTGGAATGTCGATGTGGAGCGTACGATCGCACGATTCCACCTCAGTGGGGGCGAAGCGAAGCGATAGCACCGCCGTCTCGCCACTCGCCAGCTCTCCCGTCGATGGCGTGATCACGTACGGGCCATCGTCGGGCTCGATACGAATGGAGTAGCTCATCTTGCTGCCAGATGTGTTCTTCAGCGGCAGCGAGTGAAGTCGCGTTTGGTACATCATCGTCGGTCGGAAGTTGATCGGCGTTTCGGGGCACTCGTAGCGCGCATTGTCCGCAATTGCAAATACCTTGATCGAAATGGTGCGCGAAGCATCCTTCTCTTCGCCCTCGCCTTCCACCACCTCATACTCGGGCTCGGGCTCCGCTTCTGCCGTTGCCGTTACCGCCTCCGACTCGTCGCCACCAGCGTCCTCCCCGGGTGTCTCAGCATCACCGCCGTCCTCCGTGCCGGCGTACGTCACGCGCCTTGGGCGGTCGTCCCAGTCAGCCACGGCGTCGGCAATTTCGACCGCAGTGTACTTGATCTGAGCGAGCTGAATCGCCACCTCAACCCCGTCGTGCGTAACGGCGTCCTCGATCGGCGCAAACACGGCGGTAATCGCCTTCGTGGCACCCGCCTTGATGTGACCCACTCGCGGCACAAAGGTGACGTCGCCCATTGTGTCCGCACCTCCCTCGGCGGGAAACTCGAAGCGCACTGGTGTGCTGGCGTTGTTGCGCAGGACGAAGCCAACTTCGCGACGCTTACCCACGGGTCCGTCAGAAAAGTGCAGCTCGTCGTCGTAGCCATCCGGAAGATCTTCGAATGTCACCAGCTCCGTGTAGCACGTGGCATTCAAAACCAGACGCTGCGTCTCGTAGCGGTTGTACTGAACGAGCATTTTGACGTCCGCCGTGTAGTCGCCGAGTGCCGCGGGTGAGAACTCCACCGGAACGATATGTGCCCTCTTCGGCTCGAGAGTGATAGGAACGCCATTCTCGCCCAGGCTGAAGTCCTTGTTAGGGCGCATGTTCATTCGGAATGTCGCGGGAACGATTCCATTATTCTTGAGGTGGATGGATCGAGTAACCTTTTTGCCCTGCAGCAGACGAGGGAAGCTGAGCGCGAGTGCTCCATCTTCCGTGAACTCCGTCGGCTGCTCGATCGTGATCGTGGGAAGTGTGCCCTCTCCATGAACCTCGCAGGTAAATGACTTGGTGCGCGGATCGGCACCGTTGTCCACGACGGCCTCGAACAAACCAACATAAGATTGGATCGTTGTGGGCAAGAAGCGAAGCGTGACGTACCTCGTCTCCTGCGGCGGAATCTCCCAGCTCGCTGGCGTGACGGTGATCGGAAACTCCGCCGGGGGGTCATCCATCTTGGGAGACACTGAGAAGTTCACCGTGCAATTCACCTTCTGCGTATTTGAGATCTTCAGGTTGGCGACGAGGCCGCCCTGGTCGTCACCCTCACCGGAGTCAGCCTTGTTCGTAACCGCAATCGTGGGCCCAAATGAGAACGCTTTCTCACGCATCGCGTAGACGCGCTCCATGGGATTAAACGGATCGAGCGCCTGCACGATACGGTGCTCCTCGAAGATAGAATTCACGTCCGTGCAATTGACACCGGGAACGCATGAGTCACCCATGATTTCGTAAGGCATTCCACCGGGTGAGTCCGCGGGGTCGCGGTCCGCAACGTTGATCCCAAGAATCTCTGCGTACGAGCGATCGTTCTCCGCGGCGAAGATCACCTCGAAGGTCTCCGACTCGCCCGGCGCAATGGTTCCCTTGAACGGCTTGACAGTGAACTGCCCCACGACAAGCGCGTTCGGATCCGCATTCTTGTCCGGCACCTTCTCCTCCTCGCCTTCTTTCTTCTCCTTCGCACCGTAGTCGCTGAGGTCATACTCAAAATCGAACTCGCCCGTGTTCGCAATGGTGAATGAGCGTGGTGCGGAGGTGGTATTGTACACGTGAGGACCGAAGACTATTCCGCGTTGCGGGCGCACCGTGTACGTCGCAAACACGGCGCGTAGATCGATGCGAATCGGTATGCGATCCTCTTTCTTCTGCGTGAGCGGCTCCCAGAGCTCAAGGACGGTGTCGGTGTTGGCTGCAAGAGAAACGGTTCGCTTCAGCGTGTGCTCCTTGTTGAAGTGCACAGTGATCGTTTCGCTGACACCCGGCTCGATTGACCCTTCGATAGGAGATATTGTGAACAGCTCCTTCGCCACGTGTGTCTTTTGGTGAAACTTGTAGTCGATCGTGTACTTGCCAGTGTTTGTCACGACCAACTCGCGCGCCTCGTCGTTGACCGCCTTAACGACGCCGAAATCGATTCCGGATGGTTTCTCGCCGTCCTTTTCATCCCCGAACGAAACGTCCACCTCGATCAGGTACGCTTCCGCGGTCACTGGCACCTCGATGGTCTGCGCAACATCCTGCAGCTCATCGACGTCGACGATTTCAATCGTGAGCTTATGCGCAAGCTCTGTCTTCTCCTCCGCGGTGAAGGTGAAGGTTACCTCGTGCTCGCCCAGGGCGGCAATCTCGCCCTCGGTTTCGGAAATGCTGAGAGTCGTCAGGCCCTCGTCAATGCCCGTAATGCGCCACTTCGCTGGCAGGAGGCATGTGTTCCTGATCGTGATGGTGCGCGTGTCCGTGTGTCCAACGAGGATTCGCTGGAACACCACCGATCCTTCCTGGCCCTCTTCGGTGCTGAGACCGTCAATCTCGACGCGAGGCTTCGCGCCGTAGCAGTTGACGGGAAACTCAACCGTCGTGGGATTGTGCTCCACCGTGCACACTACGGCATCCGAGACCGGTCCTTCCTGTGAAGGGAACGCGTACACCGTCAAATCCTTCGTCTCGTCAATTGCGAGCATGAGTTCCTCAGGTTCCACCGAGAAGACGCCTGCAGGGTGCACATCGCCCTCGGGCAACTCGACGTCGTCGGGGAGGCCCTTCATCGCGAAGTTCACCTTCAGCTCAAACAGCCCGTTATTTGTGATGCGGAAGCGCGACGTTTCAGCGGGATTCGGATCCACCTCCTCCTCGCCCTCCTCAACAGGTTTCTTCTCAAGCTTCGTCTTGCCACACAGCAGCGGACCAAACTCGAACCGATTGCGCGGAATAACGTATTGCTTAGACACAAGCGCCGCGCCGAGCTTCGTGCGCGTTCTTCGGTAGAACGCATTTCGGAAGTCGTCGTTGATCTGAGGGTACGCGCAGCGACCCTCGAGCGTGAAATTCTCTCTCACTCCGTCTGACCCGCCAATCTCAAAGCCAAGTTGCTCGCTGTTTGTGCCCACCTCCGGCGACGAAAATCGCACGAGAATGTGCACGCGTCCCCCGACGGGGATCACCCAGCGCGTCTGCGTGGAAAGCTCAATCTCCTCCACCTCCCCACCTTCAGGTTCGGGGGCTTTCTTCTCACCTCCGTCGGCGACACCATCCGCGGCACTATCGTCACCCTCCATGCCATCTGCCGCCATGTGTGTTTGCGGTGGCGTCAGGATTGTGAAGTGTGTCACCGGCATGCGCGAATCGCGCTGCTTGGGACGATAAATGATTGCCTTGGGAACCATCGGTGGAATCGGCGGTTCCTCCGCCAGAACCAACGGGAAGCCATACTTCGAGCCGAGCTCCTTCGGGCCGCCGCGCACATTCGCGTACATTTCCTCCTCGGTCGATCCTTCGACGTCTTCTACCTGAATTAGACGCGCGGACGCGATCGGTGCAGCGTGTTCGCCGATCCAAGTAAGAACCGATTCGACGATATTCGCGTGCTTGTCGAACGCAGCCTGGCTCTCTTCGGTGAGAGTCGGCGGCGGTGGCTCCTCCGTCTCTGCTCCCTCCTCAGCCTCACCTTCCGCATTCTCTGTTTCTTCCTGCTCAGGGGGCTCTTCACCCGCGGCAGCAGCAGCCTCGGCCGCTGCTGCAGCCTCCGCAGCAGCCTTTTCCTTGAGAAGGATGTCCTCCCGACGCGCAGCCTCCTCGGCGCTGATTTGTGCGCTAATAACAAACAGGCGTTTCGGTCCGCTGCGAACATACTTCTTCTCCGTTTCTTCTTCCTCATTGGCAGCCTCTTCCGCCTCCTCGTCTGTTTCTGCCTTCTCAGGCTCAATCTCAGATTTTGTCAAGCTCAGTGCTGCCGCATACGCGTCGAGTACAGTTGCCGTGTCAGCGTAGGTACAGGCCAGGCCATTGAGAATTGTACCTCCAGCTGCCATCTTCCATCCAGGCGGATTCGTCTCGCCCACGTTTTGCGCAAGGCAAGCTTTCTGGCCAAGCCAACACTGGAAAATTTCGGTGAGCAATTCGGCGCCAAGGGTTCCAGGTGTCGTCTCTTCACCCTCTGTGTTCACATCATCATCGCCCTTCCAGCCGGTAGCTTCCTTGACACGCTCAAAAAGTGGCGCCGCAGTTTCCGGTGATTCCGCTTCCCCTTCACCTGCAGCTTCAGCATTCTCGCCATCGCCTTCCTCGCCCGAAGCTGCGGGGGTAATATCGATAGTCTCAACTTCCGGCGGAACCACCTCTTGCCTCATGATGGCAAGAATAACCTCATCCGGTGTTGCCGTACGAACGTTGTACCGCTCACCAATGGTTGTCGCGAGAGCTGAAGCGCGCGAAAATGGGCCACCGAGAACTAGAGCGTTCAGAGAGTCGTCGTGAAGCATCTCCATCTCTACTGCCTGCTCGAGCTCGCCAACTTCCTCGCCAACTTCACGTGCCTCGGCGTTTTCGGCAGTGGTCTCATCGCCGCCCTCTTCAGCCTTCTCACCCTCCGTTGGCTCTGCTTCATCCGCACCATCTGCCTCGGCGTTTTCTGCCGCCGCCGCCGCCGCCGCCGCTGCCGCTTCTTCCTCGGCCTTGAGTCGTCGCAATCTCTGCTTGTTAGCAATTGCAACTTCAGCCCAAATTTCCTCCCCAGGTTGGCGAGGGTCGAACAGAATCTCTTTGGCGTCATCAAACGCATCGTAATGGCGCAGCATCTCCTCCTCCTCGAGGTATCGCTTATCCGTATCCAGGCAGAATACCTCGATGGGCTTCTCTGAGGTGTTGACCATGAAAAAACGTGCCTCATTTGGCTTGAGCGGAAGCTCTGGCTCCCCCGTTTCCTCGTTGGTGCGTCCAGGCTCGCCGGGAAGGATTGCGCCAAGATTAAGCACGGGTGGATCGAATGAGATGCCAAGCTGATGCATCGTGCCCTGTGCCACGACTTGGACTGGTTTTGGATTGTTCAATATTTTGATTGGGATGCGTTGCCTATACGCCTCTTTTTCGACGCTTGGTGTGAAGCAGATCTGAACGTCAAACTTTTGGCCGGGTTGCAGCGTTCCTCGCTCGGGAATCGCCTGGAAATAGTCCCAGTCGCGATTGTTCTCCATCGGCTTTTTCACAGACCAGTCTGCGGCGACGTTTTTCTTGTTGTGCATGCGCACGGTAATCACCTGTTTGTGCCCCACCTGCACACTTCCGAAGTCGAGACGTTCTTCCGAAAGCACAAGCTCAGGCATCTCGACTACTGCTTTGATCGTCAGCATGGCACTCGGACCGCCTCGCAGCTCTACTGGGCATTCAATCTGCGTTGGCCCGAGCTCCACCGCGGAGGAGTTGAATGTCAGCGTTGCATCCACGATTTCGTTCTCTGGAAGCTTACCGACCGTTTCGGGGTCAAGCGTCATGCCATACTGCGCGAGAATGTGCTTGTCCGCAATGATCGTTAGCGGATCCTTGCTGGTATTTTGCATGCGGAAGCGGCGCTGCTTCTGCGTACCCCTGCACACGTATCCAAAATCAACCACGTATCTGCTGAGAACAGTGTGCTCCTCCGGAAGTTTGCGCCTCCGCCTCGGATCGTCCTTCTTACTCTTTGGCTTACCCGTCACGGTGATCGGATCAATGCCTGCCGCGATTGCCTCGGCCACCTTAATCTGCGTCTCCTTCTTCACGTCGATCGCCTCGCGCTCTTTGCCAAGCAGAAAGTTGCAAAGGTGCACGCGATCCGCCTCCTCCTCCAGCTCATGCTGTGTGTACGCGTGCGGGCCCTTCGCAAGATTCAGCTCCGAGCGCGGCGCGCGAGACATCGCCGTGTCCATTCGCGTGTCCGACGTGCGCCCACGGGACATAGGCATTCGACTCCTGGAAGTGCCCGCAGTGTTGGGGGGCTTTCGCGGCCCAATCTCCGCGAGGATCACACTAGCCTGCTCTAGTGCGAGGCGGTACGCGTCGTCAAATATGCGAGGCAGGCTCAGCACCACGCTTGGGTGAGTTGCCTGGCACTTGATACGCACCTTTGTTGGCTCGAAGTGCGCCACCTCAATCAGGAAGGCATCGTCCAGCTTATCCGGGATGACTCCAGAGATTTTCAACTTGAGCGATTCCTTTGACCCGGCGCCAACGCGGCCTCCAAAGTTGGAGCAGTCCACAACCACGGACTTCCGCTCAAGCACGTCGAGATTGACGCGGAATTCAAACGGAACCTTGCCAGAGTTGTGGATCACGACGTCACGTTCTACGGTGCGATTGTACGGCATGTCGTGAAGCGCCACAACCTGGGGGTCCACGGAGAACTTGATCACACTCGATTCCGCATTCAGCTCCGTCTCGTACGTTGGCCCTCCTTCGACTTCGCAGACGGCTAGCGCAGACAGCTTCACCTGTGGAAGCGCGAAGTAGCTGTACTCAAATGTCTCAGTCTCGCCAGGTTTGAGAGTTCCTCGAATGGGGAGAATATCAAAAGCCTGGTTGGATTTCAGCTTGCGCCGACCATCACCATTGGAGTCATCGACGAATCCCCAGTCGTAGACAGCGTCGACGATCGAAACATTCTTCACCATGCAGTACATACGCTTCGTTGTGTCATTCAGTACACTTCCAAAATTAATAATCTGATGGTCAAACGATAGGTTGGGGTAGTGCACTTCGCCCATAAGCTCAACGGAGTCCTTCTGAGGATTGTCCGAGTACGTGATTCCAATCTTGGCCGGAAATTTCATCGTCAGGCGGTCGCCGCGGCAGTTGGGATCGAACGTCACGGTCGTTGTTCCCGTCTCATCCGGGAGCAGCGACCACTCGGTGCGATCGACTATAAACGGGTTGCCCGGCTTCATAGTGAACGTGAGAGGAAGCTTCGAAACGTTGCGAACCGTCAGCGGCTGGTGCTGAATTTCCGGCGGGAAGGTCTCGGGTGTGTATTGGTAATAAAAGGCAATGCGGTTGCTCGAGAATTCGAGGAGTGGACGCGCAACGTCGGAGTGCACGTTCACGTCGAACACGGTCTTCGTATTCTTGCCGATGGCGGACTTGCAGTTGAGAATTTCGTGCACGAGGCCAGGATCCGTCACAAAGCCAGAGATGACAAACGCGCACGATGTCTTCGGCGCCATCGTAACCTTCGTGGGATAGATGCTGAAGTTGTGCTCATTCTCCACTTCTTTCTTGTCCTTCTTGTCCCCCGTGCGGCTCTTCGACGTGCCTGGTCTCTTAGTCGTGTTCGACCACGTAAGCGTCTGTGTTCTTCTGCCGTAGTTGTGCAGGATGTACTCGCGCTCAAAGCCGCGGTTGGTGAATTGAGGCCCAAAGTCGACGATCGACGTTTCGTGCGGTGGCCAGTGCTCGCACGTCACGGTGCTGCCGATGCCTACTGAAGAAAGCGGAATTGCGGAGTCGTCGCCCTCCATCACGAGGATGTTGAGAACATCCGTGAAGTTGATGGTGTCATCAAGATAGCAGCTCACGGTGAGTGTCATGCTGTCGGCGGGCATCAGCTTCGCCTCGCGAACATCCACCTCGTACACGCTTGCCTCCTTGCGTTGTGTGCCCGTGATGTACGTTTTAAACTCTGCGGGAATTAGGCTCGCATTTGTCACCGTCACCTGTCGTTGATGTTTCTTCAGCACCTCCAGCTTGCCGTAGTCAATCGCAGGCGACGTCGTTGGCACCATCTCGCCAGAGGATGACTCCACAGCATACGTCAGAACCGCGCCGATGCTCGTGGCTGCAATCGTCACCTCCATAGGGTCGTCGCTCGAGCCCACAATCTGCACCTTGGCCAGCAGGTGAATTTTTCCCAGGCGCATCGTAGCGAGGCTGAACTCAATCTCAGCCTCCGACTTGGCTGCGATAGTTCCCTCGAGCACCGCGGCGGTGTACACGCCAAGTCCCTCGCTCTGCTCGTCTTGAGGAAGAACGCGGTACTTTGCCGGAAGCTTACTTTCATTCACAAGCCTGAATGTGCGCGTGTACGGGTGCCTTAGGAAGCAGTCGCCAAAGTCGAGCGTGTCCGTGACGATGGACACCTTGGGGATGCAGCAATCAGCAGTCAGCGGTATGCTGTGCGCCTCCTCGCGAACACCTGGAATGTCCATGACAAGCTCCGTGTCGTAGTGTATAACTGTACGGCTCGTGAGTTCGATCGATACCTTCTGCGTGCCTCCGGGAAGGATGGCGCCTGCCGCGGGTGTGATGAGAAACTCGTCTGGAACCTCCGGATCGTCGACGCTGTCCATGTACTCCACAGGAACACGCAGCAGAAACTTCATCGGAATCTCGCTCGTATTTGCAATCGTGATCTCCTTCTGGTACGAGAACCCGTACGAGACGATCCCAAAGTCGAGGTTCTGCGTGTCCACCTCGAACGTCGGCCCAACCACCTCACCTAGGAACTGCAGTTCGAGCGTCTCCCCGCTGCCGGCTATGGACCACTTAAACGTCTCATCGACGGTGCCAAGGAAGTTGCTCGCAAACGTCACGAGGATGGGCTGTACCTGCCCCACGGCGAGCACTCCGGAGTCCGGCTCGAACTTAAACTTCGACCCAAACAGAGTGTCGGAGTGAGGCTCCATGCTGTACTCCGCGGGAATATCACCGCGATTCATCAGCTCCACCTCGTACTGGTGCACGCTATTGATGTATGTGTCACCGACGTTCAGCACGTCGTACGACAGGATCGCCTTTGGACCGACGCCCTTGCCCTTGAGAGACAGGGGCAAGCGCTCACCTCGCCCGCTCACATCGCAGAACGCGGTCGACGGCACCTCCCCGGAGTTTAGCGGGCCAAATCTGACCGTCAGCTCCAACTCGGTGTTCGGCCAAATGCTGCCCTCGAGCGGGTATATGGCGTACAGCTCGTCGGCGAATAGTTGCCTGTCGCTGGCGATCTTCTGCCTGTGCAAGCGAAGCGTGTGCGCGTGCGCCACGGCGTCGTGAACGTCAAGGCCGCCTTCGCTCTCCGACCCGGTGTACTCCGACTCGTCGCCATCCTGCGATGCGCGCTCCTCGTCGAGCGCGTCGGCGTCCTCTACGAAGCGTAGAGCCTCGCGCTCCAACTCCGCCGCATCGGCATCATCCATCGCGCGTCGCTCAATCTCCTCAATCTCTGTCGCAAGGTTGCGCCAGCTGAAGTGCACAACCTCGCTGCTATTGTTCACGAGGTAGAACGTTCTCTGCGACTTTGTCTTGATGAACGTGGGCAGCATCTCCACGCCCTCGCACGGCACGCGGCCCCACGGCATCTCCATCTCCATCTTCACGTCCAGCTCCTTGCCCGTTCCCGTGAGACGCGTGTACGTCGTCTCGCCCGTCCCGTAGTCTACAATCAGCTGCGCCTCGTGCACGCCGGCGGTTGGTGGAACGAAGCTCACGGTAAGCTGCACGGTGCCGTCGGGCGCCAGTCTTCCCTGCGTCGGCGACAGCTTGAAAGTTTCGCTTGTGCTTGTGAGGTTGAACACCGCCTCTGCGGCGCCGACGTTGCGCAGCAGGAACGTCTGCGTCGTCTCCACCTTACAAGGCGTGGTGTCAAAAGCGACGGCGTCGGGCACGTTGAGCGCGCCGACGGCGCCGTGCGCGCGAATGGGAACGACAAACTTTTCGCGCTCGGTGCAAACGATGAGGTCGCAGAACACCGTGCTTGCGCTCTGCGGCGTGAACTCGACGACGTACGCGCTCTCCATGCCCGCGGCGCACTTGCTTCCCTGCTTTGCTTCCTGCACCTCTGTGACTTTGAAGTATGGCGAGTCGGGCGGGAGCACCTTAACGCGTCGCGGCACGTCGTCGTTGTTGCGCAGCATGAGTGTCTGCTTGTACGTGTGGAACGCCTCGAAGCCGTTGAAGTCGACGACGGGTGGGAAAGGCTGGAAGAGTGGCTCGTCGACCGCGACGCGGCTTGTTG
Source organism: Pycnococcus provasolii (assembly GCA_938743325.2). NCBI lineage: Eukaryota > Viridiplantae > Chlorophyta > Pseudoscourfieldiophyceae > Pseudoscourfieldiales > Pycnococcaceae > Pycnococcus > Pycnococcus provasolii. Next base: position 390,243 of record OW568894.1, read on the forward strand.
TCCAGTGTGTGAAGTCGTTCATGTTGAGAAGTTCGACAATCTCCGGCTTTGGCCTCCACCCGTCGAGGTAGTTGGGCGGCTGCGCGATGGTTTGGAGGAGCATGGATGGCGTTTTGAGCACCTTCGTGTTGGGATCGTCGCCTTCGCTGTATTTCTTGTACGGCACGGTGGCGTCTGCGGCCATGTGTCCCATGAGTGGCGAGCGCGGCGACGTCTTCTTCTTCTGCAACGTGAGGGGGATCCCCGACGTTGTAGACGCCGCGCCCGTGTCTTGCATGATGACCTCTGATACCGTTAAGCCACCCTTAAGAGGCCGTTGAGCCACAGCTGAGCCTCGCTAAGCGGCCTGCCACAGGTGAGGTGAGGCTTACTCGCTCGCTAAAGGTGCCGGCCACAGCGACACTCTGGTGGCGCTTGGGCTTAAGCTCGCTGTAAGGCCAGCCAGCGGCGGGCGCAGACCAGGGTCTGGGAGAGGTCTGGGAAGAAGACGGGTTTTGGGCGTGCCAGCCAACGCCAACGTTGCAACGGGTAACGACGCGAGAACAGCGACGCGAGGCCTTGCAAGGCTCTCAGGTGTCAGGCGAGTTTTAGGATGAACTCGCATAGGGCGAAGGCACGGCACACTAGTCTATGCTGTGGTGTGGTCCCTAGGCTGCATCCCTCGAGGCTGAGGCGTCGAGCGCGATAGGATTCCAAGGCATGTTCTCGAGAAACGAAACGAAAAGAAATGCCGCGTCCCGTGCACGATTCCCTACAGGACAGGCCTACAGTTGCAGTTGTAGGCGAAAGCAGCTCACGACATTAGACGAAGAGTCACCGACTGACCAGTGACCGATCGGCCGGCCCCTCTCTCCATGCAAGTTGCAACCTTCACGAGACCACCTTGCTTGAGAGGGCCTGGAGAGAGCCGTGGCTCAGGAGCCGGCCTGTCTTCGAGTTCTGCCTTCTTTGGAGTTGGGACGAACATGAGCAAGAATATACAATTGGCCGGTCATCCTAGACATCACCCAACTGCCATGAGCCTCATCCATGATAAGGTTAAGACTGCTAACAGGACTGCTGATCGTCTCCTAAAGGTATCGTAAAGGACGTACTAGTAGTAGTCTATGGAGGGAGACAACAGGACACGCGAGACTTGTTGTCGCTCGCTAAAGGTAAAAGCTCCAAGCGACTCCAAGCAGTCCCATGATTGTCTAGAGAGTGGTTTGTTTCTTGGCACTGCACTGGGCCCTTGCACCTTGGCCGTCTCATCTTCGAGCCTTCCAGGTACGCTCGGGATCCTCTGTTCTTGCGTCCTTGCAAGGGGGAAGGGGGCTGCAATAGGGAGGGGGGGAAGGGCTGAAGTGAAGTGAAGCTGAAGTGAAGTGGTTGCAACGGAGGGCAAGGGGCTCCTTAAGGGGCAAGGTGTATGGGAGGGAAGTTAAGTTCCGCCATCACTCAATTGTTTTTTATTTATCTGTCCTCGTGCTGCTCGTGCTCTCATTCCCCTTACTTTACTACTATGCCGCCCAAGGCTGCTGACCCTCCTCCTGGTGACACTTCAGACATGTCGCGTTACGAGTCGCAAAAAGCCGTGCGTGAACGTGTTCAGCATATGCTCCGTCGACTCTGGCTGCACAGCGACGAAGTGCAAGTCAAGCAGAGAGCCAAAAGCTGGGCGGTCGACCACTCCATCAACGAGTGCATGTCGCTCGTTGACATGGTGTTCACGCCGAGACAGGATTCCGCGCTGTACAAAGAGTCCGTCGCAAGCGGGTCGTGGGAACAAGATGTCGAGCCAGAAACAAGGCCAATCGACCCGTGGGCACGCGCCGTCATCGAACTTAGGCCGCCAGAGGAGAAGACGCCTGTGCCCGTCGAAACGAGCAAGCCGACGGGAATACGAAAGAGCCCGAAGAGCCCTGTCGACGACGGCGAGGAAGTCGCGCCGCCCATACGCATGTGGCCTATTCCCAAGCCCGAGCCGCGCAAGCTGTCAAAAGAGGAGATTGAGAGAGAGCGAAGGCTGCTGGACGACATCGAGACGAGGCGGCGCGCTGCGGAGCTCGCGACGAAGAGAAAGACCAAGGCGGAGGAGGAAGTCGCCCTGCTCAGCCAGCTACAAAAGGACCTCAAGGGGCACGAGTACGGATACGACCACCGCGGCGCCGTCTGCGTCTACTCGCGGCTCGACCCGGAGAGGCTTCCCGAGCAGACGGTCAACCCGTCGAGCCAGCAGTTCGCGCCACCTCCCGCCGCGGCGGACGAGGAGGAGGGACGCACGTCGAGAATCGCGTCGCCGGTCAAGGTGGAGCCTTACATCCCCACCGAGCTTGTCGACGGCCAGGCGGTTGTCGAGCGCTTCAACCTCATTGGCGGCGTGACGGTGCGCGAGGGAGCGTTCGTGAAGAGCGGCCCGAAAGCGAAGCCTGATCCGGATCACCTATCGCAGAAGGAGTTCCTGAACATCGTGGGCCGCGACGGAAGTGGCGAGCCACCGTCGACGGCAGATGGCGCAAACGACGGCGCGGCGCCGTCCGACGAGCGCGACGGAGGTCCCTCGGCGTCGAGCACAGTTGCGAGCGCGAGTCCGACTGTTAGCGTCGTCGAGCCACACTGGCTCTTGGACGCCATCCCTATCGAGCCACAGCCTGCGCCTGCTCCTCCGCCAGATCCAAACGAGGTGTTTGTCGCCGCCGCGGACTGGGGCATACCTGCCGCCGCAAGGTCCCAAGGAGCCAAGGCGACGATGTTCCCGCGTCATGCGTCGAAGACCGTGCACGAGCTTGCACTCGGCAAGACGCTTCCCAAACTTCCGCGCGATCGCGCCTACCGGCCACCGCGCGTGCGCAGCCCCGCATTGGAGAACGAGACGCCACGCAACCGCAATCCGGAACAGCTGCTCCCGCCCATGCGTGGCGCCTGACAAGAAGTAACCTAACATCAAATGTTGATTTCCATCTGATTTGTGTGTTTGTGTGTGTTGGAAGTCCCACCATCTTCGCCAAATCGTCGTACGCGATTCGCCCCATCTTTTTGCAAACCGTGATTGCGTATGATTTGAGCCAAGCAGGAGCAACTTTCCACGATTGGAGTATTTTACTATTTTTCTTTTTTGTTGTAGTAGGCTAACTCACCCATATTCGTAAGTACAAGTCTTCGACCGTGAGCTGCGCTGCCGATTCCGCCGAGTGAGATAACTAAATACTTGCCTGTGGATTGTGACGCGGTAAATGAACAAATAATAATGAATGGTTTTATTTACAAGTCGCCATTGCCATCTTTGGTACTGAAATTCCGTCGCCACCACTCTCGTGGCCACCTCGTGAGCGCCGACTCCGCCTTCATGCGCGGTCTGTCCCTGTCATCCAAGAACGGGTTCGTCGGTGGATTGAGCAGACCGTCCGGCCTTCCTCCGACGAACGCGACAGGTCGCCTAACTTCTTCCCTTCCGCTACTCATCATGCCGACGGCGATAACCGCGACAGGTATTGTCATCGCGACGGCTACGCCTGCTGCGGACGGCGCGCCTGCTCTGTTCGTAGCGACTCTGGGATGTTTCCTCCTCACAGATGCGTGTGCCGTGCTGTACGTTGAAGCTTGAGCACCTTGAGCGCTTCCATAGCGTTCGCCACCACTTCTTCTCAGTTTCCCGTGCGCTTTGATGGTTTCATATGCGTCCGCGACTCTTCTGAATTTCTCCTCGGCTAAACGCGCTTCTGTGGCTAAAAGTCCAGAATCACAAGCAGACTTCAAACCTGCCGAAGAACCTGCAGATGCCGATGATGCCGATGATGCCGATGCTGCCGATGAAGATGCAGATGCACTACTCTTATTAACGAGCACAGCATCCGGGTGTGTTTGCTTGACCATGTAGAGGTACGCGTCGTGGATATGCTTGTGCGAGTAAGAGGTGTGCGGACATAAATGCAGTGTCCTAAAAGCGTCATCAAGCACCGAGCCTGATGAGGGACCATGACCAGAGGGTGGCGTGGCCATTTTGATTTTGGAGAAATCTTCCGGGAAACCAGAGAAAAATCGATTACAAGCGCCGCAACTCCATTCCGACGAACGCGCCCAGGCCAACCCCAACCCCTTGGGTTAGGGTTTAGGGTTAGAAAAAGAGAATGAATGGCGTTCGCTCTGGCTGGTGCTTGATTTGGGTTGGTTGGTTACCCTTAGAGTACAATGTGCACGTGAGATTTGTTTACAAGATGCCTCAACGAGTCATGAACCGCGTGCCGTTCAGCTCACCTAAGCGCAACGCATCGGTAGGTGCCTGGCCGCTATAGTTATCACCCCAGCACGCGACGCTCCCGTCGGCTCGCAGTGCCAGAGAGTGTCTGTTGCCCGCGGCGACCGCTACGAAGTCGCCATCCACGCCGGCGGGAGGCGCTTGGCCGGCGTTGTTCCATCCCCAGCACGCGACGCTCCCGTCGGCTCGCACTGCCAACGAGTGTTGGGTGCCCGCGGCGACCGCTACAAAGTCGCCCTCCACGCCAGCGGGAGGCGCCTGGCCGTGGTTGTTCCGTCCCCAACACGCGACGCTCCCGTCGGCTCGCAGTGCCAACGAGTGTTGGGTGCCCGCGGCGACCGCTACGAAGTCGCCCTCCACGCCAGCGGGAGGCGCCTGGCCGTGGTTGTTCCGTCCCCAGCATGCGACGCTCCCGTCGGCTCGCAATGCCAACGAGTAATCGAAGCCAGCAGCGACCGCTACGAAGTCGCCCTCCACACCAGCGGGAGGCGCTTGGTCATTATCGTTATCACCCCAGCACGCGACGCTCCCGTCGGCTCGCACTGCCAACGAGTGACTGTAACCCGCGGCGACCGCTACGAAGTCGCCCTCCACGCCGCCGGGAGGCGCTTTGCCGAAGTGGTTATCACCCCAGCACGCGACGCTCCCGTCGGCTCGCAGTGCCAACGAGTAATCGAAGCCCGCGGCGACCGCTACGAAGTCGCCCTCCACACCAGCGGGAGGCGCTTCGCCATTATCGTTATCACCCCAGCACGCGACGCTTCCGTCGGCTCGCAATGCCAACGAGTGACTGTGACCCGCACTAATCACGGCGTTTGCCCTCGCGCGCCGAATGCGCCTCTCTTGAACGGCGGCGAGTCGCCGCGGCCTGTGCACGGTGACGAGCCAGTCGAGCCATACGGCGATGGCTTTGTCCTTCAGGCTCAGCAGCAGGTGGTGGTTGTGTGACGCTGACGCTGACGCTGGTGGGACATTCTTCATGTGCATGCACGGTGACGTTCATGCGATGCTGACCAGTAGGGTTGGGAGCGCGAGGCAGGCGCCAGCGGAGGCGGAACCAAACCCGAATCGCCGCTGGGCAAGTTTTCTTCATCCCCTCGGGCCTCGGAAACCCGAACTTCCCCTAACCCGCCTTTAACCCTAAAGGTTTAAGCTCAGCGATCCCCCTCTTCCTCTTGACCCACTTGACGATGCGTAAAGGTTTTTATGAGCGTGTGATTAAGCTTACCTTTAAGCTCAGCGATCCTCCTCTTCCTCTTCCTCTTAAGTTCTTGACCATGCGTATGAGCGTGTGATTAAGCTTAAGCTCAGCGATCCTCCTCTTCCTCTTCCTCTTGAGTTCTTGACCATGCGTATGAGCGTGTGATTAAGCTTAAGCTCAGCGATCCTCCTCTTCCTCTTCCTCTTGAGTTCTTGACCATGCGTATGATCGTGTGATTAAGTTTAAGCTCAGCGATCCTCCTCTTCCTCTTCCTCTTCTTGAGTTCTTGACCATGCGTATGAGCGTGTGATTAAGCTTAAGCTCAGCGATCCCCCTCTTAAGTTCTTGACCATGCGTATGGGCGTGTGATTAAGCTTAAGCTCAGCGATCCCCCTCTTAAGTTCTTGACCATGCGTATGGGCGTGTGATTAAGCTTAAGCTCAGCAATCCTCTTAAGTTCTTGACCATGCGTATGGGCGTGTGATTAAGCTTAAGCTCAGCGATCCTCCTCTTGACTGGCTTGACCATGCGTATGAGCGTGTGATTAAGCTTAAGCTCAGCGATCCCCCTCTTAAGTTCTTGACCATGCGTATGGGCGTGTGATTAAGCTTAAGCTCAGCAATCCTCTTAAGTTCTTGACCATGCGTATGGGCGTGTGATTAAGCTTAAGCTCAGCGATCCTCCTCTTGACTGGCTTGACCATGCGTATGAGCGTGTGATTAAGCTTAAGCTCAGCGATCCCCCTCTTCCTCTTAAGTTCTTGACCATGCGTATGAGCGTGTGATTAATCTTAAGCTCAGCGATCCTCCTCTTCCTCTTCCTCTTAAGTTCTTGACCATGCGTATGAGCGTGTGATTAAGCTTAAGCTCAGCGATCTTCCTCTTCCTCTTCCTCTTGATTTCTCTTGACCATGCGTATGAGCGTGTGATTAAGGTGGTTTGGGAGACCCTCGGGCTCTGTTTGGGGGACCATGACCAGTGTCCTCCTCTCCAGAACTCTCCTCTCCTCCTGTCAAGGTCCATATTCCCGCCATATCGAATTTCACTTGGGACCCTTCGTCTCGCGAGTCTCTCTCCGTCTACTTCAGGGGCCCCTTCTGCCCTTGATGGAGGAGGTGAACGTGGATGCAATAGCTTCGCCAGCACACCACCACCACCGCTCTCACCACAGCTCTCACCAGCAGCTCTCTGGTACCTTAACTGGTGGCGTATCTGGCACGGGTACCCTTAGTGGTGGTGGTGGTGTTAGTGGTGGTGTTGGCGATATGACTGCCGTGCACAACGAACTGCTGTGGGTCAAGGCGAACCTCAACGAAAAGGAACTCGAACTCGCGGAACTCAGAGAACAACACCTCAGCTTAGTTAAGCAATCAGAACAGGCGCGAGTCAACTGGGAAGAGGCGCTCACGTCGAAAGATCGAGCCATCGAGCAAATGGAAGCAGCCATCGTCGCGCAAGACAGAAGCATAAAAAAACAACAGGAAGTGGAGAGTGTCAGGCAAAGTGCGGAGAGCGTCGACCCGAGCAACAGCCTACCAACACCAACGCCAGGAGGGGCTGACGCAAACGTCAGCAACGTGAACAACAGCAACAACGCGTTGGCAGACGTGCTCACCGCGTCACTCGCGCATCCTCTGCTTGACGACCTACGAACGCGCCTCAGTGCCGCGGAGAAGAGCGCGGAGAAGTACAAGACGGCGGCACACAGCTACAGAAAGCGGGCCAAGGCGGCGGAGGCGGAGAACCAGGCGCTGAGACAACTCATGGTTTCAGCTGGCATGAATGTTGCGGGTCACGGGCACGAACCTGCCGCGAGTGTACCACTACCAACGACGCATACGCCGGCGGTGCGTCAGTCGGCACCCGCCGCACCCGTGAGCACGCCGTCACCCGCGTACGACGCGAGCGACGCGGCCCTGCGTGAGCGTTGCGTATTATTGGAGAAGCAGCTTGGGAGCACGTCCGCCCGCGAGCAGGCTGCTCGTCGCGCTCTCGCGGACGCGGCACGCGTGCAGCGCGAGGTGAAGCGTCTGCTATTGAAAATCAACAGCTCAGATTCCGACACCACCACCACCTGAAACGCCTACGAAACCAACCCCGAATTGTAACATATATGCCAAACCCCTAACCTTATCATGCAAGGACGGTAACCCCTAACTAAGAAAACGCGAACCCCTAATTAACTTCCTGGGGGGTCTAACCCCTAACTGTTTTTCCTCCCTGTTTTCAGAATTCTCTCCCTCCTTCTTGAAAGTTGAAGCCGTTTCTTGAAATCGTTTCGGAGCCAGTTGATATTGATTTTCCTGCTCGGTGGCCATGGCATGGCGTCTGCTTCCCTACGAGTAATGTCTGCATGCACGCAATAGTAATAGTATGATTCGGTTTGTGTATAAGCTTCATACGGATGGCTCTCGCTCTTCTGGTGGTTCCTATGGGCGTCGGTATGGTCGTTATTCCGTGACGGAGGAGCTGTATGACGAGGATTCGTATTCCTCCTCTATGGGGGGTGGATCATCATCGATCTTTCATTCCGGGGCGGCTTCGTCTAGTGAAATCAACCAACTTGCCAAGCTTTTGTTTTCGAACCTGTACGACGCGCCGTCGGTGCCGGGGACGTCTTCGAACGGACAGAACGGTGGTGGTCCTCATGGGGGTGAGACTTGGGAACATGATGGCAATGGCTTGGATGAAAACAGAGGACAGTCGACAGTCGACGTACATAGTTCGCAGCAGAAAGATCCTTGTGATGTGCCGCTGGGACGCGCCGTCGCGCTCTACGAACCGCGACACGTGGTTTCGGCGTCGGCGCCTAAGGCGTCGGCGCAATCGGTTGTCGAGCCTTCGGCTGGAGAGGATGAGATGGATAACATGGACGACATCGTCAGCGCGCTAGCGGCGTTCGTTGGCGTCGACGACGACCACCACCACCACCACGACCACGACGAGCAGACACAAACACCGCCGACTTTGAGCCCTTCGACTTCGCCGTCACGACCACAGCAGCAAGCTGTTTCACGCGCAGCACCTCGCAGTCCCAGCGGACGCGTGACGTGCGTCACCACGTGCGCGCTCGCAAACGGGCATAACGTGCTCGCGTGTGCCGTGCAAGTGCCTGACCTCTCCGCCGCCAAGTCCACTATCGAGCTATTCGACTCGGTGCGCAGCACGCCGCTAGGATGGGTGCCGTGGAAAGGACGCGCGCCTGTCGTTGCCATGGCGGCAGATGCCTCGGCCCTCCTGATAGCCACGCGCGATGGAGGCTTGTACACGCTCAAATTGGACGAAATTGTGCGCTCAACGAACCCAGCAGCACCGCCCGCGACGATGGTAGAGCTGTGGGAACCGTGCGACGACGCCGCGCCAATCGCAGCTTGCCTTTGGTGGCAAGCATCTGCCAGCGGCGTGCGCCAGCCGATCGTCGCATGCCGCGATGGAACGGTGCACCTTCCCGCGATTGACGCGACCTTGAATGGGAAGCGACGCCAGCGAAGCGTTAGCATCGCCGTATCGACGCGTAGCGTGCTGGGCACCATGGAGCTCGTTTCCGAGGCAAGCGGCGCGTTTCTGCTAATCTCCGAGACGTGCTTCAAAACGCCGAACGGAACGCTGCTAAGAAGCGGCGGGGCGCCGTTTCACGCGCTGGACCTCGAGTACACTGGCCGCGATGGGCGGCACCACTCCATCCTCGACGAAGCGACGGATGCGTTTGCTCCCCGCGAGCTAGATGGCGGTGAGTATGGAACCGCAGGCGCGGCGGAAACCACAAGCGCGCTCTCCGCTCACGCGGTGCGCCGAAAGATGATCACGTACGTGTGCCGCATGGACGTGGAAACGTGGGACACGCACTGGTACGACTCGATGCGGCCTGACCACGCGCTGTTCAAGGTAAATGTGCCAGAGCACACCGTGGACATCCTGTTCTCGGAGAGCATACTCTTTGCCATTTGCGAAGCTGGGGTTGATTTGCAAGGCCACATGCTTGACGATTACGAGCCGTCGACGCCAATCGCGATCCGTCGCACGTACTCTCCGGACGGCCCGCGCTTCGTGCTCAGCGCTCTCGGCGTGCACTCGAAGGTCACGCTTCACAGCTCGGACGTGCCCAGAGGTTGTGCCTGCAGGCTGCTTGAATGCGAGCGTCTGCCGAGCAGCAGCTCCTCGTCTCTGAGCAGTCTTGCCAATGGCTGTGATAGCAGCAGCAGCAGCAGCAGCAGCAGCTTACCCATCGCGCTGGCCTGGGGCCCAGGCGGCGCCGTCGCATTCGACAACCACGTCAAGCCCGAGCATGTGTTCGTGAGAATTCTCGCGGATGCCGTGCCAACGCTAGGATTTGCAGCCGCCGCGGATGTCGCGGAGGCATTTGCCATCGCGCTTAGGCTAGATGTGCTGGAGCTCTTCCAGCTCGTGGGCATGGAGTGGCTACACCAGAATTGCCAATTCGGCGCCGGGCGCTTCGAAAGGAGTCTCGTTGATGTCGCGCACTGCTTTTTGAGAGGGTCGATGGATCGCGGCAGGGCAACATTGGAACTGCTGAAAGCAGGAATGAGAGCAGATGCCGCCATCGACGAGGTGTACGGCGTCGCAGATCCCTCAGCTTGCCGCAAAGATGCCACGCTGGCGGATGCTGTCAAGGTGCACTCACTCTGCTTGGATGTTGTGCAAGATTCGAACGCGTCGAGCGCCTCTAGGATGGCGGCGAATGCACTCGCCGAGCGAGTCGTGGCATGGGCACGTGCGCCAAGCTTGAAAGACGAGGGGGGCAGTGCGATTGCGGAGATGGAGGATTTCCTCATCCTGCGTTCCCTGACGGAAGCGAGCGCAGCCATTCGCCAGATGCGACGACGATGCGTTGGATCTCGCGACGGCGACGGCGATGTCGACGCCGACGCCGACGCAAGTGCAAATGTGCCTTCGAACTTTGGACATGCGGATACGCTAACGAAGGTGGAGGAGCGTGTTGCGCGCCTGCCATCGGAGGATCTTAGCATTGCGCTGCGTGGCCAAGCGTTCGACCCAAAGTGGGCACTTGGCTTAGCGCTGATGCGCGGCTCGCACGCCGCGGCGGCAGCGGTGTACGCCTCCGTGGGGGCCTGGAGGCACGAGCTCGCGTGCTTGTCGATGCGCGGCGATCTTCGTGAGCTCGAGGATGCGCTGATGCGCATTGGCGTTGCGCGCGGGCGACTGTCCCTCGAGGAAAGCGTGGATCGCACGCGTACGCTTGTGGCGTTGTGGCCACGAAGTGGATGGGAACGTCTGGAGGAAGTTCTTCTGGGTCGTTTCTGGAATGCCGGCAACGAGTCGGTGGTTCGTGCACTTGCATTCGAGTGTGGTGAATTGTTATTTTCATCCGCCTTCTGGTGGCGCATTGGCGAGCAATGCATGCTTTCGAATGGCACCACAACGATACACAAACAACTGTAATATAACATTTGTAGTTTCTCTTTTCTATCCGGATTGCAATAGCGCCAGTGATTTGTCTGAATTGTGAATGAGGTGAGAGTGGGCGACCGTTGCGACCGGAAGGTAAACAACACTGAATGAGCAAAATCACAGTTTTAGTTTTTTCTTTATTTTACCCGAAAAGGAACACAGGGAAAGAGCGGTTGCTCACAACGGCGGCAGCTGCACCTCTCCACGCGCATCATCTCCCATGCGCTTGACGAGCGCGAAGTTTGTCAAAACAAGCTCAGCCTCCTCCCAGCATGCGGCTCGCGTCACGTTCGGGTGAAGGTCGTTTGTGTCGTTCCACGCGTAGTCACCGAATAGCACCACCTGGTACCCCGCGCCTGCAACTTCCTGTGCATATCCGACGTTGTCGTCGACGAGAACGTCGGCATTCACCTCCTCGCACAGCTGTGCCTTTGTTTTCGAAGGTTCGTTCGGGTCAAGCGTCCAGTGGTTTCCAAAGAGCACGTCGTCGAACGTGTCTCCAAACTCGTGCGTGATCCACGCTTCCGTGAGTTCCCTGATGACGTTCTGCCTGCTTGTGACGACGCAGAGCGAGCATCCCATCTTTTCTTTCAGTGATTTGAGCGCGGACTTTGCGCCCGGAAGCACCTCCAGTCCGCTTCGGAAGTGTTCTTCGCTTTCGAAGAAGGCGTGAACGATTTGCGCGGACGTCTCCTGGTCGCACTGCCAGACGCGAGCGAAGTTGTACTCGAAGTAGTTCTCCTCGGAGTAGTGCATGCTGTGCGTATCTTTGACGTACATGTTGAGTCCGTGGAGGAATCGCGCGAGCACCTCGTCGACGTCGACGGCGACTCGCAGGTTCTTCGACGACGACGTGTCGTTGTAAAGCGCCCACGCGGGTGGTCCCGTCAATGCTGGTGTGTTTGTGACGAAGTTGTTCTCTGCTGACTTTGACGACGTCGGCGTGGCTGCTGCTGCTGCTGACGACGGTGATGATGACGACAGTGATGATGACGACGACACTGACGACGACGCCGCCGAAGACGACGTGTTGTCAAGGGATCCAACGGGTCCAACGGCACGCGGATCCACCGCCTTACAACTTAAGGTTGAACGATGCCCTTGAGTTGACCTTTCAAAGGTTGCCGGAAGGCCCTTTGACTGCTTCTGCCCTTGAGACGAAAGAAAATGACGGGATGAAAGACACGGAGGACGAGACACTCGAGGAGTATGAGCTGCTGCATGGAAAGTCCTGGAAGCTGGCGTGGATGTTGTGTTTCTTGCACGCATATGCATGGGTGTCGCCATGCTTCAGAGAGAGAGAAGATGAAGGGGATTATGCGGAAACTGAGAGGAGAGGATGGCTCGATGAAAGGGGCCGTGGGGTTCGCGCTCCCGGACACCGACCCCCTTCCGGCCTTCCGGGGGGGAGATATTTCAGTTCAATTTCAAAATCTTACCACCTGGAGGAGCATTCCACGAGCAAGCAACAGGCGGATGAAAATACAGTAGGCCTTTGTGTGAGGGGATCCCTGTAGGGGATTCCTACCGGTGATTTGAATGATTAGCCCGCGGCGTAACAAGTCTAGAACCTGATGTGAAAACGTCTTGAGTTACGACGCGGAGGCGCGATGCAGCACGCATGTAAGGCACGCGCTCTTGTAACAATCATTCTCGAGTAAACATTACATGGAACCTGACAGGTCTTAGAACAGGACTTGCTAACCCGGTACTCGCGAGCCGTAAGTAGCAGTAGTCCGTAGACACGCTAGCGCACGGTGCGCACTTCGCGCCACAAGCAACGCTCAACTCGAGAACGGCAGACACGACGCACAGTCGGTCGACCGGAGTGACGTTTGCAGCGCGAAACAAACAAAAAATCACCTACCCCCCACCCTATCGTCCAAATGGTGAGCACACGCTCAGGCGACACACATCAAGCTGAGACCAACGCGACATCAGCAGCCGCAGCAGCAGCAGCAGCAACAACACGCAATGATGACGACTTCGTCGACGCTGATGACAACCACCAAGATTCCGCGCAGCCAGAACAAGCAGCAACGGACCAAGGGACGAGAGCAGCACCACCACGAAGAGCAGCATCACCACGACCTGCTGGACGTGGCAACCGAGGACGCTCACAACGTCGCGGTGGATCAGCACCTCCATCCCGAAATCAGTCGCCGCAGCACCAGCAGCCGCCGAGGCAGAACCCAACCAGCAACATCATCCCGATGCGAGACGCGACACTGTCCTCTCATCAGCACGCGCTAACCACGCAGGAAATCGCGCACAGGGAAACGTACCCGCACGTCCGCGAAGCCCGCGCGAACATCGCATCTCGACGCGTTGCAGCAGCCGCAACCCAACACCGGCAGCAGCAGCAACAGCAACAGCAGCAGCGAGGCACGACAATCCCATCGCCAGAGTGGAAAACACGACCCGACCCAGGTACGAGCGACACGTCCGAATCGAACAAAACGCGATGGGACGTTCCGGAATACACCCCGCCGACAGCAGATTTTTCCCAGGCACGAGGCATCCTGCAAAACCACAATTCGGGGTTACCACCATCTCGCCGCGACGACGCAACAGCTCGCCCCCCCTCCGCGGCGCAAACAGCCACGCAACAAGCGACGCGTGAGAGGGCTCAGCAGCCCGCTGGACTCTAGCCACGTGAACGTGGCAGGCGTGGCAGGGCCGACGCCGACCCGAGCACTGCGCTCGGCAAGACAGAGAGAGAGTGAACGCGACGCGCGCAACAACACGCGGCGCGGTTCAGGGGTGTGTGTGAGGGGATCCCTGTAGGGGATTCCTACCGGTGATTTGAATGATTAGCCCGCGGCGTAACAAGTCTAGAACCTGATGTGAAAACGTCTTGAGTTACGACGCGGAGGCGCGATGCAGCACGCATGTAAGGCACGCGCTCTTGTAACAATCATTCTCGAGTAAACATTACACTTTGCCCCAAGGGGGAGATTAGGGCTTACAGTAGACCACAGATACTCGTCTTCTCACACCTGACAATATGTCTCTTGCAGAGCCTCTTGCATGCTCTTGCAAGGCTCAAATGTATGACAAATCACAAAAACAAAGAGTGCAGTGAGCACTTCTAAGAACCACCTTATCCTAGGGGTCTCTTATGATGATGTGAATCGTGTACATATGCTTAAGTTCTTTTAGAAGTACAATTACAAAAATAATTAAGACTACCCGGTAACAAAAGCTCCTTGAGTGCCTGGTCAAAAGAAAGAAATTCAATCGCCATCATCATTCATGGTGCACCCATCGCATCCGCAGCGGCAGCCGCCGCCAAAGATGCCGAGTCGATAGGGACGTGCACCAACACGAACACGCTGTCGGTTTTGTGCAGCTGCACGTTGCGACTTGGATTCGTGTACACGTACGGAAGTCGACTGCCCTTGCCTTCGTCGCGGTACAACCCAATCGCGATGCGATTGCGACGCTTTAGCAGAACGTCGTACAGCTCGCCATACGTTGACAGCCGAGACAACGAGTGGTCGTCAGCCAGCTCGATTTGCTCGAGATATCCCTGGTGGTAAAATTTATCGTTCGCCGCATCGCGATTGTACCGTATCACCGTCTGCTCTGACCCGCCAAGTAACGACCTCAAAATCGAAAATAGGTTCGGATTGTAGTAGCTCTGGCACACGATCGTGTCAAGCATCGCGCTCGTGTACACGTACCCCGCGGCGAAAGGCGGGGCCATGAAGTTCTCGCTGCTCGACCAGTGCAGCGCGGGAATCATGAACGCGACGTTCGACGGATCAATCAACTCGACGACAACATTCAAGTCCGGGGCCATCCTCTTCATGTTCTGGAACGAGAATATGCTGTCGGTATCAATCACCATCTCCGCATCCTCCCTCGTCGATACCTGTGACGTTGCGAGCACCACCGCGCTCTGCGCATGCTCAATGCGGCAAGCTCTGAGCACCTTGGAGTCGTACGCGTGACCAATCATCACATAGATGTGCGAAAACTTGCACACCTTCGACCATGCCAGGGCATCGGGCTGCTCCGGCACGATGACGATGATCTTCTGCAGCTTATCCGTCTTGATCGCCTTGCGACGCAGCGGCGCGGCGAAATGCGCAATCGCAGCGAACGTTCCTACGTGAGCATACAAGATGACGTGATCTTCCCACCTCTCGTCGACGTGATCGACCAGGGCATCCTTGAGAGGAAGATGGTCGCGTGAATGGTACAACGCCTCGAATTCTGGAAGGGATCTCTTCGAATCCTGTGTTGTCATCCTTCGCAGCACCGCCGACGAACGACGTCCTGCCCTCCTCACATTTTTTAGGCGATCGGACTCACTGCCCCCGACGGAGTTCACGGAGCCAGCGCTGATCCGATCTTTCGCGTTCGCATTCGAGTACCCGCCATCATTGCTGAAATATTCTTCCTCGTCCATAGACGCCGGTGGTGCAAATCGCGGCGAGTCGTATCCGCCCGTAGATCGAGCCAGGCTTCTCGGCGAGGCCATGGCACCACTCTCTGCTTGTCTTGCCACCTCGTGGTCGATGCGAGCGGAATCGCGGTCCGCATCATTTGCTTCGGCATCTTCAGAGCTAGCACTTAAGTGTTTTGACGAGCCTTCAGGGTCAAAACGTCGACTGCTTCGATGGTGCAGGGTGATCGCCTCACCGTATGTTGCAATTTTCTTGATCACGTCGCTATCCTCGGAGAGGAAGTACACCACCGTATCCTTCGTGATGACATGATCCAACGGAGCAATCACCACCTTCGGCGAACGCTGATCCGTCCACAGCTCCACGGCGAAGATGACCGTTTCGAAGCGCTTCTTGATGATCGAGGCGGCATCTGTGAGCTTCATTCCGTGAAATGACCGTCCAAGCGTGTCGCAGTAAATCTCAAATCCACAGCCGTGGCAGTATTCCTCCTGCCAGTCATGGTTCTCGCAGTCCTCGGGAGGACTGTCATCCCGGCTTGAAATGAGGTTTGATACGAGCGCGTTGATGCCGGGGCACATGCACGCCATGCCGAGCAGGTTAAGCTTCAGCTCATCGAGACACAATATCTGATCCTTCATCGTGCCAATGAGATTCCCGGAGACGGACGCTGCAGCCTCCAGGCAGTGTGTGACGTTGTCCTTGTTGCCCGAGCGGTGAAGCTGCACAATGAGGCTAACGTCCGTTCCATCGTGTCGCATGCGATTTGTGATGTGCTTGAGCGCGAGCGCCTTAAGCGAGTTGGACGCGTCGTCTTCGTCCTTGTCGAGGCACAGCTGATTCGAAAGCACGAAGCATGCCTGCGCCTTGTGCGCCTGAGCTCGCTTCAGATCTGCGTGTTTCATCGCACTGCCCTCGATGTACTGCAGCTGCCCGTACGACTTCAGAATGGCCAGGATCTGCGACGACGGCGTCTGCGGGTGCAGGATCACCACCTTGGAGTTCTGGTTGCCATGATCTGGATGGTAGAACTCGTCGAGGAACGTTGTGAGCCCTGCCGACGTGATGCTGCCCGTCACGACGACGTGCTTGCTGTTTGCACTCCCCTTGAATCTCGCGCGCGCGTAGAGGCTCTTCTCGCTCAGCAGATTGATGAGGTGGTTCGAGAGTGTGGGCACCGTCACGAACGTGAATGCGATCGACAGAACGACGGTGATCTTGCCCATCGTCGACTGTGGGTAGATGTCCCCATATCCGACAGTCGAGACGGTGATCACGCTCAAGTACAGTGCATCGTGGAATTCCATGCGCAGGCAAAGCACGTCGCTTGCAACTTCCGGCGCCCAGCAGCTTCCAAATTCGAGTCCGTGCAGGATGGCGGCTGTGATCATGATGGATGCGGCGGTGACGAAGCACAGCACGTACATCGCCTGTTGCACCTCCGCGTCGCTCCCCTTGATGCGATTTCTGTAGAAGTAGCCCCTAAGGATGCGGAGCACTCGGAGCGTCACCAGCGCGTACGCGGCCGTTCCCACCTCCGGCGCCTGCATGCAGTCGCCGTGCGCGCACCCGACGACGAGTTCCAGAAGCGAGGGAAGTGTTGCGACTAGGCATATGATGCCTTGCGGCGACGTGGCGTATCCCAGCTTAACTTCTGCGACGATGAGGTTGCACATCCACTCGATGAGAATGGGCGCCGTCGCGAGAGCGTCGAGGGTGACGACGGCAAGCCCTCGATTTCGGTGGTCGTTGTACGACTCCGAGATGTACAGTCCCAGTCCGACGAACACCGCCAGCAGGCACATGACTTCGAGCGCGGTGCCAAAACGTCCTCTCTCGAGGGCTCTTGAGAGTTGTCGTTTCAGAAGCTGCGGGTCGTCGGCGTACTCCGCGAAGTGTTTCCACCACGAGTCTCCCGTGCAGAGAAGGCTGGAGGAGCTGCTGTCGTCGGCGTTTTCCGAGTTTGCGTACGACGCGGTGGACGTTTCGCTTCGCGCGCTTTCGTTGGACCTCCTCCACCGCATCGCCACGTCGGGTATGGGCAGTCCAAGCAGTCTCGGTCTGTTTTGGTTCGTCATGTGGTACTTCGCCCCTGCCGTCGTTTCTCCGTACGGCGCACGAAATTGCTTGACGGCATCTTCGTCTGACGTTCCGTCGCTGTCCTCCTCTCCTCCTCCTCCTCCCCCTCCTCCTCCTCCTTCGTAGTGATTGTTCGCCTCCACTTCCATGCCCATGTTGTTGGAGGAGTCCGACATGGAAGGCGACTTGAAGAGTCTGTGCACGCGCCGGTGGTAGTCGAGCACGACGGAGTTGCCAGCGGCAGAGTCCTCGACGGTGTCAACGGACTCCGAGGCGGCGGTCGAGGCCTCTTCTGAGGCACCACCACGAGGAGCGGCCGGCCTTAAGTCCGACGCCGCTGGACTGATAGGCAGGCCGAGCATACCAGGTAAAGGTACAGACAGACAGACTCTTAACTTAAGAACTAAGCTAAGAAACACTCTTTGAACACTCAATAAAGTGAAGATACACACCTGTAGTACACGTACGTAGCACACAGGTACTGTACACAGATACGTACACAGGTACACAGGTACACAGGTACTCGCAGACGAGAGACGTATCTGCGGATTTCTCGCTCGCGAGTTCGGAAAGATAGAATATCGGCTCTTGATAATAAGGTAGGGTATCGTTTGGACTGCTTCGGCGAGAACTATGCAGTCGTACGGGTAGTCTCGACGCGTGCGGTCTTGTTTTGTTTTTTTTCCCGATCCTGTTTCTTTCTGTCAGACAACCTTTCCTCTCTTTATTTACAGCTTTCCGTTCGGTTCCCGAGACTCGGCGGAAGGATCGCATGGCGTTGATCGCGTTGATTGCATTGCGTTGATTGCGGTCTTGCGGAATATTTTGATCGCGGTGAGCGGACTCTTCTAAGGAACTGATGAGGAACGATTATTGACCAGGTTGGTAGGGGAGTTCTTAGGTTTGACGACCGGTTTGTTTGGCGAGCCTCTGGCATCTGGAGTGGGCCCCACACTGGGCAGCCGTTTAGTTTAGGTGAGCCTCGTGTTTCTCTTTGCATTTACAGTAGTACTAGTACTATGTACGGACAGGTGAGTGGTATGTACCACTTGACCATGACGAGATGAGTGGGGATCGGGTCACTCGAGCGACCTTTACAGCTTTACCTGGGCGGGCTCTGGCCTCTGGGATGATTGATCTACCTAGTCTAAGGTGATACCACATAAGAGTCGGGCGGAAAGGTCGGAGAGCGCTGTACAGTGTACCATGTACATAAAGTGTAAACTCTGACCTCTGAAGTCTGAGAGTCTGAGTCTGAGTCTGGGAGGCCACCTGGAGGTGGTCAAGATGGCTTTGAGGGAAGGTCGTCGTCGAATTACCAGGATACCTCCCTCATAGTCTATCATAGTCCATGTTTTTTATCGCCTCGCCTCAACGTCTCGACCAGTCGACCAGTCGACCAGTCGACGTTCTGCGCGGCGTTTGTCCACGACGTGCGGGATTGATAGTACTAGTCTAACAGGTCAGGCCTCAGCAAGAAATCAAGCAAGGTTGTGGCCCAGAAGGCATTTTATCCCATAAAATGACAGAAAATACATACATAGTTCTATCCCGAGAAAAACTCTGGAATACACAAGGTTTGCACAGGTGAACGGCGGCCTTAACGACGTCAGTTCGGTGTTCTGAGACTTGCAAATAAATGAAAGCCCTAACTAAACTACACATGCAACTCTTTTTCGAATTCACCAACGAACACCCACCCGGTCCACAGGCATCCCCCATGACGTTCACAATTTTCACCCATTTTTTTCAAATCATGCCCTTCGTCAAGGGGGATGCGAACAATCCATCTGTGGTGCGGCAGAGCGCCAAGAAGCGCCAACGTGAGGATAGACTCAAGCAATACGCCCAGCGTAATGCCAAGAAGCGCAAAGAAGTTGCTGAGCGCCGCGCGTTGCCAACATCACCCCCAGTAATGGACCGCAAGGGCGTCACGAACCTTAACGACCGTCACATAAAGCAGATGAACGAGATGTTGAAGCGCCATCAAGAGCTCGACCAGTGGGACCTTGCCATCGCGTTTGGCATCGGTCAGGCCACGGTCAATCTCTAGGCGCCTTAACGGCGATAGCAGGTTGACGGGAGGTCACGTCGGCCGACCGTACGGCTTGACCCCGGCCCACGTGGAAATAATCTGTGACGCGAAACGCGTGGACCCTCGGTCAAGGCACAAGGACTTGTCGAAACGCCTCCGGCGTATGGGTGTTCCACTAGGACGGGGATGGCGCGGCACACAGCTCATCGGCCGCGTACTCCGCGAACATGGGTTCACGATTCGAGGGACGAACCGGTACTGCTATTTCGAGAAACGACTTTGGTACACACACATGGGATGGAGGGATGGCATGCTGTACATGCTCGGTTGGCATCCAAAGCAAAAAAGGAGATTGGCCTTTCGCATCGAGTACAAGCACTTGTATTACACGGACCAGACGCCATTATACTACGGCTTGGCGGCAGACGTCGTCTACAACGATAGGGAGACGTTCATGGAGGAGGCGCATAAGAAGGGTGCGGGATACCTCAACTTACACGCGACGATTGGATGCCGTGGGTGTGTGAAAGTGGCAGTGTTCCCGTCGTCGACGACGGACGCCGAAGTCGTGGCGTACACGACAGGCACCCAAGCCGTCACGCACCGCCATATCGGCGGCGGCCCGCTCGTGGATCGCTTACCGGCTGGAACCGTGCACTTGTGGGACCGACTTGGACGCTCAGGTAGAGCTTGGAACCCAAAGAAGATGCATTACAATCCGCAAGTGCGCGCGGCGTTTCTGGAACGCGGCATCGGCGTCGACCTACTACCTGCCAAGGGAGCCGAGTTCAATCCGATTGAACTATTCAACGGATGGCTGCAACGATATTTGCTCCGTTGGACGCCACGAGGGCGGCCGAAAGACGCGTACGGGCAGGTTATCCACGGCGTGCGCACGCGCGAAGAGGCACTCGTCGCGCTCGACCAAGCCCTCCACGAGCTTCAATCGCGCCCGAAGAAGACTGCGCGGTTATTCCGCCATTGGTATCACCGACGAGTCTGCGGATCCGACGCGTTACGACGGTGGCTCTCTTCACCGGTGGGTGAGAAAATGCTGAAGACACGCCAACGACTTGGTGAGTCCGCGCCGATGCCAAACATCCTTCAGCGCGCGTTTTCCCGCGTGCTGTACAACGTGCATGCTCCGCCACCACCAGCACCGAGCGACGTTGCCGGAACGACCACCACTCAGCTTCAACCGCCGCCGCCGCCGCCAAGCAGTGTGCCGCCAAGCAGTGTGCCAAGCAGTGTGCCGCCAAGCAGTGTGCCACCACCTCCGCCGCCGCCTCAGCCTCAGCCGCCGCCGCCTCCTCCGCCGCCTCCTCCGCCGCCTCCTCCGCCGCCGTCATCAGCGCCGCATGATGCGCGCTTGAGTGCGGAAGAACGCGAGGCGCTTATGACGCTGACGCCGGACGTAAGCGACGACGAGGCTGAAGAAGGTGCGGCTGCTATGCTCGCGTTTCTGGACGAGTCATATGACACCGAAGAAAACGATTTCTTCATTGGTGATGACGACGAGTGATTTGAAAAAAATGGGTGAAAATTGTGAACGTCATGGGGGATGCCTGTGGACCGGGTGGGTGTTCGTTGGTGAATTCGAAAAAGAGTTGCATGTGTAGTTTAGTTAGGGCTTTCATTTGCAAGTCTCAGAACACCGAACTGACGTCGTTAAGGCCGCCGTTCACCTGTGCAAACCTTGTGTATTCCAGAGTTTTTCTCGGGATAGAACTAGGTAGGAATACTCCTTGGTAGTTTTCTCCCAAGGCTTCTTCTTACGAGTACGAGTCCCTTTCCGAGTAGTAGGGTTCCTGCGCTCCTCCAGACCTCCACGTCAGTCTAGCTAGGGCCCACCCACTACGGGTACGACTTTCTGCATGCATGGCTTGCAAGAATTGAAACACTTGCAAGGGAAAAACCAAAGGCCGAAGGGAAGGGGGAACGCCGGGGAAGCCGCCTTGCTTTACTACGTGTCGTATCCTCTCCCCCTTTCCCCTTTCTTTTGCACCAGTGTGCCCTTAAGGGATCCCCCACGCGGCCCGCACGTATCTGGGTGGCCCCCGGCCGTTGGTTGACCTATCATATATAATTCCATTCTAAGATAAGATATCGTCGATGGGCGTTCCCATTCCTTCCAGCAGGAATCATAATACGTTCAAGCTCAGAGCCTGCTCTCTCGGACAATTTTCGGATTCTGCGCGTCCTTTCATTGTTTTTTCTTCCAGAACACTCCAGAAACGTGGGAACGCCGCCTTAACCACCTCGAGCTCGAGCTCGAGATGGAACGCACGCACCCTGAACCTGAACGACCCGGAAAGACGTTTCCACGCACGAAGACTCGTTCTCGAGGCGTTGCACTCGCCGACGTCGACGAGCGGATACGGCATGCCGCCTACCGATGAAAACGAATCGCACCACCAGCAGTACAGTGGTACCGTGCAACACATCGACCACTACGGCGGACACGACGATAACGCCGTCGTCACGCAGACCACCGCGGACGGCATCGCAGGAACGACCGACCCGATCATGCAAAGTGACACGTACGCAGAGGCGCTCAGGCAGCTCAAGCAGCTCGAGGAAACCGCCGTGCGTGCGAAGAACTACGCTGTCGCGGCTCGTGTGCAGACTGCCACGCAGGCTGTCGAAACTATCACCGCGCAGCTGTCGGAGATTTCCAGGCTGGAAGGGACGGCGGTACGCGAACGCGACTACGCCGCGGCTGAGCAGTGCCGACACCACGAGGCGGCTCTGCTTCACGACCTCGACGCGAACCTCAACTGGGACTTCTGGGCGCACGACGCACCCGCCGCTCAAACGACGCAAAGCCAGTTCGACCCGTCGGCGCCCTTCACGGGTGCAGGCACAACGGCGACGCAGGCGGCGCGGCTCGTTCCCGTGCGCTTCTCTGTCGCGTGCGAAACTGCGTTCGGCGACTCCGTCGTTCTCGTCGGATCCGCGCCGCAGCTGGGTGCGTGGAGCTTGCACAGCACGATCCCGATGACGTTCGTCGCGGGCGAGACGTGGACGTGCGAGTGCGTGCTTCCCGCAGGTTTGGAGTTCGAGTTCAAGTTCATTCAACGCAAGGAGCACGACACGGAGTTTGTCGATCCGATGTGGCAAGAGGGCGAGAACTTCGTCGGCTCGATTCCCGTCGACGACGACGTGCGCACGGTGGACATGCGATGCACGTGGGGTGCCGACGGCGACGCCGCGACGCAAGAGAGCGAGAGTCGCGGCGCTGGCGCGTCAACACCAGGCGGGTCGAACAACTTGGTATGGATCTGCAGATCTCTTAAAAGGCGGCTTAAGAAACAAAACAAGTGAATACCCTAATAACCGACCCTTAAAAAATAAAAAAATCAAAGAAAAAACATAATTTAAAAAAAAATAAAACTATTTTTTTGTGTGTGTGATTTGTGTGAAAAAGAAATCATAAATACAAATAAAATTCCAATCCCTTGGACTCGCCGAACTCTATTAAAAATATCGAGGAAAAAATCAAACCCGAAAAATCGTCGGGCCCCCCATTTCCTTCGATGTTCGAGTAGTTTCTGGAAAGAGAAAGAGTCCCCTGAGGAAATGGATCAGATAGATTCGCCCCTGGGGCACTCCCTGGGGCATTGTAAGCCTCTCAAATCCCCCTGGCCCCCCCCCCCTTGAGAACAACCAGGGGCCTCAGAATTTCAGAAATGCGCAGTGTTTTGGTCAGTAGTTTTTAGCTTCTTGCTCCCAGGAATTCCTCTGCCACGCGTCGTTTATCAGCCCTGGTAGTGGGTTCACTGTTCACTGTAGTAGTACTTCACTGTTCACTTCGCTCAATCAATCAATGGCGGGTCTGGTTGTACGACGCACGTCGTCCACGCTTCAGGCTCGTACTAGTACTAAGCCGTCTCTAGCGGTCCGACGTAACCGAAGTGCGTCACTCGTACACCAGCACTCGGCGCATCAAAGCGGAGTGCAACAGGGGGGCACTTCTTCTTCTTCGCTTAGTAGTAGCACTGCCGGCGGGCTTCCGAGCTGGTGGAAGAATCGACGCAACACAGACACCACAAAACTTCCCGTCGCCCACGCGCCTGCTGTGGAAGTGGCATCATCAGCAACAACAGGGAACAAGGCTGCTGCCACGGAACGCCTCCATGCCGCGGAACGAGAACTGCAAGAACTCTTCGAAAACGAAGGAGGCGCACCCAAGGCAAGCGTCGTCGCGAAGCTGAGGTCTGAAATCAACACCCTTCGGCAGCATGCTGGACCACACTACTACACCGAGGAGGGCCCCCGCCCGGATACATCACCTCATGGACCCATAACCCTGCTGCCGTACAACGACGACGACGAAACAAAAATAAAAACATCTCCTCCAGCCGCTTCTGTGGTGTCACCACTCTCGTCGTCATCCGTTCTCTCTGCAATCACCCTGTCGGGTGACAACGAAATGGTTGGTGCGACGTACACCAAAAGTGCAGGATGGAAGACATTCGTGCGTTCGTCGTTCGACCAAAACAAGAAGAAACAATCAGCAGCAGCTGCCGCTGAGCCTTCTTCTTCTCCTCGTAATGGATGCGTAACCCTGCTGCCGTACCACTGCCACAACGGAAATGGCGGTAGTAGTAGTGCTGCTACTGCTGCTTCTAATAATGTCGTCATCAACGAAGAAGCCCAAACTACAGCCGCAACAAACCATGATGATGAAGTGGTGGAGGTGGAAGTTTTCCCACCACCCAAAAACGAGGAGGAACACAACAGCAACAGCAGCAACAGCAGCAACAGCAACAACAACAACAGGCAATTTTTGGGCGAACTCGGGAAAATCATCACGAATCTCGTGCCCTCGACTGACCACGACGACGAGTTTACGCCACCGGCTACACACACGCGAGAGTCGTTTGCGAGGGTACGCGCCGAAGCATCCGCAGCTCTGCAGGTGACTCGCGCCGATCTCAGGGTGGCAAACGCGAAGCTTGCAGCATCTAACAAGGAACTGAATGCGGAGAGGCGCAAGGCTGAGCGACTCAAGGCGTCGCTGAGTTCCTGCAGGTCGGACGTGACGGAGCTACGCGCGCAGCTCGCGGAGACGCGGTTGTTCAATCAAGAAAAGGACAAACAGCTCGAGGATGCGTACCAGGCCTTGTCGGAGGGTGCGACGGAGCGAGGCATGCTGCGCAGTGAGATCAAGTCGCTCGAGACGCAGCTTACCGATTCAGAAAAGGAGCTTTCAGAATGGGCGAACGAGCTCATAGTTCTGAAGGATGCGATCGATGACGAGAATGATAGGAATTTGTCGCTTCACTTGGATTCGGTGGCATGATGAAACAACACAGGTCTACGGAGGAGAGTTGTTGCTACTTGCTAGTCTAGCAGCAAGCAAGACGGAGAACTAGAGGAAGTTTTTTTTCCATCTGGGAGAATTGGAGGAGAAATCGATTTTTTTAGCAACTGAAATAAATCCATAACAATGAATCAAACAACAAAGAAAGAATGTCACGCCTCCTCCTCCTCCCGCAGGCCAGCCACCACCACCACCGCCAAGCGCCAACTTTAATTGTTGAACCGCCGCACGCACGCAAGTTCTAGATAATAGACGCGCGGTTGAGCCGTTGAGGCGGTTCGCCCTCAAGCCCCTCATCATTCAGAGCAACATACATGTCCGCCATGAATTGAATTCGACGCCATGAATTGAATTCCAAAATCGGAAAGGAAAATGGAAATCGGGTTGGAAACTCCCAGAACAAAGAAGGATTTTTCATTCTCGGAACCCCCAAAATAAATAATGCATTGACCAAATATCAACCCCCAAATCAGCATGCCGCCGGGGCCGTGGTAGTACATAGAATTTCTCGGTCGGCTGTTACCACTTGGACTTGCCGCGTGGCGTCACATTTTATCTCTAAATTCCTTTCTTCTCACTGAATTCCATGGCGTCCACCTCAGCAGGTGTTGTACCACGCCGCACGTCGTCGTCGTTGTCAGGAGCCGGCAGCACTAGTAGTAGTAGCATTTCTAATTCTAATACTACTCGTCGTGGTATTGGTGGTGTCGTCCACCGCCGCCGACGCACGACAAGCGGCAGCAGCTACAACAACTTTGCCCACCACCACGATAGCAGGAATCGCGCTTACATGGTTCCCCTGATGACGCCATCCACGACGACAGACACGAATGCTGCTGTAGTGGTTGTAGACCCTCCTCCTCCGGCTCATCATCATGCTGCTGCCGAACCAAAATCACAATCAGCATCGGCAGGAGGAGGATGGGTGCGTGTCATCCAGCAGCAAGCGAATCGACAGCAGCAGCAGCAGCAGCAACGATACAACGACAACACGGCAATGACAGCAATCACGACCGCCGACCCGATCATGCAAAGTGACACGTACGCAGAGGCGCTCAGGCAGCTCAAGCAGCTCGAGGAAACCGCCGTGCGTGCGAAGAACTACGCCGTCGCGGCTCGTGTGCAGACTGCCACGCAGGCAATCGAAACTATCACCGCACAGCTGTCGGAGATTTCCAGGCTGGAAGGGACGGCGGTACGCGAACGTGACTACGCCGCGGCTGAGCAGTACCGACACCACGAGGCGGCTCTGCTTCACGACCTCGACGCGAACCTCAACTGGGACTTCTGGGCGCACGACGCACCCGCCGCTCAAACGACGCAAAGCCAGTTCGACCCGAACTCGTCGTCGGCGCCCTTCACGGGTGCAGGCACAACGGCGACGCAGGCGGCGCGGCTCGTTCCCGTGCGCTTCTCTGTCGCGTGCGAAACTGCGTTCGGCGACTCCGTCGTTCTCGTCGGATCCGCGCCGCAGCTGGGTGCGTGGAGCTTGCACAGCACGATCCCGATGACGTTCGTCGCGGGCGAGACGTGGACGTGCGAGTGCGTGCTTCCCGCAGGTTTGGAGTTCGAGTTCAAGTTCATTCAACGCAAGGATCACGACACGGAGTTTGTCGATCCGATGTGGCAAGAGGGCGAGAACTTCGTCGGCTCGATTCCCGTCGACGACGACGTGCGCACGGTGGACATGCGATGCACGTGGGGTGCCGACGGCGACGCCGCGACGCAAGAGAGCGAAAGTCGCGGCGGCGTGTCTGGCGGGAACTTGGTATGGATCTGTCGATCTCTGCGGCGGCGCGAGAAGAAGGTTTCACAGAAGACAATCTCGGGCTGAAGGGCTGAAGGGGTAACAGCACCACAGCAAACAATAAGAAAAAACTTTCGCCACCCGCTTAAACACACACACGCGCTCCACACACACACACACTCTCTCTCTTTGACTCCCCGTCACAATTTTCTCGTCTTAGAATCATCAGACACGCGGCGTACCACCCATTTGTGAAATCTGTTCCCTGAGCTTTTGGCAATCGTCGCTCGCCTTGGTAGAAGATCGCTTTAGGCGAGCTGCCACGAGAACAGCCTCCTTCCTCATTTCCTGAGCCTCCTGCAGCTCACGTCCCTTCCCGTCGAGCGAGGCCTGAAGCTCCTTAATCTTCGTGACGAGCATCTTAGCCTTGCCTCCGTGCTCCGCCGACTCGCGCTGCAGCTCATCCTTCTCGTGGTCGAGGGAGCTCAGAGTCGTCTCGAGCTGCTTCGTGCGCGCGCGAGCCGCAAGCACCTCGTCGTGCGCCGACTGTCTCGAAGCCTCGAGATCGTCGCAGCGCCTCTGCAGCTGCGACATGCGAGCGTGATACCCGTCGTTCTCAGCCTGCTTGGACGAGAGCGCCGTCTGCGCGAGAACGAGCTCTCTCTTCAGGTCCTCCACCTGCCTCTGCAGGCTGGACGAATACTGGTTCTGACGCGACGCGCTCTCCTGGGCAACAGCCTCCACATTACTGAAAGCCTCCTCCTTCGCCTCCAGCAGCATCTCAAGCTCGCTGACGCGACCTCGCAGCTGCGCCAGCTGCGCCGCCTGAGCCTGGCTGCTCGCGCCCATCGTCCGCAGGCGATTCAGCTCCTCCTCTTTCTGGCGCAGCTGTTCCTGCGCTTCCGTGGACATGCGCTCGAGTCGCTCCGACGACATGCGCAAGTTGCCAACCTCCCGGCTCTTGTCCTCAGCCTCGCGCACCACAGCCGCGAGCGTCGACTCGAGCTCCGCCACCTTGCCCTGCAGCTGTGCCCTCTCCCGCGACGCCGAGTCCGCGCTTCCCCCGCGGATCTCCAGAGACCGCACCTGCGACTTGAGGCTGTCGTTCTCGCGAACCTTCTCCTCAAGCACGGACTTCGCCTCCGTCATGAGTGTCTCGAGCTCGTTGATTCGCCTCGACGACGACGTGGCGTCCACGTACTTGTCCGAAGCAGCAGCCACCTCGCGCTGCATGTTCGAGACGAGCGTGCGCAGCTGAAGCACCTCCTCGTCCTTCTCCGCGACGGCCGACTCGAGGTATGCGACACGCTGGCTGCTTGCCTTACTTCCGCTGCCGCCGGCTGCCGCCGCTGCCCTTGCCGTCTCCAGCTGCGCCTCCAGCGAGCGCATTTTGGCGCGCAACTCCGCCTCACCTTGCGTCGAGGACGTCATGACGAGCTGCTTGTCTGCTTTGCACCAGTCGACGATCGTCTCCGTGAGGAAGTGCGGCGTTCCCGTGATGGCGAGGCCGTCGTGGCAAGGTCCGACGTCACTCGAGAACTCGGCGTACTGCTTCGGCGTGAGGATGGCTGTGCCTCCGTTCTTGATAGCCTCGCAGTTCTCGGCGTTGTAGATGTGAGCTTCGACGAGTCCGGCGCTGTCGAGAACCTGCAGCTCACTCTTCGCGGCAAGCAGCGTCTGGCCCTCCGTCGCGGCATCTGCCAAGATGGAGAGCGCCTCCTTGAGCTGCGCAATCTGCTCCTCAAGGGTCCATATCTGTTGTTTGTGTTGTTGTTGTTGTTGTTGTTGTTGTTGTTGTTTGTGTGTGCGTGTGTTGTTTGGTGAGCGCGTGCGTTCGTGTGTCTGTCTGAGAGTCAAAGAAGCAACTGTCAGGTTTGCTTGCTTACCTTTTCACTCTGCTGCTGTTCGAGGTCCGTGATGGTGAGGTCGTGCTTCGCCTTGACCTGATCGGCGAGCGTGGTGAAGAAGTTCTCGCACGCACCACGTGCAGAGTTTCCGAGTCCGACGACCTTTTCCTTTTCTCGTTCGCAGAGCACAATCGCCTCGTCAAAGTCGCGTTGTTTTTCGGCGAGTTTGCGCAGTGAGGTTGAGACTTGGTCTTTCATGCCTGCGACGGATCCTCGCACTTCCGTGGCGATGTGGTCCCATCGTCCTTGTTCTATGCGCGTGCTGTTCATACTCTTCTGCGTGAGGAGCATGTTGCCTCGCAGCTTCTGCTCGGGTGACGACGACGCGCGCAAGTCGCTCTCAAACGTCGGGTTAGAAACGCCGTACATATTCCCCGAGCGGCCGAAACCACCACCTGAACGGCCGGACATATTCACACAAGCCGACAAGCCTTAAGACTTCACGAGGAAGGAAGAAGCTTAGTGAGGACTAGGTAAGGCCTTAAGGCTGGCTGTGAAGAGCCTCTGAGCTTTTTGGGGAGCTCCCTCCAAAACACTGTACCCGTAGTAGGATGTTGCTTCGGCTTTCAGGAACAGGATTTTGGAGGTTTGGAGAACTCAAAGTTTTCCAAACCTTCAGAGTCCTCCAAACTCGAAATTAAAAAAAAACAAGAGGCGTTGGAAAACCTAATACGGTACCGACCTCTCGCAGTCCTTATGGGCCTATGTACATACACTTCCTCATGGGTACTGTACTGTACTTCTCGTAGCTCTAGGCTTTAGGCTTTCGACTTGTTGTTGCCGCCTCTCATTCAGACTTCTCAGTGTCATTTTGGGCGGTGGCCTCCTTGCTCTTTTGTTTTCTTCTCTATCGTACATAGTTCTATCTATGGCCTTCTCTCGTACCCGGGTAGTTATGTAAGGAGGTGACCACTGGGTGTGTCTTCCCTTTCCTCTTCACGAGGCTTGCTTTGAGTTGGGTTTGGGTTATGGTTGCGCGCGCGCATATTTTTTTAATCAACAGAACAGGCCGCCAACGCCACCACTTTCCTACATGACAACACGCGCGCAATATGGTTGGGCGTCTCCCGCTCCTCCTCATCACGTGGTGGCGATCGACGGCTCACAAGTGACGAAAAACGTGGGAGATTTTTTAGTCTTCCCTCCCTTCCCAAGTTGCCAGTCGTCGCACTCCACTCACCCAAAACGACCAAACCTCACTCCCTATCCCCTACTGCCAACCCCCAAACCAAACCCCCAAAAACCAAACCAAACCAAACCAAACCCCCAAAACCAAACCCCCAACCAAACCCCCAACCAAACCAAACCAAACCCCCAAAACCCAAACCCCCAACCCAACCCAACCAAACTGTACCAGCCCTACTAAAGGTATACATAGGTACCTATAAGTACGTGTTATCGCAACAGGGTATTGTGGCATCACATCCCAGTTTTTCCCTACCTAAGGTATTAAAACGTGGTTTCGAAGCCACATCTATACAGTATCCACGAACGACCGTCACCGTCACGAACGGCCGTCCGAACCAAACCACACGGGTCCTGTTCTTTTTTCCCGACCGAACGCTCCCACGTGTTGTGTTGTGCTGTGCTGTGTTGTCGCGACATTGATTGGGCGAGAACGGCGTAGCCGGGCGAGTCTTGTAGAAAATAGGCTTAGCGCTAGGCTCAGCGAAGGTGAGTCTCAGCGCTCAGCTCTCAGCGCTCAGCGTCTAGCGGGCTTCACAAAGCACTTGTTTGTTGTTGGCGCTCACGCTCTCAGCAGCGCTCAGCTTCTCAGCGGAGTCTCACGTTCTTCTGCGGAGTCTTAAAGAGGATTTTGCAGGGCTTTCGTCACAACAGGTCGAGAGCTCTTTTCCATCAGGGACCGGGATCACTGTTGTCATTCTGTCTCTCGTCGTGTGTTCATCAACGTTGGCTCTGGGTGTGGCCTTAATCTGGGAACGTTGGGCCTTAACAACGTTGTTGGGTTTAACTCCACTGTGAGTTCACGGTCACGGCTTTCACCACGGCTTTCACCGTTGGCTTTCACGATTGGCGTGCATTATCGTAGTAAGGTTTCTTTACCGGCGGTTTCTTAAGCTTGCGTTAAATCAAGCCTTAAGTCTGCTTGTCGTGTGCTCGTGTGCTTCGCTCAATTCACGTTTCGTTTCGTCTTGTTTCCCTTCTTGCGCTTGCTGGCTTGTGCTGGTTGGTGTTCTCTCACGCATCTTCGGGCTCCATCCTCAGCTTCTTTGGGGTTGGGCTAGGTGTCTCTTTTGCACATCACCCTTGTACGCCGACGTTGGTGCGCTTCGCCTGCTCGTCAAAGGACCAACAGGCAACTTTCGTCCTCAAGCCACCTCGAAGTGCACTGCGCGGTTCGCCTTGTGTGTCGTCTGCTGCGGCATAATACCACCTTCTTTGCAGCTTCTTTTCTTTACTGTAGTGCTACGCACACCACCACACTTGCACATGTCCGCGGACGACGACGACGATGATGCCCTGGCGCAAAAAAAGGCAGCCACCTACATCGAAGCGCACTGGCGCGGGAGGCGCGTGCGCGCGGCGTTCAAGTCCGCAATGGTTCAGAAACGAAAACACCACGGTCTGGCCAGACGCGAATTTCTCATGTTCAACGCACAGAAATACTGGAAGAAATCCGGCTTGGCCATGCACACTATCGAGCACATCACCAACCTGGTACGAAAGAGGAGTTTCGACGCAAAGCAACGGAAGTTCGAGAATAAGCTTTCGAAGCAGCAGGATGGCTCCACAATTACGCACACCGTCGACGACGAGGAGGCGCTCATGGATCTCGACTACAGACACCAAGGTGACGCCGACGCGTACACCGCGGAGGCGCTGCTGACACGTCAAGCGCTTCGCAAAGACCCGGAGATATGCAAGGGCATACGAAAGTGGTGGGACACATTCGACGTCGAGGAGCCCAAGGACACGATGAGCATACACGACTACGCGCACATGCACTTCCTGCTGGACATCTCGATGCACGAAATGGGATTCAATCTCCCCGACGATCAGCTGCTCGCGGATGTGCTCGAGGACTGGGCGGAGGACTGCATGGGCGCCCCGACAATGACGTACCATGCGTTTGAGGAAGCCATCTTCGAGCTCACCGACCTTTGGACCTACACAACAGAACGGCGCGAGTACGTCAACTTTCTCAAAGACACTCTTGAAAAAGCTCTCCATATCACGGACAACAAACCCAAACTCGAAAAACGATTAGAAAGATTGGAGTCTAAGGCGGCGATGTTAATCAGAGGTAAAATTGGCGGTGCCATTGGCTCTGCAAAAAATCCCGCGACGGTGGCGAGCGGATCGACGCTGGACGTGTCGAGCACAGCGGCCGCGACAGTGGCGAGCGGATCGACGCTCAACGTGTCGAGCACAGCGGCCGCGACAGTGACGAGCGGATCGACGCTCGGCGTGACAGTGGCGACCGACGCGACGGTATCTGCGGGCGGCGACGTGTCAAGGACGAGCACGGGCAAGACGACCGTGACGTCGACCGGCTCCGACATCTCCGTGTCGGCGCCGAGCGCAGACGCGAAGGTGTCGATCACGTCCAGCGGCTCGACGACGGTGACGAGCGGCGACGACGTCGACGTTATCGCGGAGGACGCGGTGACAATCACGTCAGGCGAGGGCGGCATGCGTCTGCAGTCGACTGGCCAGCTGGCCGCGTCGTGTAACGGCGCGATGCAGCTGAGCAGCACGACCGGACCGATGTCCCTGAGCACGGGCGCGGGCGGCGCGTCGCTGGTGTCGCTCGGCGCAGTCCTCGTGGACGCTGACGGCTCTGGCACAGGCGGCCTCGAGGTCCGCGCCGGCGCATCGGGCGTGGACGTGGACGCGGCCAGCGCCGCGACGGTGACGAGCGATGCGTCGGTGAGCATGACGAGCGCGGCATTTACGACGGTGGCGAGCGGATCGACGCTGGACGTGTCGAGCACAGCGGCCGCGACAGTGACGAGCGGATCGACGCTCGGCGTGTCGAGCACAGCGGCCGCGACAGTGACGAGCGGATCGACGCTCGGCGTGACAGTGGCGACCGACGCGACGGTATCTGCGGGCGGCGACGTGTCAATGACGAGCACGGGCAAGACGACCGTGACGTCGACCGGCTCCGACATCTCCGTGTCGGCGCCGAGCGCAGACGCGAAGGTGTCGATCACGTCCAGCGGCTCGACGACGGTGACGAGCGGCGACGACGTCGACGTTATCGCGGAGGACGCGGTGACAATCACGTCAGGCGAGGGCGGCATGCGTCTGCAGTCGACTGGCCAGCTGGCCGCGTCGTGTAACGGCGCGATGCAGCTGAGCAGCACGACCGGACCGATGTCCCTGAGCACGGGCGCGGGCGGCGCGTCGCTAAGGCCAACAGCTCAGGCCAACTCGGCTCTTGGCTCAGTCGGTGGCAACGGGTCGGGCCGACTCGGCTCAGGTCAATTCGGGGATCGCAATGGCTCGGGCCAACTCCACACGGTCTTATTGACATTACCGCAGTCAACACAACAGGGTCGGCACTTCTTGCGAGCCCCAGGCCAACTTCCTGCGGTGACAGAGCATGAGTATTCCGGGGCTTCACGATCGCCGCTGGCACATGAGAATACGCATACTTCGGTTTCTCATCCGCAGTCAACACAGCAGGGTCGACACTTCTTGCGAGCCCCAGGCCAACTTCCTGCGGTGACAGAGCATGAGTATTCCGGGGCTTCACGATCGCCGCTGGCACATGAGAATACGCATACTTCGGTTTCTCATCAACAAGACGACCGGCGTTGGAAGATCACATACTTGCCTAATTTTGGATACACTCGCCCCGGTCCATACTACCGTACGACCTTAGCATTCGATTCATCTAGTTCGCACACGCAGCCGTCACATATGAGAGGGCCCCGAGCGAATGGTCTTAAGAGGGTGCCTCGCGAGCTGAGCGACCGTGACGAAGACTACGGCGATCACCTGAAACCATCTGATGATCCTCCTCGAAGAGTGGTTAGCGCTGCGATGACCCGGCCATCCGCCGTACCAAAGCTGCCTGAACTTTCCACGATACACGACGAGCAAGCTAATAAGACGTCACTCGAAAAGCCTACATCTGTATCGGCGCGCTTCAGCTTTGAGATTAAGCTTCCACCAGCGCGTGGTGCGATAAGCGCGCCACAGCAAAGCGCGCGGCAGCAAAGCGCGCGGCAGCATAGCGCGCGGCAGCATCTGGCAGCATCCGGCGGCTCCGGCTACAGCCTAGCTCAGCAGAGGATTCAAAGTGCACGAGGGAGAGAGGTGGCCATGCCGCCATCTTCTCGACACGTGGCGTTGCAGACGGTGAATGAGAGCAGCAAGGAGCCCAACTCGCATCTATTGCTATTCGAGGATCTGCCCCCCACATTGGCAAGGGCGCCACAGATCTCCGCTCGTCGCCGACCTCACGGCGCGAATCCTGTGAGAGGCATTCGTCGCCATAGCGCGAGGACACACGACTTAACGCCGAGGGAGACGCGTGTACATTAATGAAAATGTAAAATTCTAATGTTCGTGAAAACTGTGCGTGGAGGAGAGAAGCGAATGGCGCCATCATAAATTTCCTTCTTACCTAAGGTTAAGAACTAAGGACTAAGGCTTAAGGACTACAGTAAAGTGAGAGCTCGCCTTGAGGCCGCATTCCCAGAAGTCCCAGACAGAGAATCAGGATCCCAACCCGTTCCTGGTCGACCACCTCTCATCTCAATAAATGACGTCTCCAAATGAGACCCTTGAATCTTCTGCTTGAATCTATCCCGCTGCACTATCCGGCCTGAAAAACTGTGAAAGCCCTCTCTGGCCTCTGCCTCCTCCTCCTCAGGCTGTCAGGCTGTCAGGGACTTTGTTTTGGATTGTCACCTGAATCGTGGCCTAGCTAAACCTTTAGGGGGGAAACCAACCAGGGAAATGGTCGGCCTTGGGAGGATCGAAGAAACAGCCACGGAAGAAACAGCCACGGGGGATCCCTTGCCGGCCTGAGGTCCCACCCCCCCCCATGGCACCGGGAGGTCAAAAAGGTTGGTCAAAAGCCATCCGTATAATAGATCCGTTGACTTTTTCAATCTTTCTAGGGGTCACTAGTGGTATACCTTCAATTTCCACGCCCAGTGCAAAAGTCCCCCTAACCTTAGTTTTAATTAGTTTAGTAACCGGTTTGGCCTTAAAGGTTTTGCGGCCTTAAGTTGCGAATCTATGTATGGCGCCTTACCTTAAATAGTCTAAGTAAGTAAGTCTTGGTGGCCACTCACGCATATTCATATTCATATTCCTATTCATAGTATACGTGATCCTTCGTTATCCATCGTGATTAGGTTTAATAAGGCTCGTCATACCGCTCCGTTTGGTTTGGTTTGGTTATACTCCTAGTTCATCATGAGTATATCCAACCACCTGACGCGTTCGCAGTTCTTCCGCCAAGACCTCGCACACACCGTGTTTCTCATGGCGTCCAAAGGTCAGAAACCTGAGAAACTCATCGCGTACGACGTCGTCGACAAGGCGGGACGCGAACTCGACTTCAGAAGACTGTTCGAGCTTGTGTGTGAAGGACTCACAGGTGAATACTCAAACGAGTGCGTGAATGACGTGTACACCCGCGAGAAAGAACTCGGGCGTGTCGGGAACGGGCAGCAGCCGTCTCCACCAAGTCTTGCCGATACTGGTGCTGATGCCGAGTCAACAGAATCGCCAGCCACGACAACAACAGGACCGTTGGCAAGTCGACACCGCAACTACATCCCCACGCCGCCGATCGTGTTGGGCACCATGTGGCTCCTGCCGCTGCTAGCCAAACTTTTACGTAAGCTCGGCGAACACGGGCAGGGCGACAAGATGGAGAAAGGCTACGCAATACTCTTGGATTTCATGGAGTGCGAGCTTCACTCCGTGAAGTACTACGCCCTCGAAGCAGTCATCGCTGTACTGGGCACTGACCCGCAGTTCGATCGCAAGGCGAAGCAACGGCTGAGGCAACTGGCCAAGGGCGTGCTCGAGGAGGCACGAGGAACAGCGAGGGGAGTGCAAGAGCGGCGCATGAGCCCGGGTTGGTTTGCTGTGTGCTGGGCTGCCTCCACCACACATCACAACGACGACAACGACGAAGGTGGCGGTTTGGAGGGATTCCAGAGGCAGTGCATCGACATGCTGAATGCGCAATTCGATGCCGCCTTGTCGAACGGAGATGTTAGCACCATAAACCTTGGCTTGCTGTACGCGATCGGTAGTATATGTCCGCCAGCGCTCATTGACAACGCGCAGAATCTGCTGAGTGCCGCGATTACACGCGACATGAGTGGGTCAGCGTGGAAGGAGTCCGAGATACATGACCACATGCTTGCCATGCGGATGGCGAAAAATCTCAGCTCTATGATCCGCAAGTACCTCCCCGAGGCGGGGCACGAGCAGGCGCTTGACCGCCTGGCAGACGTGACCGCGCTCTACCTGAAAGCCGCGAGCCGCCGCGCAGTGTCGGGGACAAGTGACCAATGGATTAGCGTCAAGCTGTTGGCACTGGAAGCTCTCTCAAAATGCGCACAGAGCAAGTCCATGGCCGAACTCATCTCGTTCCTCACCGAGGATGACCCCAGCACGGTGAGGCGCACCGTCCAGGCGCTGTCGAAGTGTGTGGGACTGAAGCCCACCGTCCACGAGATTGTCAAGGCGGGTGCACGCACCGCCGCGGAGTCGCTTGACCTGCTCGCTAACAGTCTGCGCTACCTCACGGAAAGCGACAACGCCGCGCGAGAGATGGTGGTGAACAAGCTAGAGGACGAGATGTATCACGGTACAGAAGAGTTTCGACGCACGTCGCAGAGGTTGCTGACGGAGATGGGAGGCTCATCCGCGATGCGCAAGCTGCAGAACCGCACCGAGACGGTCGAGGTGTACCGAATTGCGATGAAAGAGGCTGAGGCGACGATGTCAGAACAGTTTCGCGCGACAATGGGCGACGCTGCGCGCGGGTTCAACATTGCGCTTGCGATGGACGTGGCAGTGTTCCTCGTCGGCGTGGCGCTCATCGTGGCAAGCGGCATCATTGCCATCCGCAACAATGACATGTCGTCGATGGCAGGGGTAGGTGTGACGGGCGGGACTGGTGTGCTAGCAACGCTGTACTCGCTGCTCGTGGCGAAGCCTCGGGAGAAGGTGCAGATGGCTGTGGATCATCAGATGTACCTGAAGGTGGTGTTCTTAGGCTACCTGCGGGAGTTGCACCAGCTGGATCAGAGCTTCACGCGCCGTATGATGGAAGACTCGGCGTTAGATCAGTCAGAGATGACAGGGTATACTGGCGCCATCCGCACAACGATGAAGGACGCACTCGACCACCTCGTGAAAAACATAGAGACTCACAAAAAGTACGCCGAAAGGACGCCTGGCCGGGCACGAGGAGGAGGAGGAGGAGGGGGGCGCGGCCGCATAGGCGCGATTCGCGAAGATGGCACGGTCGGCGACAGCAGCCCCAACGCCGTCACGCCTTTTACAATGGAGGAAGATTTAGAGGCGAGTCTCCAGTCTGCCGCAGACAACGTGCCCGCTGGGGCGGCGAGAGTTGGCTGGTGATTTCGTGCGATGGATTCTTTCTTCGTGTGAAAACATCGAGTGTATGTAGGTATATGTCAGATGCATGAATAAATTATGTTAAAATATGCAAACTTTTCACTTTTCAAATTTATAACTAAAGTAGTGCTACGGTCCAGCAGGGGCGGCGTCTTCCGCTTCCGCGCTACTGGCTGGTGCCGCGGCTACGAGCCTGTCCAAGTCGACGAGCGCGTGCGGCCCCAGCTGATCCAGTGCGATGTTTTGCGCAATGTATTCCATCACCCCCTTCTTGCCCGAAGCGTCGCGCGTGTATCCGTCGCCGGCATACAGCTCACGGAGGTCGCACGTGTGCCACAGGAACGCGCGCACGTCGAAGAGTGTTCCCTCAGACTCCGCGAGCCTATCCGCCGTCGTGTACCTCGGGTCGCTCGTGCCCGCGTTCTTCACTTCCGCGAGGTCGAACGGCGCACCCTTTACGATTTCCGCGAGAGGCGTGGATTTCAGCGCATCTCGTTGTCGCTCAAGGATATCCTTCAGCGCTGGATAGGTGGCGGCAATAACGTCAAGCGCCCCGTCCCAGTCGGCGAGCTTAAGCGCTTCGCCCGACGTGAACACTGCCAGACGGAACCGCGTCCCTTTTGCTCGCTCGCTTGCGACGAAAGAGGCTTCGTATCCGATAGCGTTGAGTACACCGTCTTCGTCTAAGCCGCCAAGCGTTTTCAGTCCGTCTTCCCCCATGAGAAACACGAGACGTCTATTAGGATCCGGCGTTAATGTTTCAAAGTCTGCTGCTGCGATCCCCCGGAGTACACGCCCGCATAGCGCGGAGGACTGCGAGGACACGCGAGTGGGATCTCCCGCAAGCAACGCGTCGGCGTAATCGGCCGGCGTCGTCATAAGAAAAAAATAAAAGCCACAGTTGTCGCAAGCCCCGGAAATAAAACCCGCAAAACCGGCCGCAAAGTCAAACGAAAGCGGGACAGAAAAAAAAAAGGAAGCCCCACGCACTCACGCACTCATCAGGTGCCCCCCTCGCATTCTCGAACTTACAGTAAGAGAGGCCGTCGGAGGAAGTCGGAACTATCGTAGAACTACGTACTGTACGCGGCCTGCAGGAACAATATTAATACTGTACCAGTCCGCAGAACGGGCCACAAGGACCGTCGGGCTCTGGCGTCACGCCAGTCGTGGCGTCTGGCGACTGGCCTCTGGCGACTGGCGAGTGGCTGTCAGGCGATCCCACCTCCAGTTGCCAGTGGTTTGTTTCGCGCAACAACGCGGGTATGTACCTTACCAGCCAGTGGTCCTGAGAACCTGTCCTGAGTGCCTCAGCATTTCACTATTTCAGCAAGGCCTCAGCTGTCAGCGCACAAAGAAACACCACAACACCTCACCCCAACCTGCTCGTCATTCGTCAATCAATCCTGCAGTGCTCCTTTCCTCCCCTTTTCCCCTTTCCAGAAGCCAGAAAGAAGGTCGAAGGCTGAACGTCGAGATGCACCGCATATAAAAATCTAATGTACCGGACGCCGCTTCGACGAGAAACACACATGCGACGACGCGATTTTGAAACAGTCGGCCGGTAAACTTTATGATAAGCTAGTACCACCTTAATTAATTTGTGTGCGTACGATGGCCATATTTGATCATATCATATTCAAATATAAATGGGTGATTTTGATTAATTGATTCATCATTTCATATATATTCCTAATCCCAATTCCTTCAGTAGTTGTCAACTCGATCAAACATCTCCTCGAGCTCCTCGAGAGCCTAGTACCCAATACCCATGAGTGCTACGAGAACGCCAACCACAGCACCACCGATGGCCGCCGCCGAATCTGCGCCGGAGGAAGACGATGGCGGAGATGGTGGTGGTGATGGTGGTGGAGAAGGAGGAGAAGGAGGAGAAGGAGGAGAAGGAGGAAGCGGCGGCGCGTTGTCGTAGAACGTGAAGGAGGAATACGCATTATCATATTTCACCACACCATGATTGGCATCACTCAGTAAGTCGAGGAATGTGCATGCGTAGAAGGAGGAGGCGGAGGGAGATTCGGAGTAGGAATCGCCATAGACGTACACATTGTGCCCAAAGGATTCCCCATCCAATGCGCGATTGCCCTGAAACGTGCACAACGTAAACGTCGACGAGGATCCAGCGCCCAAGGACACCGCGCCTCCTTGTATCTGTGTGGGTTTTACGGGTATCAGCCATTCAGGTAATGTGGCGCGTGTGTGTTTGGTTGTGTGGGCGAGTCGTTGTTAGTGTCGTTGATGTTGTATGTGGTTGTTCCACCTCTCCACCCGCCGCCTTGATGATACGCGTCCGCATATAACGAGGCTGTTGTTGGTGCTACCGCCGCTCCTCGTCGCAATTGATGGCGTGTTGTTGTTGTTGCTGCTGCTGCTGTCATGTGATGTCGCGCTGTCGCGGTGATGGCGATGCGACTGACTGGCTCAGCGACGTTGACGGACGGTAGGCGCTTGGCTGTGTACACGAACGGCAAAGACGAAACGAACGATCCAGTCCTAGAACCATCGTATTGTCTTGTTGTGATGAGCCGAGCTTCAATACTTTTTCTTTGTCGTCGATCGTCATCTGTCCGCACGCACATATCGAAGTGCAGCTTTGGATGTCCGCGACGTTCGAACGAGATTTACCTACAGCCACAAGCAGCAACGCTGCGATACCACCAAGGCGGAGGCGACTGAGCGCACGCGTAGATACGCAGCGCGAGTTGTCGTCCGTTCACATGTCGGAACATATTCTCATGATAATCATTCGTGACGCGTGTCAGAGACGACGACGGCATTCACAAGTGAATGCCCATGACAGCAGCGCCGCCTGGTCCAAGCAGCGCAGCCCGAGGCTGCCTATCAGGCTATCATCACCATCAAGCGAAGGTTCGTTCGTTTTCCATAAGAATGATGATGAGGTTGCGTCGCGCGCCAGACAGACGCCGATACCGCCGTCGTCGCCGTACGTGAAGTAAGTCTCGCGAGCATAGCCATCATCACGATGGAGTGTGACAGCAGCAGCACCACCAACAACAGCAGCATGAGAGAGAGAAAGCGTATGGAGGTGTGTTTTCGCTTGAGCAACCGCTTATTCGTAAGACAAAGACGTACCTGTGCTTCGTTGTTTTCAAACGTGCACGCCGTAAAACTCGACACGGTCCCGTACGTGTAAAGAGCACCTCCTCTCTGTTGTTTGGTGCGACGGAAGAAATCAGCATGCGTCGTCGAGGGGAAGCGTAGCGTAAGTGTGCGAGTATGTGAAAGAGACGGTGGAGAGTGTCGTTGTGTTAGTGAATGTGTATCTCGAGTCGTTCCTGCAAAATAAGCAAGCAAAGATATTATAGCGACAGAGCGCGAACGGCGGTGGCGCCATACACTACCAGTCAGGTAGGTATATCGCACGCATCAACACACATCACAGACAAAACGCGTGTAACGAACCGCAGTCCGTCGCTCGTCCGAATCACAAACTGACAGACGGTGGTGGAGGGCCCGCGAGAGATCAAGTGGCGAATCAAGGCAGAATGAGCACCGCTGGCAGTGCTCATTCGGCGCCGCTTCCGCATCGGTCGGAATTCACGCCGTCGTCGAGGGCACTGCCGGCACCATCGGCTTGGCCCGACCGAGGGGATTTCGCTTTACCTTTTTCACACAAACGTGCTCATTTCGCTCGGGCTCTGGAGCAC
Organism: Pycnococcus provasolii; assembly: GCA_938743325.2. Taxonomy (NCBI): domain Eukaryota; kingdom Viridiplantae; phylum Chlorophyta; class Pseudoscourfieldiophyceae; order Pseudoscourfieldiales; family Pycnococcaceae; genus Pycnococcus; species Pycnococcus provasolii. The sequence continues at coordinate 430,888 of OW568894.1, forward strand.
ACAGTGCTACCAGTCACTTTGGAGACTCCTCATCCGCATGAGCCACCTCCAACGCTCCGCTAGAGCTGGGGGTGCAAGTCCGTTATGGCTCTCCTTTTCGGGATTTTGGGTTCCTCAGGTTTTTACTTTTTGACGTGTAACGTTCAGTTCAGGCAGAATGAGATTGATAGGGGAAATTGGGAGAGGAACGTACCGGAGATGATCCCCCTGTCGCCTTGTTTCCAATGAAGCGGCACGAAGTGAATGTCGCCTTGCCGCTTGATGATGCATACACCGCCCCTCCTATATTTGGAACCGTGTTGTCCTTGAATATCACGTTCTCGAAGCGAGTCGCACCCGTCTCGTAGGCATTGACAGCACCTCCATCATCCGTAGTCCATGTCTTCTTGCCGTTCACCAGAGCGAGTTTCTCGAACACTACCTCGGCAGTGCTGTACTGAGTCGTCTTCACCTGGAAGTGCCGGACCAAATCCTTCGCGTCCAGCATACACGTTCCAGCGGCCACCGTGCCAGATACCACGAGCGACGTCGACGAGCACGCGCCCACGATACGCACGGCGTACTTCAGGATGATTCCTCCTAACGGCACAGATACATATCCTGGGGTCGTCGTGTAGACGATGTCGTTTGTGATTCGCAAGGTGCTCGGCCCGCTGGCCTTGTCGTGCACAGCCTCCTTAAACTGCGCGAACGTCGCAACGTCGACGGTGGTTTCGGCCAGGCTCAGCTCAGGCCACGTCACACCGGCCATCGCGAGAAGTGCGATGGCAGCAACGACATTCCCACGCGTCGCGCGTCTCATCTTGATTGCGAGTGAGAGTGAGCTCCTGCTATACTTTCAGCAGCCCGCACGCACGGAAGTCAGCAGGTGCGAAATTGCGAAACCCTTGAGCACACACACACCTACCTACCTGCAAGGCAGCAAGGGACAGCAGATATGATGATGCTAACCTTAACAACACAGTACTGCAACTACTAATAACGCAGGTTGGTGAAGAATTAAGATGCACCACCACCGCCTGAAAAAAGAAAAGAAAGGATGGCACACACACTGCCGGCACACTGAAGGCACACTGAAGGCACAGGCGCACACCACGCACACCACGCACCGCACGCACGCAGTTAATGATGAGGCACCAATGTTCCCGGTGCCCAAGAGAGAGATCAGAGAAGAGGGGGAAACGCCCACGTGCGAGGGGCCGAGGGAGAGCCGAGGTGCTGTGGTGATGTCAGTGGGGAAGGCGACCAAATACTGTGGGCCGGACGATGAGACTTCTTCGGGAAGAAGACGAATCAAATGGATCAAATTTTTTAATTTGTTGGCTTCGAAGTTCCGTTCACCTGTTCCGTTCCGTTCAGCCTGTCATCTCGAAGGAGGTGCTCGAAGGAGGTCGTGGATCCTCGCGAAGACAAAGATGCTTGCAGGAAGGTGTTTCAGGAGGGTTTTGCCTTGAAACTTGAAACGTTTTCACACTGGCACACTCTCACATCACGTAAGAATAGTTCTTATTGATGATTGCCACCTCTCTCTCTCTCCTCACTCCAGCTTTGATTTGAACAGTTGAAAGCGGATTTGAACAGTTGCCCCACCTTGCAGCCTTGGCAAAGGTCCTTGGCAACCTCGCTCGCCCCTCGTGAATCCCTCTCCCTCTCAGACGCAGACTCAGAGTCGGAGTCGGAGGTTGTGCAGCTTGAAGCTTGAAAAGGCCGCGTCAGGTTTCAGGTTTCACAAGCCGCTTCCTCCCTAGTTCTACCTCAGCAAAACACCATGGCGTACAACCCTTTCGTTGGGAATACTATGGCGCCGGTTCCTAGGTCGAAGGCGCGTGCGTTTGCGTCGGCGTCTTTCGACTCCGACTCCGACTCCGAAGACTCCTCCTCCTTCCCAACCGCACAACACGGTGGTTCTGCTGGCGGGTTTCGCGGCTCGAGTGCTTATGGGGGGGCCACAGCAGCCAGGCCAGGTCTAGGTGGCGCTAGCCAGGGCTTGGTGGGGGCGAACCTTGTGCCCGTCGGCGCCTCCGGGGCGGCCGTTGAGCGGCCGCAGCCGCTCGTCAACGCCGCGCGAACGCGACGCGGATTCTCCGCCGTGCTTGACGAGGAGGCGGAGATCGCCGCGGGAGGATCGTTCGGACTCTCGCCCACGAACAGCAACGAAAACGGAAAGGCACCCATCGTGTACGATGCCGTGCCGGCGTACGGCGTGCCGCGCGGCTTTCAGCCAGTGCAGACACCTCGGGCACTGAAAGCGAACATGGCGAGCGCCCAAGACTCCGACGACGACAGCTCGACGTTGTCAACGCCACTGGCCTTCGGCGGACCGTCGACGAGCGGAAGCACCGCGGCACAGAGGCAAAAGTACCTCGTCACACCCGCAGCACGAGGCCGCATGACGCAGTGCTACGTCACGCGCGAGCGAGGGTGGGTGGGCCACTTCCCCAAGTTCTGCATGTTCACGAGTGACGGCGACCAGTTCCTGCTGTCCGCAAGAAGGAAGAAGAAGAGCAAGACGTCGTACTATCTGCTCTCGCTTGACCGCAACGACGTCTCGAAAGGAGAGGACGTGTACTTTGGCAAGCTGCGCAGCAACTACGTCGGAACGGAGTTTGTGCTATACGACAACGGAACGAAGGACCCCACGAAGGCGGCGTCGGCAAAGGAGGCTGCGCTCGGCGACAAGGGCAAGGGCGCCGCGGCGCATGGACATCTCATCCGCGAGATGGCTGCGGTGCGCTTCAAGCAGACGGCGCTTACCGCGAGCGGAGGCCCACGCGCGCTCACGGCCATCCTGCCGCTTGACGACAATACGCGACAGCCGCTCGGGGAGGGACGGCAACTAGGAGGCGAGGAGACGCTCGTTGATAGCTACCTCGCATCGAAGAATGGCGTTCCGCGCATGCCAATTGTCGCGTTGAAGAACAAACGGCCGAAGTACGACGAGCGCATCAAGGCGCACACGCTCGACTTCAACGGCCGCGTGACGGAGGGTAGCACGAAAAATTTCCAGCTGTGCGCGTCAGGCGTCGATCCGAGCGACTTTGACAAGGACGACGCGGATGGCGCGGTGGTGCTTCAGTTTGGCAAGTGCGGGACGAACACGTTCGCGCTTGACTTTTCGTGGCCGATGAGTCCGATGCAAGCTTTCGCCATCGCGCTGTCGAGCATTGACACCAAGCTGTGCTACGTGTTGTAGATACCGTACGTATAGCTCGCTGAATGTGTTGGTGTTGATTGAGAGCTCTGACTGATGTTACTAAATAATATCTTTTGAAGTTTCCATGAAATCCTATTATACACTGGAAGGAAGATATTTATGTAATCGGTACCGGTATGTATGGACATACTATATTCCAACCTTCCGTTATGATTAGGGTTTTGATTAGGGCTTTTGATTAGGGCTATGATTAGGGCTATGATTAGGGTTATGTTTAGGGTTAGGGTTAGGGTTAGGGTTATGATTAGGGTTGAAGTTTTTTTTTGTTGGTCTTGTCTTCCAAACAAACTTTTTCGGCGGCGGCGGCGGCACCTTGGCGGCGGCGTTGTTGAATTTGTTTTTTTGGATCATGTTGGAACGTATGGATTTGGCGCTGCAAGCTATCGTTCATCGCGCGTCTTTGGAAGTGCTTGGTCCTCAACGAACCTCTAGTAGGGTATCTGCGTCTGCGGCGGGAACTCCAACAACAGATCCCGATTTCGCCGGCGATTTGGAGAACTTTGCCATCGTGAAGGACACGTCAAATGTCGCAGAGCTCGAGAAGGTTGCGCGCCAACTCCGGTGGAACCCGCACAAACTCGCGTCGTCAGCGCCGTCGGCGCGTGTTCTCGACGTGAGAAAGAGACACCAAGCTCAGGAAGCCGCGGCGGCTTCCTTGAAGAAACATGGGACTGCTGCCGCAAATGCTGCCGCAGGTGCTCCTGACAGCGATTCTGACGACGACTCCGACGACTCGAACGCCGCGCCTACTCACGCTCGTGCTTTAGAGTCTGAGGAGACACAAAGACGAAACATCGTGCACGCCGCCATCGCCTCGAACGGACAGTACCTACGCAAACCTGGGAAGGCGAGAGGGAACGACGACGACACGGACACGGCGGGGAAAAACTGGTTCCACATGCCCGCGGCGAACATGACACCCGAACTGAAACGGGACCTGCAGGTGCTCAAGCTACGTGGTGCATACGACCCGAAGCGGTTCTACAAGGGAAACGACGGAAAGAAACTTCCCAAGTACTTCCAGATGGGAACTGTCGTCGAGGGTGCAACAGACTACGGAGTACCTGAAGCACGACTCACGCAGCGGGAGAGGAAAAACACGCTCGCGGAGGAAATTCTGCACGACGCGAACATCGCGGCGTACCGGAAGCGCAAGTTTCAGCAACTTCAGAGCGAGAAAGTCCCGCGCAAGATTAAGCGTGGGAAGGTGGAAGCGAAGAAGAAGAAGAAACACAAGAAACTGTAATCATGTTACATAAACAATACAATAAAACACTGCGGTGACTTTTGCTCATATCACCTTGGGTCGTCGCCCATATAGATACTTTCGTACATGCGGCGTATGCGTGCTGGAGAGAGGCCGAGTGCCCATCCAAATCCTATGCAAGCGTGTGCGTACGTCGCCTTGATTTCCCCACCCAGCTCGACGATGCGCCGTCCGCTCGTGCGCGCGGGTAAGTGGCTCTGCACAATGCGACGCCTTCTTCCTGTCTTCGCGCCACTTTTGTGCATACGCAAGCACAGATCGGCGTCTTCCATAATGGCAAGTTTCTCGTCGTAGCCGCCGACTTGTTTGAAATCTTCCCTTCGAACGAAAATGGACTGGTCGCCAAATACCACGCGTAGTCCACGGCACGCGTCGTACGGCTTTAAGAGGAACGGGTAGATCCACGTTTTGTTTGCGTTGTGCCACGAGCTGAACTTCATGACTTTGTCGTTGTTGGTCTGTCTGGTGTCGTCCACAATCACAGGCCTGAAGGCGCCCAAGGCGACGTCAGGTTTTGCGAGCTGTCTTCTCGTTTCCTGCACGAGCTGAGGCGGCACGCGCGTGTCCGCGTGAACGAAGCACACGATGTCCCCCTTGGCGGCGTTTGCACCTAAGTTTTGCTGGCTCGATCGTCCGCGTGGCGATCGCGTGATGACTCTGTGCGCACCCGCCTTGCGAGCAATTTGTGCGGTTTTGTCAGAGTTTCCCTGCGCGACGACGACAAGTATTTCGTGCACGGGTGGACTGCACGCCTTGAGCGCCGCGATGGTACTTGCGATGGATTTCTCCTCGTTGAGCGCGGGAATCACGACGGAAACCTTTTGTGCATCTGCATTGACCTTTTGGTCGTCCCCGCCTAGGCCCAGGCCCATGGACTCCCCCAGGCCCAGGGGTCTCTTGGGTTTCTTGAACATGATATGTAATGCCAAGGTAATCAAATCAATGAGCCTCAAGTGAATAAAATAAAACAAAACAAGACGTCCAAGGTAATAAATCAAATCAAACGTATGTAGTTGCCTTCTTATTTCTTAACTATATATGTTTAAGGTAGTATATGCGACAAATGCCGACGACATCTAAAGAAAGCCGCATGACAACAACAACATGGATGCCGACGACATCGTCGCACCAAGTTATGTGATGTGATGTGAAATCCGACTCTTCGAAGAGGAAGAGCCCGTGAACCCAACCTTCCAAGGGGCCCATCACGTGATCCCTCCCCTCGGCAGCTCGGAGCGGAACCCCGAATAATCTCTCCTCGATTTATTTATGAAGTTGATTTCTAACCCCTAACTTAGCCATGGGGATCGCCAAAAAAAGAAGATTTTCGAGGGCGAATCTTCGTTCCCCTACAAGGTTTCCTTATTACAGTTGTGAAGGAATGGAATAAAGGGGATCCACAATGGAACGAGTGACTTTGACCATGCTATGCTTTGGATGAGACCTGATGATTGATTGCTGATTGATGTGAGAAGCCCTCCCCCTCTCATCACCCCTCTTATCCCTTCCGGCCCCACCCAGTGCACTCCCCCCACCCAGTTGGATGTGATGGGTGGGGTACCGGTCCCGCAAACTCTCCTCGTCCGCACAACTGTTCTTTGGATCCAGGGAGGGGAGGGCTGCAGGGGGGCCCTGTATCTATCTACCCGGGGTGTATCTTTCCTCCCTGCATATCCTACCTCAACAAACCATGGCGTCCTGCAAGTGCTCGTCTTCGAATATGCGTCTCTCCTCGGCTCGCCGTGTTCCCGCACGTGTTGCCCGTGGTGCTGCCGTGTCGCGCCGCTCCAACTTCTCGCAGGCGCTCAACACCGTCGTCGTCGGACTCGCGGCGGACTCCGGATGTGGCAAGTCGACGTTCATGCGTCGTATGACGCAGGTGTTCGGAGGTGACCCCGCGCCTCCCGCCGGCGGAAACCCAGACAGCAACACGCTGCTCAGTGACATGACGACCGTCATCTGCCTCGACGACTACCACCTCAACGATCGCGAGGGACGCAAGGTGTCCGGAAAGACGGCGCTGCACGTCGAGGAGCAGGAGTTCGACCTCATGTACGAGCAGGTCAAGGCGCTCAAGGTACGTTCTTGATGCGAATGCAACGCGAATGCGATACCCATCGGGGGGAATATAATAAAAAAATAGATACCCTGAGTTGTTTTTTTTTATTGGTGTGTGTGTGTGTGTGTGTGTGTTTCTAACCATCCACAATCATACGAAACATACAATAAACAGGACGGAAAGAGCGTGGACAAGCGCATCTACAACCACGTCACGGGCGTCATGGACGCGCCGGAGAAGATCGAGTCGCCTGAGATCCTCGTCATCGAGGGACTTCACCCGTTCGTGGACAAGCGCGTGCGCGACCTCTGCGACTTCTCCATCTACCTCGACATCTCCGACGAGATCAAGTTCGCGTGGAAGATCCAGCGCGACATGGCGGAGCGTGGACACTCCCTGGAGTCCATCAAGGCGTCCATCGAGGCACGCAAGCCGGACTTCGACGCGTACGTCGACCCGCAGAAGGAGTTCGCGGACGTCATCATCCAGGTGCTCCCCACGCAGCTCATCCCCGGAGATACCGACGGCAAGGTTCTGCGCGTGCGCATGATCCAGAAGGAGGGCAAGGAGATGTTCGACCCCTCGTACCTGTTCGACGAGGGCTCCACCATCTCGTGGATCCCGTGCGGACGCAAGCTCACGTGCTCGTACCCTGGCCTCAAAATGTTCTACGGACCTGACACGTGGTACGGCCAGGACGTGAGCGTGCTCGAGCTCGACGGACAGTTCGACAAGCTCGAGGAGCTCATCTACCTCGAGTCGCACCTCAGCAACACGTCGAGCAAGTTCTACGGCGAGCTGACGCAGCAGATGCTGAAGAACAGCGACTTCCCCGGAAGCAACAACGGAACGGGACTGTTCCAGACGCTCGTGGGCCTGAAGATCCGCGAGTTCTACGAGCTCCTGGTGGGCAAGGAGGTGAAGGTTGCCGCGTAAATTATGCGCAAGCAAAAAAACCGACACATCACAACACACGAAAGAAAAAATTAAAATTGCTTGGAGGGACATGGAGGGTGGGCAGTACACAGACAACCAACCACGTTATATGATCCTTCTGTAACCCATGTGATCGTTGTGGAAACGAAACTATTAACATGGTGTGGTATGTACGTGTTTTTTTTAGAGTTACAAGGAAGATCCGCATCAGGGAACGGCGCATTCCATCTTCGGCGACTTGGCGAGCCTGCTTGGCGGGTCGACATACGCAGCGACGAAAAACTCCGCGTTGTTCTTTGACAGGAAGCGCAGTATCTCGTGCAGCTTTGTCGTCATCACCTCCGGGATGCGCGGGTCGCCGCTGCTCTCCTTCGGGAGCAGCTCGGGCAATCTGACGAAGAAGCGTAGCAGGTGCTCGGCTCCGTACACGTCGCTCGGTTGCGTTCCTGCAGGTACGTGCCGTGCATTTTGCTCCCGCTCGTTCGCGTACAGCAGTTTCGAGTTGCACGTCTTGTCGAAAAAGACGCGCAGGCCGTCTGCGAGCTGGTTGAGCGCGTTACTTTTTTCTGTAGCCGTGCTAGCACCACCCCCGGCTGCGTTCCCTGAACTTTTCGACGCGACGAACTGCTCGAGGATCTGCGCCACAGTCGGCGACCTAGGCAGCGGCACGAGTTTGTTCGCCTCTTTCACCTGGTCGTTGTCTTCAACGAGCTGGCGCTTCAGCAGCGCGGGGAAGACGATGTTGACAGCTGTGACAGGCTCAGGCTCTGGCGCTGTTGCTGTTGCTGTTGCTGTGGCAGCGGCCGGTTCTCTAACCTTTGTCTTTGTTTTTTTGGTCGCCGTTTCCTTCTTTTGTTGCATTTTCTGGTCGTCTTTCTTCGCCTTTTTCTTATTTTTAGACACAGACACGTTCTTCGCGGCGTTATGGACAGCAGCATCAGCAGCAGCATCAGCATCACATGACGGTGATCGCTTTTGTTTTTTAGCTGCCTGCTTTGACGCCCCAGCCAAACCCAAAGAACCGCAAGCAGAAAGGACCCGTTTATTCATGGAAGTTTTCTTGCCAAGATTGTTTTTTTGTTTCCCTCCATCATCATCATCATCATCATGCTTTTTAAGATCCCCGGATCGAGGCGGAGGCAATAAAGCCGCTGCACGACGACGACGCTGAGAAGGGACGGGCATGACGACCCTGAGAAAGCTTATGTTGTGCTCGCGAGGTTAACCGGGACGTTGTGTTCGAACCCAAGAACAAGAGGGCGGGAAGGTCATTCCAGTGAGGTGCTTCCAGAAGAAGAAAAAAGTTCTACCTTAGACGCAAAGGATTGATTGGGGTTTAGGGGGGGGAGATGTGAAGAGGGATCCCAACCCCGAAATGTCGCCCGGGAATATCCCCCGTTGCTATCCCCCGTGCTTGGTCAAGTTCTTCCCCTAAGAAGTAGGGCTTCCTAGGTGTTCAGACGGGACCCCCTTCCCTTGGCCAAAAACAAACCCCTGATTGATTAGGGTACTTGGAAGAACGGAATGCGCCGCCATCCCTCGGTAACGTCATATGGCAATGTCGTCTCATCATCAGCATCAGCAGCAGCCTGCCCGTCCTAGTCAGCAGACGTCGCGTATGGCTGCTTCCAGTTCTATAGATAACAAGGACAGCGTCGACTTCCCGCTCATATGCGAAACGTGCTTAGGACCCAACCCTTACGTACGCATGCTCAAGTACCCGAACCACAAGGAGTGCCCCATCACGTCAAGACCGTTCACAGTCTTCCGATTCAGACCGGGAGGCTCCGAGTCCAGGTACAAGTCAACCGTCATATCCAAAGAGGCGGCGAAAATCAAAAACGTATGCCAGGTGTGCCTCTTCGACCTCGAGTACGGCTTGCCCAGCTCCGTCGTATCCACGCTTGGAGCAGGACCGGCGTCCGCAGCCATAGACGCGCCGCGATCCGCCGTCAACAAGGAGTACTTCTACGAAGGACTCGCGACGAACACAATTGGGGCTGGTGCAGGCGCGGGAACGCGCGCCATCGCCGCGGCGGAGGCGGCGACGACGCCGGAGAACGACGAGCACCTGCGACGTCTCGCGCGAAACCGTGCGCCGGACTACAGGCGCAACAAACACAAGCTGTGCAGCTTCTGGCTCGCGAAGAGCTGCACACGATGCCAGGATGGACACAGCTGCACATATCGACCGTGCAATGGAGACTGGGACTTTGTCGAGCTAAGCGAAGAGGAGAACGCCGAACTGCAGAAAATTCTCCAAGAGGATGGAGTCTCGGGTGCGATGAGGCGTGACGACGAGGTGATGACTCGGCTGAGGAAGGCGCTGCACCGCTCGTTCAACGGAAACGTCAAGTCGAAAATCAGCAGCCGCTACCACGGAAAGAATGATGCCATGGCGTCTGCCATGCTCGCGAAGGTGGAAGAGCGCAAAGCTGCGGCAGCAGAAGCCGGTGGCGGTGGCGGCAGCGGCGGCGGCGGCGTGGGAGGGCAGCACGATGCTTCTGCCGCCGCACATTCTGAAGCCGCCGCCGCCGCCGCCGCAGGTGCAGCGGCAGCCTACCCGAGCATGCGAGCTGACGCGGCGGGATCTGTGCACGCCGCAAAGCGTGCGCGAAAGGAATAGAAGCCCTCTTGTAACTTGTTTGACCAAAAAAATTGTTTTTCTCAAAAGGACATCAAATGTGTTGTTACTAGAGCGAAAAATCTACAGCACTACTCTACTGTTTTTTCGCCTTCTTTCGCGCGCGCATCAGTGCAACCTGCTCGACGCACGTCATGACGAAGAATAAGATTACGCCAAGCACGAACAGATTCCACACGCCCTTTAGCGATGGCATGGGGAGGTAACGTGCAAGGCCGGTCGCCTGCGCGCGCGCAAGCGCGGCAGCCTTCTCCGCCGCCTCGCGCTGAAGGCGACGCTCCGCGGCGGGTAGCAGGTAGCTCGACAGTTCCGCGCGCAGCTTCGTCTCCGCGATGGCACCCACGACTGGTATCGACCCGAAGAATTTTAGCAGAGGTTCGCGCGATGCCGTGCGGAACAGCGCAGTGAATCCGAGACCTTGCAAGTTCGCCTTGAAGCACGCCTTGCCAACGGCGACGCCGATGAAAAAGTCCCAGAAGCGCATCATGTAGAAGCCGCAGCACATGCCGCACACGTCGAACGCCGCGTTGGGCCACGAAGATAGCGCGACGACGGCGAGGAAGCCGTGCTTGTCGATGAGGTGGATCATCAGCGACTGGCTCTTGTCCCAGAGGCTGAGCTTGGACCAGTTTTTCATTTGGAGTCTTGCGAGTTCGTGGGAGACTTCGTCGTCACCGTCGCTCGCGCTTCGTCCCGCCTTTGCCGCGGCGTACGATATGGCGTACGGAGGTATTTCTCCCATTGCTGTTCCCAGTCCCCACAGCATCATGTGAGGCACGCACTTTGCGAAGACTTGCGCGAACGTCGGCGGCGTTGTTGACGGCGACGACAGGCACTTCATATCCGTTTCTCGGAACCACGCGTTGGACATGCTGTCAAAGTCCGTGGATCCACACCTTTCTGCTGCGAGGCAGATGGCGCACACTTGCGGGAACGCGAACAGCATGCCGCTGTGTAAGCCTGTACCTAGTCCGACGCTGCTTAGGATGCCTAAGCCCACCCACCACACGACGTACGCAAGATATGCGTCGACTGTGTCCAATGCGGCAGACGACTCGACGGCGTGTGCGAGTAGGTACACGACCGCCACGCCTAGAAACGCGACGACGGTTTTTCTGTATTCGTGAGCGACGATGTGTGTGGCATCTGATACCCACTCCCAGACTTGGAAACCAAAATGACGGAGCACGAGAACGGGCGAGCGAAGAAGACGACACGAAGACGCAGGATCCAAATCCAAGGCCGCCGCATCATCATCATCAGACGCTGATGACGCCCCAGATCCAGACGCGACCAACAATCCTGCGCCAACATTCATGGGACGACGCTGAGACGCCCCTAACGAACGAGGGGGAGGTGGAGACTGAGACTCGAGGTCAACCATGAAGATGAAAATGAAAATGAATAAGGAAAATGAAAGACACGCGTGCTCAAGACGAACGATCTTTGGTGTTCAGTTCTTTTTCTTTTGTGTTTTTCATCGGAATAATCCTTGGAACAATTATTCGAGCTGCTTCCCGCCGGGCGTAGGGTAGGTTTCGCCTCGGGCAGGGGGGCACGCACTCATCCCGATGATGAAGGGGGATCCGGCTTTGGTCTTGGATTCGCCATGGGAGACTTTTTGGGGAGGAGGTTTCAGGTTTGGGGATCCCGGTCGGGCCCGTTTCCACACCAGACATCTGTCCCACAGTCCCACACCATCTGAGAGAGAGGGTGGCCTTGCTGAGCTCGCGCGCACGGGTGAGGCAAGGCGGCCGCGCTGCTCGCGGCTCTATGGGGTTGCGGCTGCCGGCTGGATGCGCACTTGAGCTCGCTTTGCTCGCTCCCGTTTGAGCTTTGCTCCGGCAACTTGAGCTAGCCGAGTAGCCGGGCGGGCAGCTCGTTTCACGAGGAACGATTTGCTGAACTTGACGCACAGATTCAGGAAACTATTGCCAAGCATCCGAGGGCAGTAGGGCAGTTGGTATGGTCGACAGTTTGAACACCAAGAAGGTGGCCTTCACCAAGGATTCTATCTTTAATATTTTACCTTCGTCACGCGGATCACGATTTCTTTTTCTGATAGCGACGATACAATGCGTGCTAAGATTGGTGACACCTTGTTCAAGATGCTAAGCGACAAGGGTTACATTGCAGACACACCACTCATACGCGTGCGTCAAGAAAACAGTCCGCATGGCATAACCGCTTCCCTCGAGTCGAAGACGAAATTTGTTTGCCATCGTCAGCATGTTTCGTCGTCGCGTGCTCGCAGGTGGAACCACCGCAAAACGCTTTGCGGTGGAGCCGGTACACACACTGACGGCATCGCAACGTCGCGGGCGTTCAGCCCGACGGTTACGCGCCGGCCGGCGCGCGCTCCTCGAGAAGGCGGCGGTGTTGTCGACTGCAACGCGCGAGGAGTTCCGGACGATTGTTTTCGCGCCCAACCCAGATGAGGGGCCCGAAAGTCCGAAACCCACGCCGCCAAAGAATGGAAATTGGTCGGGGCACACCCCACCAAAAGCAGTACTAGTTTTGGTTTTGTACCCGCTCATTTCCAACAAACGGAGTGTTCTCCATCTTGTGCGTCTTGTGTGTCTTGTGTGCCTTGTGATATGCTAGCCCGACGTTGCCGTCTCGTTCAACTTCGTTCAACTCCTGCTCGCTCTTCTTCATCTTCTGCTCGCTCTTGTGCTCGTTCATCGTCCTCCTCGTATGCTGCGGTCGCGTCGCCGTCTCAGTCATCTGTAACTCTCCCGCTCCCTGATGACTTTCACATGCACCTCCGAGATGGCGCCGAAGTTCTCAATAGCATAGTGCCGCAAGCTGCGGCAACATTCCGACGCGCAGTCGTCATGCCCAACCTTGTACCGCCAGTTACGAACATTGAACGGGCAAAAGAATATAACAGCCGCATACGGAGCGCACTGCCGGCAAACGCAAACTTTCAACCGCGCATGGGGCTGTACCTGACGGACGCCACGACGCCCGACGACGTTGCCGAAGCAGCCAGTTACGACGGCGACGACGTCGTCCTGCACGGATATAAGTACTACCCCGCGGGCGCTACCACCAACTCCGACGCCGGCGTGCAGAACCTTCTCGCGCCGGAGAATGCAAGCACGCTGCGCGCGCTCGAGGATGCGAACTTTCCTCTCATGCTGCACGGCGAGGTGACGCACGGCGAAGTTGACATCTTCGACCGAGAGGGGCAGTTTGTCAAAAACGTGCTCATGACGCTCCTCGACAAGTACCCTCGCCTGCGGCTCGTCTGCGAGCACGTCACGACCGAGGACACCCTGAACTTTGTGCTTGATGCCGAGAAGCAGGGTGCAAACGTTGGTGCGACGATTACTCCGCAGCACTTGCTGTTCAACCGATGCGCGCTCTTCGCGGGCAACCGCATGCGCCCGCACAACTTCTGCCTGCCCATTCTCAAGCGCGAGCGCCACAGGAAGGCGCTCCTTGAAGCCGTCGCGAGTGGGACGAGCAAACGCCTGTTCCTCGGCACGGACTCGGCGCCACACCCCATTGGTGCCAAGGAGAGCGCGTGCGGATGTGCTGGGTGCTACACGGCGCCACACGCGATGAGCTTGTACGCCAAGGCGTTCGACAGCACGCCCTACGGCGTTACGCACCTGCGCGCTTTTGCATGCGAGAATGGCGCGGACTTCTACGGCTTGCCTCGCAATCTTGAAAGTGACGGCGTGATGACGCTCGAGCGCACTCCCTTGGACGTTCCAGAAACTTACCAGTTTGGTGAGGACACCGTCGTTCCGCTTTGCGCGGGAGAAACGCTCGAGTGGTCAACGCGCGTGGAGTAGTGTGTAACTTTGTGACTTTGTGAATAAAAAAAGAGAAATTACAAGTTGTTCGTTGATAGTCCATTCGTTTGTTATCCTAGAAAGTCGAGCGCGGGCACTCTCAGGAGGAAGTGCAGAACCGCAATCACGACGAAGAACGCGAGGTACACGGAACACGCGATGCGCTTGGTCGTTTCAGGTCGTCTTACGCGGTGCCCCATCGCCTCCCAGGCGGGAAGGAGCAGCGTCGTTTTGCTCCTCGCGAAGAACGCGAACATGAGCACGGTTGCAAGGTCAACGGGGAACGAGAAGAGCGCGCGTGCGAGGCTTACGGCAGTGCGTTCGCCCGTTTGAGGATCGAGCGTTCCACCAAGGCCAGAGACAACACGTCTGAGGTCATCGAGCAGGCTAACGAACAGCCCGCTGACGACGCCAAGCACAACCGCGGACATGATTATGCGCAGCGCGCACCGCCTCCTTCGATTTGCGACAAGCTCGGCGGCGCCCCACGGCAGGGCAAGAAGCCACACCGTGCCAAGCACGCTCTCGTACACGCACAGATGCCACTTGTGCGTTGCCGCGGCGAGCATGCACTCGACGAACCGGCACAGTGCGCATAGGAATGCCCAAGCGCCCTCTTCGTAGACGAGCATCACGCACCACTCCTGCGCCTCGTGGTCCGGTGCAAGCTGCGCCTCTCGATCTGTCGACGTTGCGGCGTCGTCTCCTGTCGTCGTCGTCGTCGTTGTGGCGGCAGCCTCCGCTCCAAGGAACTCGGGCACGGATGCGTAGTGAGACACGGCGCGTCCTTGGCAGCAGCACATCCACCTGTGCAAGAGTTCCCCAAGTGCCTGCGCGTACCTTCGTATGCGCCACGTTTCCCTGTGCGCGAGTCTGGCTGGGTACGAGCTCGCGACCCGTTCTCCTGCGACGGCGACTCGTCTTGCGACCTCCTTGACGGGCGCTGGCGCGCTGGGCAGTCTTATGGGCAAGCCTCTCCCTAACCGTGTCGCGCCTGTTGATGGGTTTTCGTTATCCAGCAAGGACGTGCGTTCGTCGACGTCCAGAGGTATGGCTTCTTCTTCCGTGCTGTCGTCGTTGTCGTTCACGTGTGGCGCAAACATCGCACGCAAACACGCAAACACAAACCACCTTAAGAGGGAGGGCCTCTTAAGGCTAATCCAAGGGCGGCTTAAGGCACGGCTGACTGTACTGTATGAACCGTACTGTATTATTATTATGGACCCGTACAGTAGACGTATTAAGTCACCTGTCCTTAAGGTAAGAATGTGTATCTCCCTACGATAGGGCTACCTTTAGGGTTAGTGGGTTAGGGTTTCAGGCTTCCCCTATGATAGACTACACTCCCTGGATCCACGAATGGACTGGAGGAAGTGCCCCTGTGCCAGGTAGGGTACAGTAAATTAAGGTTCGTCTATTCCTACCTGCGCGGCAGGTCTGTGCGGCTGTGCAGGTCGGGTGTGCCTAAAGGTAGCTAGCTGTAGTCTACCTTTTCGACGTCAGGTTCCTTGGACTCGAGTCTTCGGACTTCGGACGAAGAGGGCTGAAGAGTTGAAGAAACAAACGGAAGGCGTCCAGATGAAGGACAACCTTCCTACCGGGTGCGAAATACAGTAGGCTCAAAACGCGAATCGCCATTATTGCCAGACGCCAGAAAGAAAAAGAGTCGTTGAGCCTCGCCTCCCTCAGACGCTACTGTAGTACTACTCTGAGACTCTCCGACTCGAGTCTCCGTTGACTGGCTGGTCAATTCACTCGCACAATTAAGTACCATGGTTAATAATCTGAGGAAGGAAACGCTTGATAGTCTAAGAATCCGATAAAATTACATAGATGGAGGGATGGGAGGGAGCAAAGCTACTTATAACTTATGTTGACTGGCTGAGTGGCTGGTCAATCACGCCTTGACTGGCCTTGGACGCCGTGGTCTTGCAAGACACGTGCCGAGCGGTCGGCCCCTCGGCAAACCACCGGGGGGGCTCTTTGCGCCCCCCCCACCTCCCAGGGGAGTCAACCTCCCCTCCAGTCTCGATGAACATGGCGCTGTTGACCGCACGACGACAATTCATGCGGTCTCGCTGGAGACCTACCACTCACTTGAGGCCGTATGTCAGCTGTTTTCTTGCGCTCGTTTTCTTTGCCTTCACCTTGGCGGAGTCCTCCGCCTCGTCGCACTCTCAAGGGGAAGGAATTCAAGAAGACAACCCGGCGGTTTTGCTCACCTTGGGTGGAAGCGGCAACCACCCGGCGTTCTACGGCCTGATTTTTGACCTTCCACCTGCGACGACGACGACGACGACGACGACGCTCGCACCCGCGCCAGCGCCCACGCCCACGCCGGTGCATCACCACGACGACGACGACGACGACGACGACGACCGGGACAGACGGAGACTCGAGCGGCAGAGAGAACGTGCGCGAAACTGGAAGCCGCCACCGCCCGCGTCTTTCTACGGCCTCGACACGGGCGACGCAAGCCCGACGACGCCGACGCCGACGACGCTCGCACCCGCGCCAGCGCCCACGCCCACGCCGGTGCATCACCACGACGACGACGACGACGACGACGACGACCGGGACAGACGGAGACTCGAGCGGCAGAGAGAACGTGCGCGAAACTGGAAGCCGCCACCGCCCGCGTCTTTCTACGGCCTCGACACGGGCGACGCAAGCCCGACGACGCCGACGCCGACGACGCTCGCACCCGCGCCAGCGCCCACGCCCACGCCGGCGCCGGTGCATCACCACGACGACGACGACGACGACGACGACGACCGGGACAGACGGAGACTCGAGCGGTCTTTCTACGGCGTCGACACGGGCCACGCAAGCCCGGCCTCAACGCCAGCTGCGTCGCCGCCGCCGCCACCTCCTCCACCGCCACCGCCACCGCCTCCTCCACCGCCACCGCCACCGCCGCCGCCACCCCCTCCTCCACCGCCGCCTCCTCCACCGCCACCTCCGTCTCCACCACCACCACCTCCCTCGCCACCACCTCCTCCACCACCACCACCACCTCCGCCGCCACCACCACCTCCTCCTCCGCCGCCACCACCACCGCCGCCACCACCGCCGCCTCCTCCACCGCCTCCTCCGTCTCCACCGCCGCCTGCAGCGTGCGTGGCGAACAACACCTGCCCGCCACCCCCGCCACCGCCACCTCCTTCGCCACCACCCGCAGCGTGTTTGGCGAATAATACGTGTCCTCCACCACCTCCACAACCGCCGCCGCCGCCGCCACCACCTCCTCTACCACCGCCACCGGCATGCCTGGCCAACAATACGTGTCCACCTCCGCCACCGACACCGCCGCCTCCGCCACCCAAACCACCCCCACCGCCAGTGAGCGGTGCCACGTCATCTTCAACAACAACAACAACTGTGCCCTCGGTGCCGATGGTGAACATGACGTTCTTCAATGACACCAAGTGCGAGAAGGAATTTGACGGTACGCCGACGACCTCTGTGCTGAAGAGCGGAGAGTGCACATACATGGTGCCCACGTCGAGTGATGATGATGATGGCGCATACGTCAAGATGGTCATGCACGAGGGCGGTGAGATGGTGCATATAGGCATGAATTCGACTTGCGCCGATACGAGGGTGCAGGATTCGCTGAATTGCAAGCTAGGCGACGCAGAGTGCTGCGTCATCACCACCGCATCTGACCAGTTCCTGTTCGCGTACAAAGTCAAGAACGCCACTTCGTCAGCCCCTGCACCTCGGCCGCCGCCGCAGCAGCAGCACTCAACGGTAAACATGACGTTCTTCAATGACACCAAGTGCGAGAAGGAATTTGACGGTACGCCGACGACCTCTGTGCTGAAGAGCGGAGAGTGCACATACATGGTGCCCACGTCGAGTGATGATGATGATGGCGCATACGTCAAGATGGTCATGCACGAGGGCGGTGAGATGGTGCATATAGGCATGAATTCGACTTGCGCCGATACGAGGGTGCAGGATTCGCTGAATTGCAAGCTAGGCGACGCAGAGTGCTGCGTCATCACCACCGCATCTGACCAGTTCCTGTTCGCGTACAAAGTCAAGATTTCCGGATCGCACGCGGAGGACAATGTTCCCGTTCCATCATCATTGCCACCTCCTGCACCACCTCCTCCATTTCCACCACCACCTATGAGACCCATCCTCGATGTCCAAGTGCGTTTTCAGGGTGAACTGGTGCAGAATTTCGGGCAAAAGGAGGCGACAGATTTCGTGGACATCTTCGCCTCTTCGTCTGGCAGCAATCCAGCGGACGTTAAGATTGAACGGGAGTCGTATGTCGTCGAGATGGAACTTGAGCTTTCACCCGAGGACAACGTTACCATTACCGAGGAGAATCTTCGAAAGCCGCTGCTTGACACGCTCGCAATCACCTTCCCGTGCAACATCTCTATCTCCGAAGGCGGCGAGGCTGCTGACGAAACTGCGCGAACGCTTTCGCTCGACCTGAGCCGTGGCTCGTCGCGCCGCATGCTCCGAATGGATCGCAGGATGTCCCGTCATCTGCTCGCGACGGTACAATTCAACGTGGATGTTGAGGATCTTGCCGAAGTGCGTCAGGCGAACGAGGTGGCTGAAGCAAATGCGAAGCGAGACAGCTGGGCAAACGACCTTCGAGCGGCTGGCCTTCAGGTGGCGGGCGCCGCGCTCGCATCTACCCCCGCTCGCGTGCTTGCTGTTGATGTGAAGGCGTCATTCGACTCCTCGGGCGCCGCGCTGGAAGCTCGCACGGCACTTATGGAGGCGACGCAGAGCGGCACGTTTGCGACGCGCCTGCAGTCGCGCACGGGATATTCCGTGCTGAATCTTGGCACAGATGTCGACGTCATTCTACCACCTCCTGCCCCTCCACGCGACGCCACATCCCCGGGCGGTGGTGGCGATAGCACTTCTCCTGCGACGACGGCTTCACCTCCAACGACGACGACTTTGGCGCCGTCGAGCAGCAGTCCTCAGAACTCTTCGGCGATTACGACGACTACGACGCTCAGCATGGCAGACAAGGCGAAGGCGAAGGCCAAGTCGTTGATGGATGAGCACGGCGACATGATCGTCTACGGAAGTATTGCCGGCGGTGGTTTGCTGATCGCTGCAATTACGTTCTTCATCGTGCGTCGGTGCTGCTGCTCGAGCGGAAACGCCCGAGATACGCGAGATACGGGGAAGAGACAGAGTCGTTTAAAGCAGAGGCACATGGAGGACAGAGGAGGAGGCTCGCAGTTCAGCATGAAACGTCAGATGATGTACAAAAATGGCGTGTACGCGCCGTCAGATCGCGTCATGCACAACAACTGGTCTGGCGACGCGGATGGCAATGCGATGGACCCCTTCAATCGCGACGGATACCGGCAAGGTGGTCGTCCTCCTCGCGGCCGCACGCCACCGATGCACCAGCGCGGCCGTCAGGCGCCGCCCCGAGGTTTTGCAGGCGGCGCTCGTCGCTCGAATATCGCCGATCAGGGAGGAGGCGCGCGATTCACGGAGTATTTGTCATAAGGTGAAGAGTACTACGGTGCCGTAGTACTACTAATAAACAATAACACGTGTGTAACAACATCAAACAAACATTCATTCCCTTGCATGATAGAGCCAACTTCCTCCTCACAAATAAACGTGTCATCACATGTGGGACGGGACGTATGAGCTGGAAGTTATCTATACCTTGGTGTTACTTTGGTTCTGTCACAGACCACACCCCAAGAAAGCTAACCCTACCCGTGTAACAGTGGATCCCCCATGCCATGCAACAACTCCATGGTCCGGCCTCCTCCCCCCTCACAGCCTCACAGCCTCATGCCAGGCTGACGTGTCCTCCGTGCCTTTACTTTTTGTCCTTCTTGTTCTTCTTGTCAGCCGCCTCGTCGTCCGTCTTCTTCGCCCACGGGAAGCCCTCCTCCTGGAAATATTTCCACGCCACGGTGAACATGATGCCCTGCAAGCCGTTCGTGACGAGCTTCGTGCCCAGGCCGCGCGTGAAGAGGCCGTACACGCCGTCCGTCTCAAGCACCTGCTTCACGGCAGTGAGCATGTTTATTTGCTCCTTCGATGTCTGCACCTTCGTCTTGATGACGCGGATGCTGTTGGACGTGCAGTCGCTGACGAAGCTCGAGCACCAGCCAATGAAAGCAGCGCGGTACAACCTTCCGGCGAGCTCCGCAGGCTTCTTGATCTTCTCGTCGAGGTAGTTGTGCGTGACGAACCAAGGGTAGTGTCCCACCCACGTCGCAGCCATGGCAGCAAACCAGCCGGCGTACAGGACGCCTGGTCCACCAGCCTTGATTTTCGACGCGATGTTCGGCAGAGCATCCTTGCCAGCGACCTGCATCGTCGTCTTAAGCGTGTCGATGGGCATGAGGAAGACGCGGAAGACACCCGCACCGAAGCTCGCGGCGAGCGTCTTGGCGGCCATGGGCAGAGGCGCATCTTGCAGAAGTGCGAGCATGCCGGCGTTCGCAGCGGTGTCACCGAAGCGAGACAGAGGTCCTTGGAACAGCGCAGGTACCAATCCCTTGTAGAAGCGCGGGATGCCGCCATCGGCGTACAGCGTCTTGAGCGCCTGGAGCGTGGTCGTTCCGTTGGCATACTCTGGTCAACATTTTGTTTTTTTTTAGTGTGTGTGTTAAGTTAGTTTGTTGTTATGTCTATGCACCATGACTTGGTTAAGTAGAGAGAGGCAGACTTACGGTAGTTGACGGTCGTACGAAGCCACATGAGCGTCATCACCTGCACCACCATCGCCGCGGCACCTGGGAGTCCACCTCCAAGCGCACGTTTTCCCGCCTTTTGCAGAATCTCTCCCATGGTCGGCTTTGGTTTCTCCTCCGTTTTCTTGGCTGCAATCATCGCGAGTGGCTGTATTCCACCACCAACTGCGCCCATGCTGCCGTTGACGACGGGACGCGCGAGGCGACGCTGCGCACGCGCAGCGCCAGGCTTGGTGCGTATCTTCTTGTTTTTGTACGCGCTGTACGACGCGGCGGTGGTGCCCACTGCGGCAGCTCCGACGTAAGCGTGCGAGGGGAGGATCATTCCCAACAGGAGGCAAAACAAACAAACAAACAAAAAGACTAAGAGGGTCAACAACAACTAAAGTCAATCACAGCCAACAGGAATGTCGCTTGTGGAATATTCGACGAAGCAAGTCACGGAAAACGTAAAGTATGTCGTCCGTCCGGGGAGAGGTTAACAAGGTGTGTCAGCAGTGAACTCCGGAGAGCAAAGCACGGTAACGGTAGGGGCGGTTAGGTTAGGGTAACGTCGGGATTTCTGTGACGCCCCGGACCTAATTGCCCCGGTTCGTTTTGTATCGGTTCGTTTGGTTGCTATATGTAGGTCAGAGAAGGATAACGCTAACCATTTCATTTCATGGAGGTGCGGGGCCGGAAACGTTTACGATAGTTATCAGTATCGCAGGCAGGGGAGGAAACGGGTTGAAAAAGGGGTTGTTATTTTTACTATCATATGGGAGGTCAGGTGCCTCTAACCTTAGTCTATTGCTATTGATTAGAGCTTGCCTGCGGCGCTCGGCACCACGGGGTCGAGCTCGAAGCCTGCGCTGTGCAAGTACGCCGCCAAGCCGTCACCGCCCTTCAGGCCAATCGGGCTCGCGAGAACGTCGTCCGGAATCCCAAATGCGTCGACGAGTGCCGTCGCCAGGAGACGCGAATCCGCGCACAGAGCGTCGCGCGTTCGGCGAATCGCGCGCGCCTTGGCGGGACTGAACTTCTCGCTGTTGCGATACGTCTCCATGTGCTTCAGAAGACATTGGAGGCCGTACAGGTCCGCGAGAAGGCGAAAGGCCGCGCCGCACGCCGCGTCTCGACCCTTCACCCACGCGCACATGTCAACAAAGGCGTGGTAGCAGAAGCTCTCCGCGTACGCGTCGCTCAGCTCGCACGCGTGAGGAACGAGTGCTGCCCAAGCCTCGAAGCTCGCGTGGCCCGATCGCATCTCAGGCCTCTCCGCGAGGAGTTCAGCACGCTTTGCATTGAAGCGGCGCGCGAGGCTTCTCGTCAGGCGAAGGACGCGCCAGCGGAGGCAGTGGCTGACAAAGCGCGGGTGCCGAAGGCGGCTTGCCTCCGTGATGGACGCGTCGACGGGATTCGACGGCATGAAGCCGTACTCGACCGCGTCACGCACGCGCGCCGCGGCGCCGGAGAGAAATCCGTGATTCTCGAGGTTTTGCTCGTACACGCGAAGCAGGTGAAGTGCCGCCTGCTGGCGGAGCACGGTGTTGTCCCCCTCGAATGTCGTGAACACGTCGTGATCTTCGCGAAGCTGCCCCAGCCGGCTCACCGCGGCGTACCCGTGGCCACCGCAGCATTCTCTGGCTGTCTGCAGAGCCTGCTGCGTCTCACTCGTGACGTACGCCTTGAGCGCGGCGGCGAGCGCCTGCGTGGCGTTGCTCTCCTGCTTAAAATGCTCGTGGTCGCGGGACGGCGAAGCTGACGCTCGCACGCCGCCGCCAGCGGCGGCGGCGGCTTCGTCACCCATTTCGGTGGGATCAGACGACGACGGCGACGGCGACGATGGCCCGGAGGTTGCCGAACACGGCGACGTCGCCTTGTCGAAGCGTGGCATGTACCTTTCGTCGTCGTCATCGAGCACACCACTGACACCGCTCGAAGATGGCGTGTAGTACCTCGCAAATTGCGCCTTGGATCGCCGCTCGAGCCAGGACCACGGCGTTGTGGTGGTGGTTGCGGTAGATGTCTGCGTCCATGGCGATCCTCCTCCTGTCGACGACGATGCTCCGGCACTGCCCGACGACTCGGATGATCGCATGCGGCTGTACCTCTCCGCGAGATGATCGCGCGCGGCGGTGGCGGCATACGCGAGAGCGACCATTGGCATGAGTTTCTGTTGATGGCTGGCATAATCAAGAATTGCAATCTCGGAGGGAGATGACGAAGAAGAATTGGATGAATCGGAAGAGGAGGTGGATGGCGAAGAGGAGGAGGAGGAGGAGGAGTGGGAGGAGGAGGGGTGGGAGGAGAAGGAGGCTTCTGCTGCTGGGCTCACTGTCTCAGGCGCGGAACCTGCAGAATTTCGATGAGAAACGGACGATGCTGCGCCATTCGGAGGTCCAAACTGCACGCGTGCAGCGGCGTAGCGCACGGCGATTGTGCTCGCACCCTTGATGACGCCAATCGATGCACTCAGCACACCAATGCGCCCGCCAACAAGTGCACCAAGTGTCGCGTTGAAGCGCTCGGAGCGGCTGAGATTGCACGTGTAGACGCCACTCCTGTCGAGCTGGGCGAATCGGTCGAGCAGATGCCACCTGGGGATGCGTGCGTGCGTGAACCGAATCGCGCCGTTGTCGACGCCATTCAAGCCACACTTGTACCCGCAGTCGCGAATCTCAACGTTTGGCAGCACTTCTCGCGTCACGGCGTCACGCAGCGGAACAACGAATGCGTGCACGCCCATGTCGTCGTACGAGTTTGGCTGCTGTGCTGTACGCTTTGCGGGAAGGAGCAGGCGTGCGAACACGACGGCGAGTATGGCATCTTCCGCCGCACCTCCAATCCACCACTTGATGGCGGACTCGTTCGGCGTGTGGATGTCAAACTCGTCCGTCTGTGCGTCGTACGTCGCCTCCGTCGCAAGAGCGGCAACGTTGGATCCATGCCCGAGTTCCGTCATGGCGAAGCATCCGGGCGTGGCGATCGTTCCGACGCTGGGGAAGAATTCGCGTCGATGTCTTTCCGTCCCGAGGTAGTACAAGGCTGCCCCGTAGAGGCTGAACTGCACGCCCATCTTCACGGTTAGCGCGAGGTCAACCATGCCAGACATCTCCGCGAGTGCGAAGTACCGTCTAGGATCGTTCGTGAGCAGAGCCATGGGTCGAAATCCTTCTCGAATCACGAGTCTGAGCGCCTCGCGCACACGCGCACGCTGCGCCTTGGACGTCGTTCCTGCTGATGCCGACACGACCCAGGGAAATTTCCTGACGATGCGGTACCCCTTTTCCACGAGCGGTGTGTACTCTGTTTTCGTGAGCTCGTATAGTTTTTCCGGTGCCAATATTTTAACGTCTCCCATGGATGTTCGCAGTCCCACGGCTGGCGTGGGAGGTGGCTGGAATAGGTGCAGCTGCTGCTGCGAGATGTGGTGGTGGTGGTGGTGGTGGTGATTTGTTGTTGCTGTTTGCTGGTGATGTGTTTGCGTTGGCGGAAGTGGCACTTGCTGCTGGTCGTGTGCTGCTGCGGTGGTGGTGGTGGCGGTTGCGGACGTGAGCTGGTTTGTGATTTGGTTCACGCGGTTGCGTGCGATTTGCTGCAACACTTCCACGTTATTTTTAGGAGGACCTGGTGGACCAGCAGCACCAGCAGCAGCACCAGGAAGGGAAGATGATGATGATGAGGATTCGCGCGGGTCTCTTGATCCTGACGTGTTTGAAGAAGCTTGCGAAGACGCAGACTTCTGGTCAGATGAGTCCCCAGATCCCCCACTTGAGCTTGCGCCTGCGCCACTTGAGCGTGAATCTGACATGACCAACGCCATGGGAGTCCCCCCAGGATTCATGGCAGGATTCATGCCAGGCTTAGGGGAGGACGACGCCATGGTATATTATACGGTGCTGAAAGAAACAGCAAACCTCAGATGCAGAAAAGGAAAGAAGAAACAGCAGCCCTGGGCGCTTGATAGGATGGATTCAGGGCAGAGGCAGTGACACAAGGAGTGTTTGGTTAATGTGTTCTCGCTGTGTTGGCCGACGTGGCGGAGAAATGGCCTCCTGAGAGAGAAGAGTCCAAGGAGCTCCGCGGACGGAGGGAGGGGAACCGGGAACCGGGAACCGGGCGGGCGCCCCAGACTCTCGAAGGAGAGGTGAGCCTGGGAACTTTCTTTCTGGGCCCAAGAAGCTCGCTCTTTTCGCATGTCTGTCTGGCCTGTCTGGTACCAGGTCGGGACCATCAGCATGGGCAAAAGGGGTCAGGGGGCGCGGAAACGAAACGCATGGATATTTTCTTATTTTGTCCTGGAAAAAGACTAAAAGAGCCTGGGGGTCGGGGGAGGACCGGAGGAGGAGGATACCTCTTCGTCCGGTCCTCACCTCGCTAACCCCTACTTCCTAATCCTTACTCCTTTTAAAACCCCGAACTGGAAAAAAATGAATAAGAGGAGGGGATACCTCTTCGTCCCTGAGGGGATTTCTGAAAGTCGGTCGGCCCTTTGGCTGAAGTGGTTTTGCTTGCTTTGCTGCCTGCGGGCACTCTGCATGGCCTTATCGCAATCCGATCATGCTGAGGGCAATCTCACGGATCTTCCCGGCGTCCCTCTACGCCTCTGAAGTTCTGATTTTTATTCCCCTGGTGTTGCTTTGGGGTGGGGGGGGCTCCCTGTTTGTCCCTCTCCCTCCCTGTTTGTCGCATTATCGGCGACGTCACTCCCACCCCCCGTTCCCTTTGAGGATTCATTCCCGTAGCTCGAATTTTAAGTCATGCTCGCCAACTCGTCCTCTGTTCGCGGTATGCGCTCTTTGAAGGCACCTGCCGTCCGTCGCTCGGTGAAAGGTGCGCGATCCTCTCCGCGTGTGGCGGCAGCCGCCACCACGCCGTCAGGAGCGGATTCCAAGACGGGAATCAAGATGATGCGTAAAGGTGTCAAGGAGGCGGCGGATGAAAATATTCTCACGCCGCGATTCTACACCACGGTATGTAGGGGTGCAACAACACAACACAACACATACACATATACATACACGCATACTTACTTACTGACGTGACCAACTTTTTCTCTTTTCCCCACACCACAAATCAAAACAAACGTAGGATTTCGAGGAGATGGAGGAGCTGTTCGGAGGCGAGTGGAACAGCCAGCTGAACAAGGAGGAAATGGAGGCTGTGCTCAAGGAGTTCCAGCAGGACTACAACCAGCGCCACTTCGTTCGCAACGACACGTTCCGTGCCGCCGCGGACAAGATCGAGGGTCCCGCGCGCAAGATCTTCGTCGAGTTCCTCGAGCGAAGCTGCACGGCGGAGTTCAGCGGATTTCTCCTCTACAAGGAGCTCGGACGCCGCCTGAAGAAGATCAACCCCGTGGTCGCCGAGGTGTTCACGCTCATGTCCCGCGACGAGGCACGCCACGCCGGATTCCTCAACAAGGCGCTCAGCGACTTTGACCTTGCACTCGACCTCGGCTTCCTCACGAAGAACCGCAAGTACACCTTCTTCAAGCCCAAGTTCATCTTCTACGCCACGTACCTCAGCGAGAAGATCGGATACTGGCGATACATCTCCATCTACCGCCACCTGCAGCGCAACCCCGACTGCCAGCTGTACCCCATGTTCGAGTACTTCGAGAACTGGTGCCAGGACGAGTCGAGGCACGGAGACTTCTTCTCCGCGCTCCTCAAGGCGCAGCCGCAGTTCCTCAACACCTGGGAGAGCAAGCTGTGGTGCCGCTTCTTCTGCCTCAGCGTCTACGTGACGATGTACCTCAACGACCACCAGCGCAGTGCGTTCTACGAGTCTGTGGGCCTGCAGACGACGGAGTTCAACCAGCACGTCATCGTCGAGACGAACAAGACGACGGCGCGCATCTTCCCCGCGGTGCTCGACGTCGAGAACCCCGAGTTCTTCGAGCGATGCGACAAGATGGTGGAGCTGAACAAGCAGCTTTCCGCCATCGGCGCGTCGGATGCACCCGACTTTGTCAAGTCTCTGCAGAAGCTGCCGATCCTCGCGGGCTTCGCTTCGCACCTCCTTGCGCTGTTCTTTATGGCACCCGTCGAGGCTGGATCGCTGGACATGGAGTCGACCACGCCGGCGGCGAGCGCATCGTTCTAAATAGAATACGATAAAAGAATTTTTTTGTCAGGGAAATGGTGTGTGTGTGTGTTGTCTTGTCATGTGTGTAATCAAGCCGCATCCGCCGGTTTTCTGAAGGTAAAAATAGGAGAAAATTGCAAGTGTGGGTGTGGATTTGCGCCCAAATAATTTTGTGGGTACAAGATTACAAATGTGGGTACGGAAGGAGGTTTTTTGGCTTTGGTCTACGTTAGACTGTGAGTTTAATCACGGCACTGCCCAAGAATCACAACCTGATAGTGGCATTGGCTGTTATAAACCTAACCAACTAGCTTTGGGACCAGTGCCCTAACCTTTGGGCAGTCACTCGACGTCTAAAATGTTATGCTCGACCAACAAGCCGCTCTGGGGGAGTGGTATGGAAAGACAGTTTGTACCCACATTTGTAATCCTGTACCCACAAAAATTATTTGGGCGTAAATCCGTACCCACACTTGCAATTTTCTCGTAAAAATAGGATTAGTGGGAAGAATTTCTTACATCTCGCCGTCGCCGTCGCCGTCGGAGTCGGAGTCGTCGTCGCTACTGCTGCTGCCACCATTGTCCGCTTGGGAAACTGCTGCTTTCGCCTCGGCATGAGCAGCCGTCAAATCGACGACACTCACACCCTTGCTGCCTCCCACGACGAGAAGACGGCCGTCGTCCGAGCAAGTGCCCACGCTGAGCACAGCACCAACCTTCGGAGTCACGCGAAGCAGCATGGCGGAGCTGGCACTCGCCGCCGACGCCGCCGCCTTCTTGCCCCTGCCACGTTCTGCTGCCGACGAGGAACCCGCCGATGCGAGCGCATTGGCATCCCATACTCGCACCGTCTTGTCGGTACTAGCAGTCACCAAAACAGACGCCATGTCGCCGCCGCCGCCGCCGCCGCCGCCGCCACCCAGGGCACCGCGTGCACAAAGGGCTGAGACGACGCAAGTCGTCGCTCGATCGTGCGCTTGCACAACAGCCATCGCACTTTTCGTTCGTCGCATGTCAAAACAGTACACCACGCCATCTTCGCTGCTCGCGTAAAAGCAGCTGTCATTCCCAATGTCCCAGCAGCACGACTCCACGTCAGCGCTTAGGGGCATGGACAGCATTCCATCTGACTTGCCGCGCACGTCGCTCACCACGCACCGCTGATCGTAGCCTCCGGTGAGCAGCACATGAGGCTCCTTTCGGTGCCAGGCCAACGCCTGCACCTTGTCGCTGTGTAGAGTGTCGTACGTAGCCACGCATCGTGCCGTCGAGACGTCCCAGAGGCGAACCGTCTCGTCTGCCGACCCCGTTGCCAGCAAGTTGGTGGCGGTGCGGTTCCACTCCACGCATAGAACGCTCGATCGATGGCTTTCCTTCTTCAGACGAACACGCTCGGCGTAGTTGGCTCCAGGCACCGCGGCGGCGGCGCGCTTTCGCTTCTCCTCCTTCTTCGCCGCCTTCTTGTCCTTCTTCTTCTTCTTTTTCTTGGTACTCGACGGCTCGTCGACGTCGTCATCGTCGTCGTCGTCGTCGTCCATCGCAACGGTCACAGTCTCCTCTCCTCCAAGAACGCACGCCGGCTCGGCGGCGTCGATAACGTCAAGGTCCCAAATCTCCACCGCCGTTTCGAACGTCCCAATTGCGGCAAACGCGCGTCCGGCAACTCCCGCCGCCGCCGGGTCGCTGGCTGGCGCAGCACCGGCATATCCACCCGGCGCTGTCCCAACAAAGTCGCAGCACAGTGGCGGTGCGGACAGCAGAAAGTCGTGGTGAACGTAAACATTTGGCGGTCCACCGCCGTCGCCGGGCTCGAACACGCACACGTCGCCGTGCGGCGCGTCGTCGTCGTGTGCAATCGCGACGAAAACGATGTCCGTTGGCTGCAGCTGCAGTGCATCGCGGTCCTCGTCGTCGTCACCGTCGTCGTCGTCGTTGTCGCCTTCGTCACGCAACGCGCCGTCAAACGCGCCAAGCATGGCATCAGCGCGCGCCATCGAGAGCGCGCCGGCGGCAACTTCGTCGTCCTCGAGAGCGTCGTCGGAAATCTTGAGACGAGCAACGTCTAAGTCCTCAGCCATAGCAGCATTGTTACTCTCCTCACCTGGGCTAGCGAATGACGACGAGGCGCGGGAGGCTGCCAGTCGCTCCTCGGCAGTGAGCGCCTCGCGCATGGGCGCGGACGCCGTGGCGCCGCGGGGCACGAACGACACGGCGGCGAACATCCGGCGTAGATAATGCGTTGGCGCTGCGGGAGGATGCGGAGGATGCGGAAGAGCGGCGGCGTGGCGGCGGGTTCGTTGCCCCCTAAAACCCACCGGGGAACGATTCCCTAACCCGACCCTTGCGCCTGCCCATTGAGGGGATACCTCATTGGTCGCAATACCTTCTTCCCCCTCTTCCCCCTCTTCCCTCGCCCCCTCCCTCGCCCTACCCGTAACCCGTACAAGAAAGAAACCAACAGAGAGAGAGAGAGAGTAGAGTTAGAGTTGTTAGAGTTAGAGTTACAGTAGTTAGTTAGAGGTAGGTAGGTAGGTAGAGGTAGGTGAAGCAAGCCGTTTTGCGTGGTGTCATTCACAGCTCCCGATTAGCTCCTCATTCGAGATCACGTCGACGAGGACGATGCGCATGCCGCCTGCTCGCCGCCGCCAACCACCAGCGACGTCGGACGCGGGCCAGATATCAGCGACAATGACGGCGCGTCAATTACTCAATGATATGTCCTTGCAAGGTCTCGCGCGTGTAGTCCCGGGCCAGCATGGCAAGCCGGATGGCTGGCACTGCTACGCGTGCGATAGCACTTTTGGCGACCAGAAGCACGTATTAGGACACGTGACCGGTCCAGTCCACATCAAGAACTGCGCCCAGTGGCTTAGTGCGCAGCAGGAAGATGATGGCCAGACAATGGAGGAGGCTGACGCAGTGGTGGAGGACGAGGACCAGCGCCGTATGAACGCGCTGCGCACCCTCACATTGAACAGTTCCGCAGAGAAGGCTGGAACTGGAACTGCAACTGCTACGCCGGCAAAGCCGACAGTGAGCGTGATATCACGTATTCTGCACGACGCAAAGCCGTCAATGAGCGACGCGGAAAAGGAGGCGGTGAAGACGTACCTCATGCCGAAGCTTGGAGACGATTCCGAGCTGGCGCGCCTAGAGTCGAAGGTGGATTTATATAATCCTACCACGACTGCCAGGGCGCTAGCGGAGCAGCTCGTCACCGCGTGTGGCGGTGGCGCTGCTTTTTTTTTATGAAGCGTTTTGCTTTTTTTTTTGTAGTTGCACTGTAAACATCATTACTATACAGTACTTTTTAACTGCTGCTGCCGCCAAAGCCGAGGCGCAGCGTATCGAGGCGCAAGAGGAGGAGTAGGCTCGTCTGAAGGTTGAGGCCGAGGCTGCTGCCGTCGCCGAGGCTGAGGCAGTTTCCACGAGCACAGACGATGTGTGATACTTTTTTCGTTACGGCGACGACATGAAAAACACGCGCGCAACGTCATGCGAACAACTCTAGAACTCTAGAAAATGGATGAAAAGTATTATGAATCTTATTACAGTATGATTTACCAAAATAATAAATGATTAGAAGGGGGAGTAGGGTGGCGCGCCTGTCGGCAAGGTTGAGATGACAACCTCACGTCCACCATCACCACCACCACCACCACCACCACGTGCCGGTTGAGTTTCCATCTTCTTCTCGTCTTCATCCCCACCTGAGTCGAACATAAGTGCGCGTTGAATGAATCGGTAGTAGCTCCTTGTATACTCCTCCTGAACGCTACGCAATCCAAGGTCCAGGGAAGCAAGGCTTCCGACAAGCCGGCGCGCACCAGGGCGCCCACCGCCAGCCAAGCCGGTGCTTGTTGAAGTTTTCGCCTCCTCCGGAGGCTTTGGAATGTGACAATAGACGCGTCCTTCTTTTCCCACCAGCGGATTTCTCGTCATTGGAAGAGGTTTCTCCGGAGGACGTGGAATGTGCTTTGGCGCCAAGCTCGGCAAGACATTCTCCGCAATCACCACGCTGCACTCCTCTCCGACAATAGCGGCGGTTGGCGGTATGGGTGAAATGGGCAATCGACGGGATCGTCTCCATAGCCACACGAATGCAGAGAACGTAATGATTGCCACGAAGCCAATTGCAAGACTCATCCCAAAGACGGTGTACGTGTCGTCCCGTGAACCTCGATCGCCTTCGCTCGTCGGTGCCAAACTCACGCGAAGCATTGTCGGCGGCATAGGCGGAGTCACAGGAGGTGCCGGTGGAGCTGTTGGCATCGCGGGAGGTCGGTAATCATCGCGAGCCTGGAATGGATCCAGTGGAATGATCGTCCCACGCTTAGGCAGCACGGCAAGCAGGGCGGGTGCGGCGTCCACAAGAGCTTCGATATCCGAAAGATGTGCACCACTGCTCCCAACCGCACATGCAAATGTCAACGATTCCACCGAATCAATACCTGACGCGGCGAGTGCGGTAACAAGTGTACCATCCGCAGCTGCACTTCCAAGGAATGCACGGCTATCAGAAAGGTCCTCCTCATGCGAGCTAATGTTGGACGAATTGGACCGAACTGCAAGCAGAGTATCCGCGATGTAAGGCGCAGCGGATCGACGCATTGCGTCATTTGCACTTCCCGTGCCTCCTGACGAGGACAGCGAACCCCTGTGGTGCAAGGGCGTCACACTTGAATTTGTCATTTCGTCGAGCAAGCTCTGCACACCCGACGAACACTGTGAAGCAAGTAGGTTCGTTTGCGGTGGTGCGGTAAGAAAGCCAAGTCGTAGTCGAACGTAAAGCACCAAATCGCCCGTTGACGTTGAAGCTTCAGATTCGTTCAACCCAGTTTCACCCTCATCTTCGTCAGCTGTGCCAGCGGGCATCGTGGACGCCAAAGTAGTGGCATTACCCACGATGTCAAAAGGCATCGTCACATTCGTCGCGTTCGCATTTGGTTCGATACTGGGATTGGTAGTCGTCGTCGTCGTCGTCAAGTTGAATCCATTTTCCCCATCATCTTTGTCAGCTGTACCGGTGGGCATCGTGGACGTCAAAGTAGTCGTATTGTCCATGATGTCAAAATGCACAGTCACATTCGTTTCGTTCAAGAAAGGAATGGTGCTGAGATTAGTCGTCGTCGTCGTCGTCGTCAATACCGCAGGGGCGTCAGTACTGGCGGTTGTCGTTGTCACCACCGTTGTCGTTGTCGAAGTCGAAGTTGTGGGAATTCGAACGAGTGGGAATGTTGTTGACACAGTTGGTGGCGGTAATGGTAGCGTCGTCGTCGTCGTCGTCGTCGATTGTGGTGACCCATCATTAACAGGATTCGTTATAGGAGACTGGGGCGGCGGCTGCAAATAACCCTGACTCTGTGGTGGCGGCACGAATGGTGGTGGAGGCATCGGCAAAATCATGGGTGGCACTGGTTCACTCGGTAGCACGGATGGGCTATTCGGCGGAAGCAGTGGCGAGCTCGGTTGCAGAGGAGTTCCTGGTGGTGGCGGCGAAGGTCTCGGCGGCAACGGTGGCGGCGGAGGTGCACTCGGCAGTATGGGTGGCGCTGGCGGCGGTGGCGAAGGATTTGGTGGCAAGGGTGGTGCAGGTGGTGAACCTGGCGGTGTAGGTGGACCAGGTGGCGGGGGCATCGGACTTGGCGGCTGAGGCGATTCCGGTGGCATGCTTGGCGGCACGGGCGGGCTTAGCTGCTCAGTATTTGGCGGTGCTGGCGGTGGCGGCGGTGGCGGCGGTGGCGGTGGGGGTGGCGGCGGCGGCGGCGGATGAGGAGGATATGGGGGCGGAGGTGGACTTGAATGAGCAGCTTCGACTTGAAGCTCAACGATTGTGCTGAGATTTTCATCTTCGCTTTCCACTAATATAATAATCACGTTTGTCCCTGGGAGAAGCGAATCAGCTTTCGTTGTGCTCAATCGGAATTCATGTTGCAGTGTATCTTCAGCTAGCTTGCGTCGCTCTGCAATATAGATTGACGAATCGAAAAGGCCGTAGAACGAGTGTTTTGTGTTTGATGGGCTCGGTGAAACCGGAGGAGGCAGATGTGCCACAAATGGAGGTGGCAAGAGCGCCTCCGATGGAGGTGGGGATGGGTACGTCGACTCAACTACACCGTAAAAACTGTACGGTGGTGCAGTCGTGGTTTGCGCAAGAGGTGCAGTTGGAGGCGGATAGCCTGGAGGTTCCCACTGCGGCGGTCGCGTTGGCGGAGGAGCCAAAGGCGGAGCAAGCGGCGGAGGAGGAAGCAACGGCAACGGAGGTGGCGAACTCAGTTGCTGCGGCGGTAGTTTTGGCACGTGCGGAGGTGGCGAAAGCGGCACATTCGGTTGCGCCGGAGACCCTGGAGAAGGACTCGGCGGCGAGGAAATTGGCACTGGCTGTGGCGGCATCGGCAGAGGAGGTGGATTTGGCACGGGCGGTGGAAGATGCGGAGGGGGCTGATTTGGTGGTGGAAGATGAGGAGGAGGTGGATTTGGATTTGGCGGCGGTGGTTCCATATGCCGCACACTCATGGCCACATTTGACCTGCTCGAGATAACGTTCACGGTGAGCAGGAGCTCGGCGTCCGCATCCAATTCCCATCCAGCAGTCACAAAGTTGAAAGTTCCCGAGTCGCCGTCAGGAATGTACGACTCCCATGAAATCCAACTTCCCGACGAATTTCCCGATCGTGTGAATAGGGAAACTGCCCTCACTCGAGCGTCGCTCTGTGGTATCGGTGGCTGTGGAGGCGGCGGAGTATATGGCGGGATTGGGGGCGGCGTTGGCGGAGGAGGAGTTGGAGGTGGTGGCAACGGAGGCGGTGGCGAGTGCGGAATGTACCTCACGGATGCAATTGGTCCAATGCTCGCGGCGATCGGGTTCATGTTGCGATCAACAAAACTATTTCCAAGTAGACTCACCTCCACGGAACGTTCGACACCGACCACAGCCACATCAAGTACGAAAGCATCCGAATATGTACCGGGACACTCGAACCGTACACCGCACTCGGTGTAAATTGGCCTTGGCTCTGACTGCAGAATCCGACGACGTCCCATGAAAAAGCCTAGCGCATGCTCACAATTCACTCCTAACAGTTTCACTTCCCGCCACGACGTGCTAAGAGAAGCATTTGTGGCGTAGGAATCTCCGAGTGACAGCGCATGTGAGTGCGAAGGATTCAAAGCACTGAGAACTTCCCCATCTTGCATGTGACGTTCGGCGGAGCGCACATCGTAGAAGTAGAAGGCTGGTTCACCGTAGAAGTAAAACGAGTAGAAGTCGCTGTGATGTGCTGCGGTGTCCTCAGAATTAAGCCGATCTTGTGCGATATCCGCCGGAGGCAAAGGCGCAATGCGATTGACATATACCCATCTGTCATCGAGTGCAGGTGGTCCAATCTTGGCAGATCGTGCCACCACCGTCACAAACTGTGTGCCAGCATCAAGAACATCTGGAACGTCGCACACGATGGTGACAGTCGATGACTTGGGGTCGACTTCAAGCGCAGTCACATTCGTGTGATCGACGGGTGCGCCTCCCCACGCCTCCCCATCCCATGCGCACGCGAGATTCTCCCGAAAAAGATTGGAATTCTCGCCGAAAGCCTTGACGACGTCAGCATTCTCCCACACGCCCTGCAGAACAACTTTTCCGGCATTACTCGTTGGCAGCTCCGCGGGCTCTGCGATCTTTATCATCAAGCCAATTGTCGTGTACGCTCGAACAGTCGCGGTTGCCTTGCGAACAGGATGTGCAAGTCGCACATCGAACGCTGTGATATTCGTACTGATCGGCATGGCACACTCAAAGTCTTCGTTGGCGAGCTGCGTTGCCGAAGTGTTCACTACGTATTCACCATCGATGGACTGCCAGTTGCAATGCACTCCGTGGCCATCGATCGGATCGGTAAGACGCAAGCCTATGCGCGACTCGGCAAAAATCCCCTTCATAGCGCCGATGCACGGAAGTGGGCTGAGGTCTGGTGGTGGTGGAGGAGGAGGTGGTGGCGGAGGAGGAGGAGGAGGAGGCGATGGCAACGGCGGTGGTGCCGGAATCGGCGGTGGCGGTGGAGGAGGCGGAGAAGGTTTTGGAGGCGGCGGGCGCTCTGGCATCGTTGGAGGCTGAGGCGGTGAAGGTGGTGACGGGCTCGGTGGCAAAGGCGGCATGGGGGGTGGATGTGGAGGTGATGGCGGAAGCGGCGGCGGTGGACTTGGTGGTGGTGGGCTCGGCGGTGGCGGCGGGCTTGGCGGTGGCGGCGGCGGACTCGGCGGCGGCGGCGGGCTCGGGGGCGGCGGCGGCGGGCTCGGCGGCGGCGGCGGGCTCGGCGGCGGCGGTGGCGGGCTCGGCGGTGGCGGCGGGCTCGGCGGCGGGCTCGGCGGCGGCGGCGGGCTCGGCGGCGGCGGCGGGCTTGGCGGCGGACTCGGTGGTGGTAGGCGTGGTGGTGGAGGTGGTGGCGGTGGAGGCGCGGCACTGAAATTCGCCGGCGAGCCACCGCTAATAGCGAATGCTTCCGCCAGGTCCACTGTTAGATCAACCGGCTCCGTAAACCGAATGCCAAAGCGTATCAAGCCATTTTCCGCCGAACTTTCATCACCGTCAAGGGCAAAAGCTTCAGCAACAGCTGGTGGGGTGAGATCTGGCGGCGGCGGGGGCGGCACTAGCTGTGCGTACGCAAGAGGCAAGGATCGTCCACTCAGACTGTCGAACACCGCATCTGGCGTCGCAGCGTTAAGCACGCGGTCCTTCAGGATGTCGACTCGCGCGCTCGGCGCCGTACCCGCATCATCTGGCCACAAACCCACGCCAATTGCAAATATGCCCGCGACGACTGGGCAAGCCATACTTGTGCCACTCTTTGCAACGAAGCACGACTCTGATGATGGGCACGCCGCGATCACGTCCACGCCTGGCGCTGCAATGTCCACGCACGTCCCACGATTTGAAAAAGAGGCGAGCGTGTCTGTGCCGCCAGCCGAAATGTACGTGGCGGCTACCGACACAGCCTCCGGTGCCGCGGACGGGCTGTGCTCGCATCCATCTCCAAATTCGTTTCCCGCAGCTGCGACAGTCACAACCCCAGCTTCGCGAAGTGACGAGACGGCGGAATCCAAGGCGGGATGCCTTCCACCTCCCAGGCTCATCGACGCGATTGCGCGCATGGAAGGATCCGACAAAGCGGCTTGGGAAACGGCAGCCATGCCTGCAAGAATCGTGCTGACAGCACCTGAGCCTCCGCAGCTCAGCACGCGGACCGCGCGGATGGTTGCGCCAGGTGCAGCTCCAGCCCACACTCCAGCAGCCGTAGATGCGCAGTGCGTGCCGTGGCCGTTGCAGTCGGTGCCACTGCTTCCGGGGTACGCGTTCGTCAGCGCGTCGTAGAATCCCGTCGCTCGTCCCGCTGGCAGAAAGTCGGCGTGATTCGTCTGCACGCCGGTGTCGAGCACAAACACGGTTGCGCGGCTTCCATCGCCGTAGGTGCTGAACGCTTTGCCGTCGAGTGGTAGGGTGCGTTGGTCGACTCGGTCAAGGTGCCACGGCACACCGTTCGCAGCACCTTGCGTTGACGACGCGACTGGGTCTGTGCCGTACGAGTCTGCGACGACACTGCAGTCGCGGTCTAGAAGGCTTATGTCGTTGGCGTGAGTGGTCAAAACATATCGCAGATCATCCAAGTTGTCCGTATCGACGACGGCTGCAAGTATGCTTGCTGACTGAATGACGCGAGCGCAACGTCCCCCCGCCGACCCAGGCGCGGGCACGAGGTTCACGAGTGGTTTCCGTGCGCTTGGTGCCGTTCGGTTGCATATTCGTCTGAACAGGCTCTGCGTGTCTCCCCCTTTGGGCGTCGCGAGGATCGCCACCCACCGTCCTGTTCCCTGATCCGCGTTCGGTTCGTTTCTGTGTAGCTCGCCAACGTCGTCGTCGAGCCCGTACACGGGCGGGTCGTTTATCGCGGTGTTGTTACCCCTGCTTCCAAGGAATCTCCGCGGAGTATTCAACGCAGTTCGCGGCGGGTGTGCGGCGTACATCACGTGATTTCCACCAACGAGCTCCTCAAGTTCGCTCGCTAGGCCTCTTTTCAAAAAAGGTGTGAGCTCCAAAAAGAGCACAAATACAGTGAAAGTGAGCCGGTACCCTGAAGAAAACATTGTCATTGTCACAGGAGCCCAAGTTAAGATTAGTCAGTAAGCCTTACTTATATCAGCAAGGAATCAGTCCTTCCATGTCAACAAGATTTGATGAGCACATCCACGTAATAGACATCATCCATCATCGACGTGATGACTCCATTCATTCATTTCATTTCGCTGTGTCAAAAGAAAGAATGAACGACGGCGGGAAGGGGACTGGGACAAGAAGTAAAATTTATGCCGAACGCACATGCTGGATGGTACTTTACTGACCACGTCGTACATCGGACAATATACGTGCAAGGCGAACTATTCCTTCCCATTTCCATGAATGCAATGGGGCCCGGCCGCAATGGGATTTCCCGGCCGCAAAGAAGTTCTGCCGATCAATGCCGATCGATCGATCGATGCAAAATAGTAGGGGGGTGCCACCTTGCAAGAACAACCCTGAAGTGTTGTTGTTGCAATGTTGCGGGGCCCACCTCCGTTGCCCGACCTCCTGGCCCGTTGCTTTTCGAAGTACCTTTTATTACCACCCTATCATCTGGTCGTAGAGGTGGTCAATCCCTCCATCCCTCCCATCCCTGCGCATCTTCCGCCTGTTCCTCCGAAACTCTCTGGGCTCACCACGTGCCACGTCGCAAAGTCCCTTCCCTCCCCTTTTCCAGTACGCGGTTGGTTTTCCATCCCGAACGCACTGCACGTTGTACTTTTGGTAATTGGTTTATGCATACAGGTGGCCTTGTACAATCACCAGAAGCATTCAGGTCGCCTTGGAGTTCTAGTGCCTTATTCCCACCAAGGGGGTATTGTGGTGGTGGTGGTGGTGGCCGTGCACTTGCACTTGCGTCGTCGTATCGTACGCCGTTCTTATTCACGCGCCTTATTGGGGTCAGGCCAACCGTCCGCGCGATTTTGGCCGTCTGCGGAATCGCCGTCGTGCTGTCCATGGGAATCACGGCGTGCATGAGAACGACGACGCGAACACCCGCATACCGAGCCTTAACAACAACGGCGTCGACTCACAAACTGCAGCAGGCGTACGTCGGGGACGCCGTCGCGTCGACGGCGAGGTGGATCGCCGCCGCGCGTGCAAGAGAGTCAGAAAGGCATGACGCCGTATTCGTCGACAGGTTCGCAGCGGCGCTCGCAGGCGAGGAGGGATTCGCGTTCCGCGACGGACAAGCGCCCATAGCAGTCAGTCGCACGAAGTTCATGGACGACTTTGTGCTCGACGCCTGCCGACGTGGAGCTACGCAGGTGGTCAACCTAGGAGCCGGCATGGATACACGCGCGGTGCGACTGCCGTTCCCAAGAGGCGCGACAGTGTATGAGCTGGACAAACCCGAGCTCTTCCGCGTCAAGGAGCCTATCCTCGAGACCATGCTCCGACCGGACGAACGTGCGCTGTGCACGCGTCGCATCGTGCCTGTGAACTTTGACGCGAACGAAAGCTGGGTGGAGAAGCTTGTCGAGGCTGGGTTTGACCGTTCGGCCAAGGCGGTGTTCGTGCTCGAGGGGCTCACCTACTACTTGTCTCAGAAAGAAAACGAAGTCGTGTTCGCGGGCGCTGCGAGCGTCGCCGCGCCAGGCTCGTCGCTGGTGTTGGACATGGTGAACGGCGAATTCATGCGCGAGCAGAACAGCTGGCACTTGCAGGATCTCCGAGAGCGCGGGTGCGGCTGGCTGTGGGGCTCGAACGATCCCGAAGGCGTTCTCGCGTCGCACGGATTCGCGGCGACGGTTTTTGACCTCGATCATCTGAGCGTCGTGCGATCGCGAGGAGCTGGGAAACTGCCCTCGATTCGCGCAGTGCCGTCGCCGCGCGGCAGAATCCACGGCGGCGGTCCGCGCACGTTCTACGTCACCGCCGTGAAATCGGCGGCGGTTGCTTAAATATTTTGGTGGTTTGCACAGTAAGTCGAGATCACTCTCGAAATGATGATTGCCACTTCTGGAGGCGTATCCCAGATACGATGTGTAACAGTACTTGTTCGAGGAAGATATTTTATGCTCACGATTCGCTTCCGTTGAGGTGCGGAAATTCGCACAACTTCTCTCTTGTCGAGTCTATGTATTGTAATGTGTAGGACGTGTATTCGGCTGACTGTTCAAGGCCGGTGTTCGCGCGCGCGTGTGGGAATACCTGTCACGTTCGTTGAGCTGATTCGGTACGGAAGAGTACTTTTGGTGGACTATGTGACCACGTTGCGCACGTTCGGTACGTTCGTTTGCATGTTTTGAAAAGACACGTCGTCATGTCTCAGCCTCTCAGGGCGACGCCTTGCATTTGGCGCATTCAGATGCATCGAGTTGGCGGGACTTATGGGTCAGGCACAGTGACATATGATTTACATCGTGTTGTAATTTACAGGAACATTTCTTTATCCGCCGCGTGGACGCTTCGCCTGTTTGCGACGGCGTGCGTCATCGTCATCGTCATCTTGCTCATCCTTTTCGTCATTGTCCGCGTCGTTCTGCAACGCCCGCAGACCCGCCGCGGCAGCGTTGCGCTTATACGCGCCAGTCACTTTGCCTCCCGCGTATCCGAGGAAGTCTCCAAGAGATAGCCAGCCGGATGACGCGTACGTCGTGTAAGGATGGCTCGGAATGTCGTGCGGCCTCGCGCCTGACTTGCTCCACGCCTGCCAATCCTCCTGGCTCTTCAGGCCGAGGGTACGCACGTACGTGCGCGCATCCTCGAATGTACGAAACTCATATTCTTTTGTTTTCTTAGCATGCTTGCCCACGTCGTATCCGAGGAAGTCGCCGAAAGATAGCCAGCCGGATGACCCGTACGTCGTACCAGGATGGCTCGGAATGTTGTACGGTCGCGCGCCTGACTTCCTCCACGCAAGCCAATCATTCATGCTCTTCAGACCGAGCGTGCGCACGTAAGCACGCGCATCCTCGAACGAGCGAAACGAGCCAGCCACCTTGCCGATCTTGTATCCGAGGAAGTCGCCCATAGATGTCCAGCCTGATGACTTGTACGTCGTATGAGGATGGCCCGGAATGTCGGGCGGTCGCTTGCCTGACGACCTCCACGCCTCCCACTCCTTTTGGCTCTTTAGGCCCAAAGTGCGCACGTATTCGCGCGCATCCTCGAATGTACGAAACTTACATTCTTTTGTTTTCTTAGCATGCTTGCCCACAGCAATTCCGAGGAAGTCGCCCCACGATGTCCAGCCTGATGACTTGTAAGTCACGTCAGGACTGCTCGGTATGTCGTGCGGCCTCGCGCCTGACTTACTCCACTCCCTCCACACCTTCTGGCTCTTCAGACCGAGCGTACGCGCGTAAGTGCGCGCATCCTCGAAGCTGCGAAACGAGCCACGCGCACCTTGGCCCTCCGCAAATCCGAGGAAGTCGCCCCAAGATGTAAAGCCCGATGACGCGTACATCGCATAAGGATCGCTCGGAATGTCGTTCGGCCTTGCGCCAGACTTCTTCCACGCACGCCACTCCTTCTCGCTCTTCAGGCCGAGCGTGCGCACGTAAGCACGCGCGCCTTCGAACGAGCGAAACGAGCTTTTAGCCATGTTTTGCTAAATAATGGCTTGGCGACGGACGTATATAGTGAGGCAGGCACACTTATGAGTAAGGTGCGCTAATGTGACTACAAAGTGGTGACGGCTGATGACTGACTGACTGACTGACGCGTAAAGTAAGCCTTAAGGCTGATGCTAATACAACTTAAGCTTAGGTCCCCGGGGGTACAAGAGAGCGGGAAAGGGGCCCGCAGGTACAGCTGGGGTGGACGAGATCTCCCCCCCTGGGGAAACACCGGGAACTCCCCACTTAAGACGAATTAAGCCTTAAGGTAAGGTAGACGAGACCAACTTCTTAAAAGGCCGTGGAAAAGACACCCCAGGGGGTAAACGAAAACGACAGAGATGAGATCGAGACCAATGGTGCGAGACACTGAGACAGGACACCTGATGCCTGAGCGAGACGGATCACGGACGCCGGCCAAACAAACTATGGGCTGCCCACTTGCCCAGACCTTCTGCGGTTCTTTCTGCCCAGACCTTCTGCCCAGACCTTCTGCCCAGACCTTCTGCCCAGACCTTCTGCCCAGACCTTCTGCCCAGACCTTCTGCCCAGACCTTCTGCCCAGACCTTCTGCCCAGACCGGACAGCCCTCTCGGAGCCCGAAGGTCGAAGGAGAGGCAATGCAGTTCAGCAAGGGCAAGAGAAAGGGCAACTGGGCAAGAAGCCAAGAAGAAACAGTAGAACTATTGAATAGTCCAAGGGGAACGAATAGTCCTCTTGAAGAGGAACTCTTCAAGAGGGTTGCACCAGAACTAAATAAATGTTAAGGTTAAGGGCGGAGGGAACATTTCACCCCTTGGCAGCCTTGGGGTTTGGACTTTGCGAGCGAGGAGGTGTGTTTCTTGGAGGCGTACATACATACGTTCGTTGTCCCTGTGGTCTCGTTTAACCTGCTGTCCAGTGCCCTCTCCCGGGAAATCCGCCTTACTTAAAATAAAACTCGCCTTCTGCGTCTCTGCGACAACCCCCCTCCCACGGCCTTCTTCTACGCCCTTAAGGTGCACCTTAAGCTTGTTAAGGGAAGCTTGTTTTAAAAGTGTGTCTGTTTCTTAAGTGTGTGTGCTGCTATGCCCGCGGCAGGTAATTTTACAGGTGTGGAAAACGCGCCTGCGTTGTCTTCCAGGGAGTTGGAAACTAAGGGTAACCGCGACTGGTACGACCCTTCCGTAAAGACGTCGTACGTGCCTCGTCGGGCGCGAGAAGTGCACGTATGGCCGCTCGGACGAAGTCAAGCGTCGCCGTCCTTCCGCCTCTTTGACGGTGCTGGTAGTACTGGTGGTGCTGCTGGTGATCAAAGGGCTGCACCTCCTCATGCAGCACCCTCGTCGTCCCGCCACGTCGCGTGCCAGGCATCCCCCACGCTGTGGAGCCGCTACTACTTCAGCCAGAGCTCGCTCGTCTTCCCCAACGATAACAGGACGGACTCCAAGCTCGTGCACTACGACGTCTTCATCCCGGAAAGTGGTACGGAACCGCTCGCCTTTGACCCGCGCGCTGATGCGTGGGGAGCGCTGCCGACGCCGGAGGCGGCTGTGCACATGCAGAAGGAAACGCTCGCGGTGATGGAGGCGAACCTGCGCGCGGCGCCCATCGAGGCGAGAAGGCCAACGGGACACCGCGACATGCAAGTTGGCGACGAGGCGGGAGGTCTTCCCGAGGACATTGCGAGCATCGCGCCGTTCGTCTCGGCACGCATGAACAAGCACCACCTGCCAACGTTTGCAAGGTGGGTGGCGGCACTCAGGCCGTGCAGCACGCAGAACACGGTCGAGTCGCTGCGGCCCGTGCTCACGCTCTCCCAGGGTCTGCTGCGCGACCTTGTGGACGGCAAGATTCAGTTCCAAGACGAGGAAGTGCGACGCGCGCGCGCCGAGTGCGAGAGAAGACTCGTTGAACTTCGGGAAATACACGCGCTCGAAGTGTCGAGAATGGAGGAGAGGCACGCCAAGGCGATGGAGGAGCTGATGGCGACGTACCAAACCGACGTCGCGGAGCGACGCAAGAAGATGGTGCTAAGTGCCGCGTTCGGCGCTGTTGACGAGGCGAGGCTCATCGACGAGGCGGTGGCGGAGTCCATGGCTGCAGACGAGCTCGAGAAGGAGCTCAGCCGCCTGCGAGAGACGTCCGAGGCGGAGATTGCGCGCCTGAAGAGCGACCTGGAGATTCAGGCGAAGCTGAAGAACGAGCTGGCGGAAAACATTAATGTGATGCG
The DNA here is from genome assembly GCA_938743325.2 of Pycnococcus provasolii. NCBI lineage: Eukaryota > Viridiplantae > Chlorophyta > Pseudoscourfieldiophyceae > Pseudoscourfieldiales > Pycnococcaceae > Pycnococcus > Pycnococcus provasolii. The sequence goes on from OW568894.1 coordinate 473,482, forward strand.
CCGCGAGCACGACACCAAGCGAGACGAGCTGCAGCACACGATTGACGAACTCGCGAGGAAGATCGAGCTGCTCAACGGCCAGAACTTCTCGCTTCAGTCGCACATCATTGACCTCGAAGACGAGCTGAAGCGTGTGCCGAGGCAGCTCCCAAGCCCCGACGTGAACCTCGGCGATCTGCTGACGACGACGGCGTACCGCAAGATCAAGTCGATGAGTGACGTCGTGCGCCTCACACACGTCGTACTCGACCGGCTGTACGCCAAGACGAAGTTGAATTGCTACTTCCTGCACCTGGACGACGGTGTGGACACCGAGAGGGGGGACAATCCGAAGGGCGCCATGCTGCGCTACGTCGCGGTGGACAGCAGGACGAACAGAAGGCTCCCGTCGCTCATGGGGCGAAAGGTGCCGTTCAAGAAGCCAACGAGCGAGGGTGGCGGAATTGTCGGCCTTGCGATTGGCGAGACGGACGCGTACGAGATTGGGCTCGTGCCGCGTGACGAGAGAGCTACCGGGACGATGACCAGCAGTGGCCACCGCAGCTTCACTGGCACGAAGAGAATGCTTCTGAAGCACGCGATGGAGGAGAACAACAAGGCGATGTTCATCGAGGCTCTGCAGCCGTACGGCAGAGACACGGTTTACGTGGAAGATGTTCGCGACATTACCGGTATTAAATTCTGGCGCACAGAAACTGATGCAAGAGTACCCCAGGGTGGAGATGACGCTGGAGCACAAGGCACGCCAAGAGAGCACACGGAGATGGAAGATGAGCGCGATCATGATGCAGCAAACACCGCCGCTATCGTCGCGCCCGACGACGGCGGCGAAGATGGCGAGAGCCTGCCAGAGCTTGAGGGTATTGGAGATGCAAGCTGGCGCCCGACGGAGCCGTACTTTTTCTACGCCGTAGCCTCCGTCGCAAACTCGACATACGCGGTGGACCTGCGCGAACGTCAGATTGGCGTGCTCTGCTGCGACAACTTCGAGCAGCTTGTAGAGCGTCAGAACTTTGCCTCGATGACGAACGACGAGGCGATTACCGTGCGCCACTGCGCAACCGCGATTGGAAATTTCTACGCGGCGATGACGAAGAACAAGCTGCGAAGCTTCCGCGGATTTGCGGGATCGATGATGTACCTCAGCAAGGATCACATCGAAAAGACAAAATTCTGGTCCGACATCTCCGAGGCGCTCGCGTCGTGCAGGCAGAAGAAGCAGCGTGTGGAGGCTATGCTCCGCGATCCGGCAACCAAGGCGGGCCTCACTGAGATGAAGTCGTACGTGCGACCCATCCCGGAGATGGTGATAATCCTGTACCACTCTCTCAGGCTGGGTCGTCGGTTCACGACGCAGCTGTCTCGCCTCGACTTTAATCCGCACCGCGCGATGAACGCGTACCTGCAGGTGCTCAATAATACGAAGAAGAAGGTTGGAGTGGACCTGCGCGACGTCTACATCCCGGCGGATGCCAAGCTGAAGATGCAGTCGCTGCCAGACTTTAGCGTCAAGCTGTGGGAACACCTGAAGGATTTGATTGTGCTTGACGACACCGTCGAAATGACCAAAGAGGGACGCCGCGTGCACAAGTCCTTCCTGAACGTGCTTGGCGCGGTTGACATGGTGTCGGTAAAGTACGGCACGAAGGATGAATTTGAAGCGATTGTGAACGACCTTCGTGATGTGCTCGAGCACGTGAGCGAGTCGCGCGCGAAGAGGGTGGGCAGTGTGTGCGAGCTTTTGAGGTCGTGGCTGTCAACCTGCGTCGAGATTTACGATTGCATGGTCCACATCGAGGAGCTTGAGAAGACGGGCAAGGACTCTTGGCAGAAGCTCATGAGCGAGGAGGAGGTGGCAGCCTTGGGTGTTGAAAACGAGGAGGAGGCGAAGCGGAAGGCTTACGTGCTCAGTGACGAGAGCAAGGCTATCTTAGACAGTGCGATTGCGAATTTTAGGACGCCTAGTGCGAGTCCCGAGCCCTCTGGTGAAGCAGGAGCTGGCGATGGAGCCTCGTCTTCCGCCGCTGCGAGCGCTAGCAAGTAAGTAAGTGATGAATGTGTACAAAAAATAAAAAGATTTCTTATATGGGTAACATCTTTTCACCCATGCCATTTATTAAGAACTATACATACGAAAAGTACAACTGGTTGGATTCAGTGAATTTGTGTTTGTTTACAACTATTTTTTTTATATGTTCACACCGTGTGTCCGAATGGGTCCTGTCAACTGTCAAGGTGTTGCAAGGCATGCAAGTGAGCTCACCCAAGACACCCAATGCCAATGGTTGTTTTTGTTGGCGGCGAAGAGCAACAGCACACTTGATATTTGATAAATTTTAATGTTACAATACCTTTACAGATTCATAATTTTTTAAATAGCACCCTCCTTCTCCCATTCTTACAGCACCGCTGGCACCGTGCTAAGAATGCGCGGCTGCTGCGACGCGATTGGCTGCGCATCAAACGCAGATCCCGCGGCGGCTGTTCGGCCACGTGAGGAGGAGGGCGCGGAGTTGTTGTCTACAGAGGTCGTCTCCGCGCCTGCGTTCATGATGTGAGCCGCAGCCGCCTCGAGCGTCGTGAGCTGGAATGCAAGAGCACCCTTGCCAAGCTCCATGGGACTTGCCATCACCATCGTCCCAACGGCGGGCAGGCTTGCGGTGTCGGCAAACCACGCGCGTGCACTCGAGGCGATGGAGGCGAACTCTCTCAGGTAGCGCAGCTCGGCAAACACGTGGCTCGCCTGACTTTGAAGCAGGGCGGCAATGGCGCACGGCAGAAGCTCATCTGTCGCGACCGACTGGCGGCGGAGGCGCTGCCCAGACTGTTGGGATGGATCGTTGACGGAGGAGGAGGAGGATGTAGAGGTGGCGGTGGTGGCGGCGGCGATGGTGGTGGTGGCGGTGGCGGCGGCGGCGGCGTTTGCTGCACTGCCAAGGAAGTCCGCGAGCTTGCGAAGGCTGTGCATTTTCTCCAGAGGGCAAGTGCACTCGCTGAGCACGCGCAGCTGGTACGCGCAGCGCGACACGTCCATTCCTGGAATGGACTTGGCATCGTCGCTGCTCGACGACTTTCTCATGCGCATCATCGCCGACTGCAACGCTCGGTCGTCGTCGAGGCATTCTCGGATTAAGCTTGTTAGCACTTGCTCGTGAACGCCAGCCATGACGACGCATTCCGCAGCCACCACCGCTTCCCTGGAACCTCCGCACGCCGCCGCAAGGCGCAGCGCAATGCACCCAAGTCGCGCCGCCGTGGCGGGCAGGAACGATCCGTTGACTACTAGAGTCGTTCGATTGAATTGCTGCACGGCGGCATCCGCGGCGTCGACGGCGGCGCTCGACGAACGCTGGAGGAACGAGCGCGCGGCTGACGTCGTGTTGAACGGCAGCGACTCCAAGACGGAGTTTTCGTGTCGAGGGTTTGCGTGATAGGCTGCCTGCGCAGCCACCTGAGCAGCCGCGTCGGCCGCCGCCTGCGCGCGCTGCGCGGCGGCAGAGTCGCGCCTCAGTGAGCCGGAAAGGCGCCTTAAGACGCCAAGGCCGCTCGTGACGTCGAGAGGCTGCGCGATGGCGACGAGTCGCAGAGGTTCGTCTCCGCACTCGGGCGTGTACATGAGCTCCTCCTCGCCCAGCAAGGTGGCTTGCCGTCCAGGCTCAGGATACCCTTGCTTGGCCGTGAGCGTGTTTGTTTTCGTGTTCAAGGTGAGGTGTCGTGCGTTAACTGACGTGAACTCGATGATGTTGTTGTTATTTATGTTATCATCATCATCATATGAGGATTGGTCGTCACTACTGGTTGTCGTTTTTCTGACGAGCACGTGCGCCTCTGCGATTTCGCGCGTGACATCGGACGCTCTTAAGAGCGACCTCGGCGGTAGTGCGACGAGGTATGCTGAAGCTGCGGCACGCTGTAGCACTTTCGGTTGTTTCGTCTGGAGGTAGATGAGCAGCGGGTTGGACTCGAAGCCGAGGTCGAGTTCCGAACTGCTGCTGTTTGTGTTTGCGAGACTGAGGGAGGAGGAGGAGGAGGAGGATGTGAGGGGCTGGTACGGCGTCACCGGAAGTGAAGCAGTTGCTGATGGCGAAGACAACGAGGAGGAGGCGAACATGGATGGCGGCATCAAAGGCGGGCTGGGAGTGCTGCTGATTTCGGCCATGGTGACGAGGCGGAGTGTTTGGTGGGGTGGGCACAGTGAGGTGGAAAAGCGCCCTTAAAAAAGGCTTCGATGATGTGAATTTGTTTTCATTCTAGGGGGGATCCCCACTCTGCGGGGCAAACTAGATCTGTCTCGACCTGTCACGCACGACTCGTTCCGTTGACCGTTGCAGTGCAGCTTTCGGTATGTTATGTTTGTGTACGTGAAGTGCTTGATTGCACAGACTCAAGACAACCTCCTTCTTTCCCGCAAAGTGGACGGCTTCTTCTTAATTTTTAAAAAAGGTGTGTATAGATAGACGAAGTAAAACCCAGTTCCGTTACTGAATGCAGCGATCCTAGAAAAAAAAAAGTGAAGAAAAGGAAAATGAAAAAAAGAAGAAGGAGAAGGAGACGCCTTGGCGTGCTAACCTCTGTTAGTTGTTCACGCCACAGTCGTCGTCGGTGCATTCCATGAAGTCCATGCTGTGCAGAGACGCCATCAACACCTCCATGAGGAGCCACTGGTTCTCCTCCTTGACGTCGTCCAGATCCTTGCGAAACTCCTCCGCAATCTGCCCGCGAATCTCGATGATGCGCTGCGCCACCTGCCTCGGGTCGATAACCTGCTCGTCCGCGTTGTTGTACAGGTCCTCAACGCTCGGATTCTCTCTCACGACAGCCTGCGCGCCGTTGAGCAGCCCGCGCAAGAACGAGTCCCCGTTCACATCCTCCCAGCTTCCGTCTCGCGGGATGGGGTGCTCGCGCAGGTACGCGTGAAGCCAGTGAAAGAGCGCCTGGTTCGTCTCCGTGCAGTACATGAGCAGCGTTTTCGTCGCGCGCTCCGTCAGCAGTCCCATGAGCCGGTCTCTGTTGTCCTCGCTGAGCGGTGTGTTGTCCGGGTTGCGCAGGTGCGCCGTTGGCCGTCGCAGGCGAGGCATGGTGTTCTTTGTGTTCTGGGCTGGTGCTGGCAGCGGTGGCGGCGTAGGCGGCGGCGGCGTAGGCGTAGGTGGAGGAGAAGCAGCAGCAGCAGCAGGTTGTTGTTGTTTTGGTGGTGGTGGCGCGTTATTATTCGTATTTGGCTTTATTTGTGGTGGGGCAGTTTCGTCCCTGAGTTTGTTCCACGTGCTCGCCTTCGGCTGGTTGTGCTGTGGAGTCTCTGTGTTGCCGCCGCTGTTTCGCTGCGCGTTAAACTCGGGTATGCCCGTGATTGGCGTCGTGTTTGCGGACTGTGCGTTAGCCGCCGCGCTGGTGTCGCACTTGATCCTGCGTCCGTTTTTCTTGATGTACCCGCTGAACGGCGACTCCTTCTCGTGCGAGCCGCCCGGGGCGTTGTTGTTGTTGTGGTTGTCGTTGTTGTGCGCGTGGTGGTGGTGGTGGTGGTGGTGGTGGTTGAACGCCTGCTGGACGACTAAAAGTCCCCTCCTTTTGTTGGCGTGAGCATGAGGAGCGGCGGAGGAGCCTGGGCAGAACGAAGAAGGCAGCTGTGTCGTAAAACCATGAGGCTGTGAGCGCATGCGAGTCAAGTGAACGGCTGAGTGCTGCTGCGGCGTCGTAGAGAGGAGCTGCCTGCCATGACGACCTGAGAGGGCGTGAGAGGACCCCGGGAAGACGGGCATGGTTGGTGACAGCGAAGGGAGTGCGGAAGAAAATGAGGGACGAGGACGTGGTGGGACGTGCTGCACAGGGCAGGGCTGCAGAGGTGGAAACAGGACGTGGTTTGGAAAGGGGAGAGAAGAAGGGTGCGCTTTTAGCAGACCAAACCAGGACGAGGTGTTTGTTGTCGGAGCTTTTGATCCAACTTTTGCTTTTGAGCATTGAGGGGGTTTGAAAACACAACATAATGGGCGGGCGTGTTCGGGAGAAATTCCGACGCTGCGGGGGGAATTCTCACAAGGTGTTGTTTGCGAATACCTGTTTGTTTTGGGTTTTTTTTCTTCTCAACGGATCGTTTTTCTTTTCCTCGCCTTTTCCTTTTCCTTTTCCTGTTGTTTTTTTCCTCTCTTCAGTGTTGTTTTTGTTCGTTGTCCTTTGGTTGTTCCTCTCCCCTTTTTCTGGTTTATTTTCCCACTTTTTTCTCCGCATCCTTCCCGAAAAAGATCTCAGGGCACTTTTTGTCTTTTCCTTCGGAGTTGAGCGGGAACGGAACGCATATCCAGGGACAGTTTAAAGAGAGACGGAGGGAGGGGACGCGTTCTGCCATGCCAGCAAGACGTTAGGCATATGCACGGGATGGCAAGAGACGCAGGAGTTGAGTGGTACGCCGTATGTACGCGGCTGGAGGGTGAACGAGGGTGGCAGCCACTTCGCTGGTTCGACTGGCTTTCGACCTTTCGACCGACGTGCCTGTGAGGCGTGAGTCTCGTCAGGGCTGAGGGACCAGGTGGCTGGGTACCGTATTTACTATCCCGACGAACGCAAGAAAAAGCTGGGTGCAAGCAGCCACTCCAGCCATCGGCCAATGGCCAATATTGACCATGTGGTCTTTTTGCTGGCCCTTCCTTGCCCTTTGCAACTTGCAAGTTCGCCGCAAAGGCTGAATTACCCTCTGAATGGTGCTGAAGGGGAGTCAAGGTGCGTCGAGGACGCGAGGCCCACCTTCCCCAAAGGTCGCCGATGCGATGCGATGCAGGTAAAGTTTATGCGATGCGCCGATCCCGCCGAGGAAGGCCGATGCGAATACAAATGAAAGTGCGATGCGCGCCTATCGTAGTCCATCGACGACGACGAGCACCAAGCCACCACCAACTCGAGCTTCTTTCGCCAGTTTGGACTTTGGAGGCTGAAATTCAAACAGGTTCTCCAACAGGTTCTCCACCTAGGCTGAGAAGGTGTCCAGGGAGGCGCCCTCCCCTCCCCTCCCCATTCTCCGGAGGGCCATGGCCCCTCGTCGCGGAGGCAAGTCGCGGTTCGCGGAACTTCACGCGCGCTTAGATAAGCTCGTGCAGAGTGAGTCGGCGTTGCAGGCGCGCATGCTCAGGGTCATGCACGACAAGACAGGGACGTCGGCGTCGGAAAGATATCACGCGGGGGGCAAGTCGGCGGTTGACGCAAGCTCGCTCAAGCAGGAACTTTACGAGGAAACGAAAACGAGACTCATGATCGCGAGAGAAAGAAGGAAGGTGGAGGAGGCGCTGCGCTGGGAGGCGGCGCTGGCTTTGCAGAGGGCGTGGAGGGCTGCGGAAGCGGCGGCCAGGAGAAGGCAGGACCTTGCGGGTGTCGCCGTGGCAGCCATCGTGCAGCAGGCGGCGACGGTGCGAGCCATTGGGGAACGAGCGTCGAAGAGAAGGCCGTCGAAACGAGCAAGGATGCAGCGTAGGCAGGAGAAGGAGCAGGAGGTGCTGTGCACACCGCCGCGAAACAAGGCGCTGATGTTCGCCTGCGAGGACGACGCGCTGCTCAGCATGAGCGACGTGAGCTCCGCATCCTTCAGCCCGGAGGCGGTTTCGCCGGAATCTCTGCTTCATGACTGGGAAGGGGGCGACACGCCAGAGGCGGAACGTGCACGTTTTGCTCGCGAGGAGGCGGCGCTGCGAAGCCCAGACGCGAAGTTGGATCATACGCGCGCTCTCACAGAGGGCGAGTCTGTGAGCGAGCACATTCATGCTCTCATCGCCGCGCGCAGGGAGGCTCGTGGGCACAGCTCGCCGCTGGCGCCGCCAGCGCCACCTACGACGGTCGCCGCGCGCGAGGCGGCGGAGCTCTGCCGACGTTCTGTGGCTGTGGCGATTGAGAAGCGCGAGCGCGGCGAGTGGGAGGAGGAGGAGAAGAAGGAGGAGCAGGAGGAGGAGGAAGACGAGGAGGAGGAGCTGCTGCTGCTGCAGGAGGAATGCATATCCGCGGACGGAACGCCAACTTCTCTCATGTCTCCCATCCGCGTACGCCAACGCGGCGACAGCGACTCGAATGTGCCGATATCGCCTCTGTCGCCGCTCTCGCCGTCGCCCCATCTTGACGCACGTTCGACGTCCTCGGGCTCGACTGGCGTACTTTCTTTTCTGAATCCCATGAGCCTCGGCCTCGACGACGAGTCTATGGACAGCGTCAACGAGGCGGAAGGTGCAGCGTCGTCCGTGCTCGGATTTGCGGATTCGAATGCAAAGCGCGAACTTGAGGCGATCATACGCGAGCAGCTCGACGATCCTTCGATCGACGTTGACGGTGGATGCACTGTGTACAGTGCGTCGCATGGAAGCCTTGATGTCAGCTCTTTCCTTAGTGACGACAATGAGGACGAGGAACGGACTGCGCCGGTTGGCGGGGAAACGTCCAAGGCTGCACGCGAGGCGAAAGCTGTGCTTGCCGAAGCCACCGCGCTGCTCGCGGAGGCGGGCGCGTTGTCAGATGCACTCCATGTTGAGCTTGCGAGAGGGCCTGCGGTGAAGGAGGGCTCTGCCACCAATTCCCTGCGCGCGGCGGACCGTGGGCCGCTCTCGCCGGGAGACACGGATACCGCCATGCAGGAAGGGGAGGACGAGAAAGCTGAAACGGTGTGGGAGCTGAGCGAGGAGGATGTTGTCGTCGACCTCGTGCCGTTGGATGAAGAAGATGTGGACGACTTGACGCTGACTCTTTCTTCGGAGACGTATCAGGCGAACAGCGCGGGAAGCGTGACAAAGGGCGGCGGCCAGGTTGGATGGATGGCGAGGAGCACGGAGAGCGTGAGCGTGACGACGACGGAGAGCGTGAGCGTGGCGACGACGGAGAGCGTGACGGAGGAGAGGGAGGAGGAGGACTCTGCTGAGTACAACTTCGGTTCGACAGTTCCCATTTCGCCGCTATCCTTCTACTCGTGCCAAGAGGAGGAGGAGGAGGAGGAGGACGACGACGACGAGGACGAGGACGACGAGGTGGACAAGTCTTTGTCAAGGAGGATTGAAGAGCCAGCATCTCTTGGCGACACACCGTGCTCCTCCGCCTTTGTGGAAATCATGGAAGATGCCATCGTCACGGATGCAGAGCTTACCGAGGCTCGAAGACCGCAGGAACTTCTCGATGCTATGATGGCACCGTCGTCGCCGATGACACCCGCAACCACGTGGAGATCGCCAGGTGACATTCCATGTACCCCCCTTTCGCCAGCCGCGCGTGTTCGCCGCATTGCATACGAGGCACTGCGAGACGGAGCTTCGCGAGCTGCGATGCGCGTGGGAAAGCCTCTAGTGTCGTTCAGCCATTGGCTGAGGAGCAAGGACTACAAGCAGCTTGCTGAGAAGCACCAACGCGTCGTTGCCGCGATGCTGGGCCTCGGATGTGCGATGTTCGTTGGACATTTGCAGCTCGATCAGATGAGGAGGAATGCGCGCGAAAAGCCAAAGACGTTCAAGGCGTACATGGACCAACAACGACGAAATCGGCAGAAGCAATGCGGCAAGGTGGTGCAAGGTGGCTGGGATCCGTCTCGATCGCCAAGGTGCAGGCACACATTCTCTCGAGGAAGACAACAGCTAACGACTGACTGAGTTTTGGAGGATTGCCTCCAGCACTGCCTGGATGATGATGATGTGTGTTTTTATCCTTCCAAGGACTTTTGTTTTTGTTACTTCTTAGTATTAATTTGTTGGCTTTTGTTGCCACCCATCTATCCATCTATCTATCTATCTAGAACAGTGAGAATTAGTGAGTTCTGGCGGCCTTAATTTCATTGTCTTGTTTCTATGATTGCCCGTGGTGGGGGAATCAGTCACGGACAAATATCGGCGCAGTTCGTGGCGTCTGGCGTCTGCTGACAAATTTATTTTCCCCGTCAAGCAGCAAGTCTGCAAGTGGTTCACTAATCACTACTTAATTTACTTGGTGTGGTGTGCGTTACTTCTTACTGTGTATCATCTCACTCATTCAGTAATTAGTAGTAGGACGTGATGCAGTTACAAGTTAGTTACAACACCTATCTTCCATTCTTCCATTGATCGATCTCCCATTCATGTCAGCCTGTCAGGACGGAACCCCGACAGGGTTTTGGTTTGTCCTCGAGTGCCAGTCTGCCCTGGGGTTTGTATTCCTCCGTCTGGGCGGGAAATATAAGGGTTTTTTTTATGGGACGCGTAGGACGATGGGGTTCCGAGTTCCCGCCCCCCTGCTCCCCGAGCGCCCTACGTTCGAGTCGGGGGGGGGGGGGGGGGGGGGGGACCCAGACCTTAAGGAGTTAAGGCCCAAGGGGACGCTCCCCGACCGCCCATCACTTTGGCCTTGCACACGCAGGGTGGAGCCGCGCTCGCAAGATGAACACGCCGTCGAAGGTCGGACGCGTGGCGCGACACGAGCAAGCGCTGGACGCCGCCGAGGCTATACCATGAGCGGCGCTTCGCGCCGCCTGAGCCTTACCAACACCATTCTGGGATGAGCAGTCCCGTAAAAAGGTCTTAAAGATAGATGGGCTTGCCAAACCATTTGCATTCTTGATTGACCGACGGACAAGCAAGCAGTGTGCAGGACTAATAGCCGCGCTCCAATCAACAAACAGACAGGTGTTTCCTTGGTTGGTGGTTGTCGCAGCCCATGGAAGCGCGTATGCGTGCGTAAGTTCTACGTATGTCGCACGGCGGCTCGCGTGTAGTACGGCGGTGCCAAAGCGGCCGTCTGTAGTTGGTCGCGGCGGCGCCTGTTGCCAAACTCGCGCCTTGCGAACGCGAAAAGAGTGACGGAAGCTTTCGTGTGCCTGTGCGGAGAGTGCGTTCGAGGAGAGCTGAGTGAGTGAGTGAGTGAGTGGTCTTCTTGTGCATCTCGGCGGCGCTAGCTGTGGGAAAGACTGCTCACCAGTCACTTGCTATAAATTGTCATCATCATCTAACCCCTAATCGACAAAATCTTTTTGTCAACATAAAAGTCATGCACTTCCGGAAGGAGCAGGAGTTCGAATCTCCTAGGTGTCGAACGGCAAAACTTTGCAACTCGACGATAGACACTTTGGCCGAGCGGTTAAGGCGGTGCACTCGAACTTTTTTTTTCATGAATGTTGCATTTTTTTGCGAATTTGAAGCCACTGCTCATGAGAAATGCAGTGACACTTTCAGATTCGGGTTTTAACCTTCGATATCGATTGGGGGAACCCGCGCGAGTTCGAATCTCGTCGGTGTCGCGTTGCAAAACTGCAGCTTGACAGACACTGTGTCCGAGCGGTTAAGGAGATCGTAAGTCTACCACCAACCACCCAAAACACAAAAAAAAAACATTCACTAATAACCTAACACACTAAATAGGACTAGAAAGACCACGGTCACATTTTTTTTTGCATAAAAGCAATCCCAACCCGACGAGCAAATCCACGCGCTCGTCGTACGTGAGGTTCTTGATGTGGGTGAGACGGAGGATGTAAATCCCTCCGCCTCCTTCCTCCCACGTTTTGTCCATGATGATGTCGTCCTCAATTTCCCCACGCTTTTCCGCCTCCCTATCCACCGCAGCGTACTTCGCCGCCGCGAGCTCCGCGTCGCCGTGCCATGAGAGGACTTGGAAGATTTGATGATCCTTGTGAGCCGCGCGAAGGATATCCTCAGTACGCGCATGAATTCATCCTATGGGAGCTAACAATGGGGACAACCAACTAGTACTAGGGGTCACCACCTTAGAACTCACATTCACGCACGCCCCGGAAGCCGCCGCCGCCGCCGCTGCCCGGGCGCGTGTTGCACCACGAGTAGCTCCGCCTCCACGAGCATCACAAGACGTCGCGCGTCGGCTTTTGAGGAAAAGGACCAAAAGGACCAAGAAAAGACGCGACCGGGATCCCCAAAATCCCGTACCCGGTAGTCAAACCCCTGGGAAAAAGCTGCTTGACCTGCTCGTCGTCGTCCGCGCCCACGCACGTTTGGAGTTGGTCATTTCCCGAAATGGCGCCCACACAAATAACACTTTCGTTTTTGGACGTCTGCCTCAGGGCTCCTCCGACGCTTCGCTCGTCATAATGCACGAGGGCAAGCAGCTCCCTCCCGCGTCTTCGCCGTCAGCATATCAGGCTTGAGGCTTCTCTCGCGTCTTTATCCATCAAGGATGGTGATATGCTACTTATTGGCATGCAGCGTGCCGCCGCCGCAGCCACTCCCTCCTCGGAGGCGCAGCGCATGCGCGAGCTCGACGAACTCGCCATGGCGGACCCGATTGACCCAGAGGCTCAAAAAAGAATCTACGAGGCGATGCAGAAGAAGAATATCGAGGAGAATATGGAGATGGCTATGGAACACACGCCGGAGGCTTTCGGCTCGGTCGTCATGCTGTACGTGAACATGGCCATCAACGGACATCCTGTCACCGCCTTTGTTGACAGCGGCGCGCAGATGACCATCATGAACGAGGCGACGGCGGAGAGGACAGGACTCGCGCGGCTCATTGACAAGAGGTTCAGCGGCGTTGCGAAAGGCGTTGGCACGAGCAAGATTATTGGACGCGTGCACCACCTTCCAAGGACTTTTGTTTTTGTTACTTCTTACCACCAACTTGTTGACACCACCCTCTATCTAACGATCTAGAACAGTGAGAATTAGTGAGTTTTGGCGGCCAAATTTCAAGCAGCGTGCCGCCGCCGCTGCCGCAGCCAACCCCTCCTCATAGCACCCAATTTTCAGTGGGACGCGTGAAGAATGTCACACTTTTACATACTGCAATGGTGGAGGAATGGCGCTTGACAGCCACGTGCAGTGTATGGCGTTCCGCGCAATACAATGAAGCCACTCGGCGAAACAATCTCCCTCTCCGTCATCACGCTCTCCGTCGTGCTCGTTAGAGCCCTTCACTTCGCGCAGACTGCGAAGACAACGCAACGGCCGTCGCTCTTGATATCCACTGCTCACACTCGGCGAATTTCACTGCGTTCGACTCAACCAATGGCGGCGGCTCCGTCGTCGTGGGCAGTGCCGCGTCGCGTGCATTCTTCCACGCCCTGACTGCTAGCACCAGACTCAAAATCGCACACGCCACAGCAAGCGAGGAGAGCGCCAGAGAAGTCACAGCCCACCATACCCACTCGTGCGGTGTCTGCGCTCGCCTCCCTGATGATGCGTCGTCGGCGACGGTTATGTCCGTTGACAAGCTCTTAGCGAGCGCAGATGGCTTATTGACAAGAAATGGCTCACCGACCCATGTGCCCGGGCAGCACGCGTGAAACAAGTATGTAAAGAAGAGATGTTCTTACATGATCTTACATGGATGATCTTAACAAGAAGCGACGTCATCTTCGTCGAGCAGACCCTCCTTTTCTAGACGACGCCTCAACGCCTCAACAGACTGGTTGTGTTTCTTCGAGCGGACGTGATTTGCCATCGCGCCCTCGCTCTTGAACCACTTCCTGCAAGCCTCGCACCACAGGTCCGTGCTTGCCGCCGCAGGTGCGGCGTCAAAGTCGTCGTCGTCGTCAATCAGCACGACTTTCTCCTTCTTCTTCTTCTTCGGCTTCGCAGGGTGAAGCGTGTCTTCTGCGAAATGAACGCGTGGTGCGTTCGACGCACCGTCGCCTGCTTCTGCGTGTGCTTGTGCTTGTGCTTCTGTTTCTGCTTCGTTCGCCGGCGCCGGCGCGTCAAGCGCGTCGACATCCTCCTCCACGCCATTCTTGTCGTCAGATTTCTCCTCCTCCGATTCCTCCTCCTCCGATTCCTCCTCCTCCGATTCCTCCTCGACGAGACTCTCTTTCATGAGAGCATAGCGACGTGCTTTCTCGGCGTCTCTTCGCGCCTTCGCTTCTGCCGCTCTCGCGCTCTCTCTCTCTTCGATTGCGGCGACGGCATTCTCGTAGCGCGGGTCGCGCTTCTTCACGAAGAGCACGAGCGCCTCGACGCTCTCCGCATACTCACGTCGCGCCCTACGTCTTGCCTTTTTATTCTCTTCCTCCGCCGCACGCCTAGTGCGACGGTCAGGCGCAGTTCTCGTGTCGTAGATGTCCGCCCAAGCAAAGTCGAGTTGTGTCGTGAACGACTGCCAGTGTCGGTAGAAGTTGATGACGCTCTCCGGCGATGCGTCGCTCCGTCCAAACGCAGGCGCCTCTGGCGGCTGGTTGTTTGTGCGCGCGCGTGCCTTTTCACTGATGTCTTCGTTGTAGAGCCACGCGCGCTGTTCCTGTTCGTCGATCGCCGCGAAGCACTCGGCGTACACGGTGTAGAATCCCTTGTTTGTGTCGTCGAACGCGGTGAAGCACCCTCGCGCAAAGAAGCGCGACACGTCGACGTACCCTTCCGGCGGCTCCTTTTGGCCGCCGTCGCCCTTCTGGTGGCGCTCAGAACCGCGCAGAATGGACGTGCGGTGTTTGTCGTACCATTTTCGCTCAGAGGGGTCGGAGAGCACTTCGAAGGCGTTGTTGATTTCCTTGAACCGTTCCTCGGCAGCTTGCCGTTCGTCTATGGCGTGCTTGTCCGGGTGGTTCTTGAGCGCCGCCTTGCGGTACGCCTTCCGGAGCGCGTCGTCGTCGACGTCGACGGGCACGCCGAGCACCTCGTAGAAGCAGCGCATCGAGGTGATAAATAGTTATGGAGGCGCGCGGCGAGGGGGGGGGGGGGGGGGGGGGGGGGGGGCAGGGGGTGGGCGGGGCGGAAAATTGGGGATCCGTCGCAGTCTCACCAACCCCAGCTGTCAAAGGCGCATCCGCATCCGCCACCCTGCTGCGTGCGCTTCGCCGTTCCTTCAGGCTAGCTGCGCGCGCCCGTTCGGAATGTGTCTCTGGCCATCCGGCGCGCAGGAACGGAGACTCGCTATCGCCAACATTCGCCTGTCATGCTTGCGGTGCTTCTTCTTCTTGCCGTCGTCGCGAACGCGCAGGAGTCACCAGTCTTGGAAGAGCGCGCGTGCTCTAGCTACGCGGCGTGCGATCATCTCAAGTCCACGTGGTGCTGCCCGGCGCTTTCCCTCTACAACGATACGCACCTGCGCAACAAACAGCTCGGCTGCTGCGAAGGCGACCTTCCCATGGAGCGCGCGTGCGTGCAGAATCCGACGTGCGCTCGCCAAATGGCGTTTGACGACGTCACCGCGATGTGCTGCCCTGACAACGCGGGCTTGTTTCACGCGTGCTGCCCGGGCACATGGGTCGGTGAGCCATTTCTTGTCAATAAGCCATCTGCGCTCGCTAAGAGCTTGTCAACGGACATAACCGTCGCCGACGACGCATCATCAGGGAGGCGAGCGCAGACACCGCACGAGTGGGTATGGTGGGCTGTGACTTCTCTGGCGCTCTCCTCGCTTGCTGTGGCGTGTGCGATTTTGAGTCTGGTGCTAGCAGTCAGGGCGTGGAAGAATGCACGCGACGCGGCACTGCCCACGACGACGGAGCCGCCGCCATTGGTTGAGTCGAACGCAGTGAAATTCGCCGAGTGTGAGCAGTGGATATCAAGAGCGACGGCCGTTGCGTTGTCTTCGCAGTCTGCGCGAAGTGAAGGGCTCTAACGAGCACGACGGAGAGCGTGATGACGGAGAGGGAGATTGTTTCGCCGAGTGGCTTCATTGTATTGCGCGGAACGCCATACACTGCACGTGGCTGTCAAGCGCCATTCCTCCACCATTGCAGTATGTAAAAGTGTGACATTCTTCACGCGTCCCACTGAAAATTGGGTGCTATGAGGAGGGGTTGGCTGCGGCAGCGGCGGCGGCACGCTGCTTGAAATTTGGCCGCCAAAACTCACTAATTCTCACTGTTCTAGATCGTTAGATAGAGGGTGGTGTCAACAAGTTGGTGGTAAGAAGTAACAAAAACAAAAGTCCTTGGAAGGTGGTGCACGCGTCCAATAATCTTGCTCTTGCTCGTGCCAACGCCTTTCGCAACGCCGCTGAACCTCTTGTCAATGAGCCGCGCGAGTCCTGTCCTCTCCGCCGTCGCCTCGTTCATGATGGTCATCTGCGCGCCTCTGTCAACAAAGGCGGTGACAGGATGTCCGTTGATGGCCATGTTCACGTACAGCACGACGACCGAGCCGAAAGCCTCCGATCCATAGCCATCTCCATATTCTCCTCGATGTTCTTCTTCTGCATCGCCTCGTAGATTCTTTTTTGAGCCTCTGGGTCCATCGGGTCCGATGTTCGTCGAGCTCGCGCATGCGCTGCGCCTCCGAGGAGGGAGTGGCTGCGGCGGCGGCACGCTGCATGCCAATAAGTAGCATATCACCATCCTTGATGGATAAAGACGCGAGAGAAGCCTCAAGCCTGATATGCTGACGGCGAAGACGCGGGAGGGAGCTGCTTGCCCTCGTGCATTATGACGAGCGAAGCGTCGGAGGAGCCCTGAGGCAGACGTCCAAAAACGAAAGTGTTATTTGTGTGGGCGCCATTTCGGGAAATGACCAACTCCAAACGTGCGTGGGCGCGGACGACGACGAGCAGGTCAAGCAGCTTTTTCCCAGGGGTTTGACTACCGGGTACGGGATTTTGGGGATCCCGGTCGCGTCTTTTCTTGGTCCTTTTGGTCCTTTTCCTCAAAAGCCGACGCGCGACGTCTTGTGATGCTCGTGGAGGCGGAGCTACTCGTGGTGCAACACGCGCCCGGGCAGCGGCGGCGGCGGCGGCTTCCGGGGCGTGCGTGAATGTGAGTTCTAAGGTGGTGACCCCTAGTACTAGTTGGTTGTCCCCATTGTTAGCTCCCATAGGATGAATTCATGCGCGTACTGAGGATATCCTTCGCGCGGCTCACAAGGATCATCAAATCTTCCAAGTCCTCTCATGGCACGGCGACGCGGAGCTCGCGGCGGCGAAGTACGCTGCGGTGGATAGGGAGGCGGAAAAGCGTGGGGAAATTGAGGACGACATCATCATGGACAAAACGTGGGAGGAAGGAGGCGGAGGGATTTACATCCTCCGTCTCACCCACATCAAGAACCTCACGTACGACGAGCGCGTGGATTTGCTCGTCGGGTTGGGATTGCTTTTATGCAAAAAAAAATGTGACCGTGGTCTTTCTAGTCCTATTTAGTGTGTTAGGTTATTAGTGAATGTTTTTTTTTTGTGTTTTGGGTGGTTGGTGGTAGACTTACGATCTCCTTAACCGCTCGGACACAGTGTCTGTCAAGCTGCAGTTTTGCAACGCGACACCGACGAGATTCGAACTCGCGCGGGTTCCCCCAATCGATATCGAAGGTTAAAACCCGAATCTGAAAGTGTCACTGCATTTCTCATGAGCAGTGGCTTCAAATTCGCAAAAAAATGCAACATTCATGAAAAAAAAAGTTCGAGTGCACCGCCTTAACCGCTCGGCCAAAGTGTCTATCGTCGAGTTGCAAAGTTTTGCCGTTCGACACCTAGGAGATTCGAACTCCTGCTCCTTCCGGAAGTGCATGACTTTTATGTTGACAAAAAGATTTTGTCGATTAGGGGTTAGATGATGATGACAATTTATAGCAAGTGACTGGTGAGCAGTCTTTCCCACAGCTAGCGCCGCCGAGATGCACAAGAAGACCACTCACTCACTCACTCACTCAGCTCTCCTCGAACGCACTCTCCGCACAGGCACACGAAAGCTTCCGTCACTCTTTTCGCGTTCGCAAGGCGCGAGTTTGGCAACAGGCGCCGCCGCGACCAACTACAGACGGCCGCTTTGGCACCGCCGTACTACACGCGAGCCGCCGTGCGACATACGTAGAACTTATTACGCACGCATACGCACTTCCATGGGCTGCGACAACCACCAACCAAGGAAACACCTGTCTGTTTGTTGATTGGAGCGCGGCTAATAATAGTCCTCCACACTGCTTGCTTGTCCGTCCGTCAAGAGTGCTCATCATCGTCTGCTGCCTCCTCCTTTAGCAACAACTACTCACTCCCTTCCATGGCTACGCGCTGCGACGCATGACACGAAAAAGTAAAAAGGTTGTTGTGCTCCATCCCACTCCAGACAAACGGGCAACTCCTATGAATTTACGGGAACGGGTGATGAAAGCGTACAGTAAAGAGTTACAACATCGTCACAAGAAAACTAAGTCGCGTTCGTAGACACTGCCCACTTGAGTCAGCTTCCTATGCGCCGCCACACCCACGCACGCGTATCTCTGCCCGCGCCGCCTCCATGCCGGGAAGGGGCGAGAAGGGCAGAAAACAGAGAGGCGAGAACCCCCGGACCAACTGCAACGAGGAGGGTTAGGGTTAGGGAGGGTTAGGGTTAGGGTTAAGGATGGTGAGCCCGTGTCCTCCGCCGCTTTTCTTATCCTGTCTGTCACTTCACTTTGTTTTCGTCGTCATGTGGTGTCGCCGCCGTGCTCGTGCTTACTAGTTCAACTCAACCACGCCTGTTTCTTTTCAATAAGATGGCGACGCCTCCTCCTTCACCACAACACCGTGAGAGTGAGAGTGATGATAATCACAGCAGTAGTATCAGCAAAAGTCCTTGGCGCGAGCTTGTGCTGTGGGCAGGACGTCATCCACAATCGCAAACGCCGTACCTGCTGGTTCGACTCGGCGCCGCCGTACGGCTGAACATGCCAGAAGAGGAACAGAGACTCATGGGTGACGTTCTCGTGCAGCAGGCGACTCACGGATTGACGGCGCACTGCTTGACACCGCCATCCGGCAAGCGGTGGCGTGAGATTGCCGTCGTGGTACGCAGAACTTTGTTTTTCTTTTTCCCATAAAAAAAACACACACACCACCTAACAATCCTTCTTATAAACAACACACACAACTTAGGTTGACTGCGACGGTCTCAGTCTACGCCACCGTCCACCTCTCGACGTGATCCGCGACGGTATACCTGCCCTCTTGAACGCGGCGGAGTCGCACGGAGGGGCGTGCACGTCGCTTCTACTGGTGCACGTGCCGCCGACGATGAGCTTTGTGCTCACGCTAATACGCGGCGTGCTCAGCGCCGAGACGCGCAAAAAGCTCAGGCTGCTTCGCACGCGCGAGTGGTTGGAACTGTCTGCATCGCTGACGCACGGCGCAAGGCTTGCTGGCAGCGTTCCGTGGAGGACGACGGGGGAGACGGGCCGTGTGGAGGTGGCGGCGCACGGCGACTCGATCAGTTCGTTGAGGCAGGGCGTGCCCTCGAGTCCGACGCGTACGAGCGTGGTGTGGGACGAGCGGCTCGATGACGCAGCCATGGCTTGCTGTGGTGCAGCCGTATCGGCAGTCAGCCGCGCGCTCCGCGCATTCTTCCAGCACATCTCTCATGGCGACGCCGCCGCCGCCGGCGAGAACGACGGCACCCGCATCCACGACGAGAAGTCGGCACCCCCGACGACTCGATGGCACTACGGCTGGTGGCCTGGCGAAGCTCTGCCCTCCGCGCGTCTGTAAAGTAAGTGAAACAACAAACACATTTTTCCGTCTGTAAAACCAGTTTTCACCTCTCTCTCTCGAGCCATAAGAAGAAGAAAAAAGGATGATATTTTTTTATAGGTTGTTTTACCAGGTTGTTTATTTACGTGAGCCTCCCATGCCTCGCGACGGGTTGTTCTTCAGCAGGTATCCAGCGAGAAACTCGACGGGATCCGACGGACGTTCGCGAACCTGCAAGTTTATTTTTGAAAAAACAGTGTGTGTGTAAGGTTAGAGTGATTTGTTCTTGTGAAGTCAGCCGGGCCTTAAGCTCGCAAGGCTCAGACTAATATTTCAAGAACTCCTTTGAAAAAAGAGAAAAAAAGAGAGAGAACGCACCAGCTGCTGCAGACCGTTAAGAAGCGTGGGCATGACGTGTTTGTCGAGATAGGAGCGCGGCGGCATGGACTTGGCGTCGTCGGAAGCGGCCTGCATGGCGAACAGGGCGAGGATGAGCAGAGGCCGCGGAAGGTTTTTCCCCTGGGCCAGGTTGAGAGAGTTGAGGTTGCCTTCGCCTCCCCTCCCCGGGACGACGACGACGCGCCAGGTGCCCGGAGTTCGGCGAGGAGAGGAGAGCTCCAACGGTCCGAACTGTGGTTTCACCTCGGCCAGCAAGGGGAAATCCAGGGCTCAAGAGAATTCAAGCGGGCTCTCACCTTTTCGTTTTTTACCGTTTGCAAGCTTGCAGAATAGAACCGGCCAATATTGCTCCTTGCAAGCTCGCACAGGGGATATCCGCCGGTCTCGCTCATCATTATTGAGTATTGACCACCTCAATTAAGTTGCAGAATAGTCCGGCCCATGAGCTCAGCTGCAGTCTTTCACCCGTCTAGCAAGAGGGGTCACTCCACCTGCTGGTAGGAAGTCGGAGAGGGAGGGAGGGGGCGAAAGCGGCCGCAGGACCCCCAAGGGAAAACTTCCACCCCACCCACGAAGGCCACTAAGTGAGTCCACGACCGTTAGGGTTTCTGTTAGGGTTACCACCTTTCTTTTGTTCCCTTGCTCTGCCCCTTCTCTTTTTGGTGTCTGGAGCTCATTATCGTAGTTGCGCTCGCTTGTTCTCCATGGCGTCTTCGTGCTCACCTGCGTTGTCGTTGTCAAAGTCACCTGCCCGTGGTGGTGTTCATAAGAAGCCCCTTGTAAGTGGGGACTGCTCCTGCTCTTGTGCCTCCTCCTCCTCCTTGCGTGCTTATCATCATCGTCATCCTCGTGCTCATTCTCAATCTCACTCTTGGATGGTTCCTCCTCATAGAAGAAGATCACCTCCTCCATGCTGTGCTTCTGGTGGTTTTCCGTCACATGTTCAAACCGCTCTGGACCTGTGGTGCTCGCTGGATGCGCAAGAAGGTGGTTTGGAACGAGAAGATACACTCATGCTAACTCAGATGACTGCCTCAACTCTCTCAGAGCGTGTGTGCACGCGCCTCGAGTTTGGCACCGCGGGACTCAGGGGACTCATGGGTGCGGGATTCTCGCGCATGAACGCCGTCGTGGTTGTGCAAACGACGCAGGGCATATGCGCGCACCTTTTGGACACGTTCGACAACGACACGCTGAAGCGAAGAGGAGTCGCCGTCGGATACGACGCGCGCGTCAACTCGGACCACTTTGCGCGCGCGGCAGCTGCCGTCTTTGCATCCAAGGGAATCCAGGTGTTTTTAACCAGCGAGCCGTGCCCCACGCCGATTCTTGCCGCCGCGGTTTCTTACAAGCAGTGCGCGGCGGGTGTCATGGTCACCGCGTCGCACAACCCGAAAGAGTACAACGGATACAAGGTGTACTGGAGCAACGGCGCGCAAATCATACCGCCCGTCGACTCGCTGTGCGCCGCAGCCATTGAACAAAACCTTGACATATGGGAACGTCCGAACACGGACGATATCGCGTCGCACCCGCTCGTCAGCGATCCGCTTGCCATGGTTGCGCACCAGTACTTTGACGACATGGTGAAAAATCTGCACTTTCGTCCCAACAGGGAGAATGCGAGCACGCGCGTGCGCGTCGCGTACACGCCGCTGCACGGCGTTGGCGGGCCGTGTGCAGAGAAGGCGATTGCGATGTTCGGGCTGCCTCCGCCCGTGCGCGTTCCCGCGCAGGCGGAGCCGGATGCGGCATTCCCCACGGTGACGTTCCCGAACCCGGAGGAAGGTGCGGACACGTGGTCGCTGTGCTTTCAGGCTGCCGAGGAGGCTGGTGCAACGCTCGCGCTCGCGAATGACCCGGATGCCGACCGGCTCGCCGCCGCGGAGTGGAATGCCACCACAGGCAAATTCGAGCCATTCAGCGGCAACGAGATTGGCGCTCTGCTCGGGCACTGGGTGTGGACGGAGTACGCCAAGGCGCATCCAGACGTCGACAAGTCGAAGTGCGCGCTGCTGTGCTCGACTGTGTCGAGCAAGTTCCTAGGCGCAATGGCGAGGGCAGAGGGACTGCACTTCGAGGAGACTCTCACGGGATTCAAGTGGCTCGGCAACCGCGCGAGGGAGCTCGAGGAGGAGGGGATGATTGTGCTCTTCTGCTTCGAGGAGGCGATTGGGTTCTCTTTCAACTTCGCGCTGACGCCCGACAAGGACGGCGTGGCTGCCGCCGCGGTGTTCAACGAGATGGCTGCCGCCCTCGACGCCGAGCGCGGCGTGACGGTGCGCGAGCACCTCGCGAGCTTGTACGAGCGCTACGGCACATTTGCAAACAGGCAGGGGTACGTCGTGCGCGATCCCGCCGCGAACGCGGATTTGTTTGCCAAGCTGCGCGCGTCGTACGCGCGCGAGGTGGGAGGCGTTCGCGTGGCTCGCGTGCGCGACATGGGAATGGGACTCGACGGCACGCCCGACGAGTGCGACGCGGGCGCCGCCGGCGAGCCGAGCTTGCCGTGGACAAAGGGCGACTTGATGATCACGTATTACCTGGAGGGCGATGCGGAGGTTACGCTCAGGGCGAGCGGCACGGAGCCGAAGCTGAAGTGGTACTTGGACGTGCAGACGAGCGGCGGCGCGGATGCCGACGCGCTCGCCGCGGCTGTGCAGGCGGAGCTCCTTGGCGTGTAAGTAGATTAGTATTATCGTAGAAGTGGTAGGAGGTCGGGTTAGGGTAATATGGATTCCCGGCCTGCGAACTAGGGTTACGCCGGGGTGCTGTCCCTTCATTCCCTCCCTCCCCTTCTTCCTCCGCCATCCGCCATCCGCCCTTCTTCTCTTCTCACCTGCTCTTAGGGCGCCCGCCGCGCGCTGAGCTCGGCAATAACGGTTTAAGCTCACGTATGATGCCGTCGCCGCGGCCGTTCGCCGCGCTCCTTCTCGTGCTCCTTGTGCTCCTGCAGCACGCCGCCGAGGTGGACGCGCGGTTTTTCCTCGACCTCAGCTGGTTGTTCGGCTCGACGAGCGGCCAGAGCCTGCCGCAGAAGAAGAGCGATCTGCCTCGGCCCGTCGCCTTGCGTCGCAAGCACTTCCCGTTCGACTTGCACGGCTACTGGTACTCGGAGGTGGAGCACGAACAGCACACGGTGCGCATCCACATGACGTTCAGTGCCACGAGAAGCACATGGGTTGTCGAGACTGCGCCGGAGCACGTCGTGGGAGAGCACGACAACAGAGCAGACTTTCAGCACGTAGACTCGTACGTATTTTCTTTCCCGATTTGTTTTGTTTTGACGTTTTGCTTGCAGGCTTTGCCTTTTCATTTTTTTCTTCCTCCTTGGGATTGCCGACGCGGTTGGGCTAACATCCAAGTCAACACACACACACACACACACACACACGCACACATCGCACATCGCACATCGCAGCTTCGACACATACCGAGGTGGTAAGCGCAGCGAGTGGAGCTTTTTTCGTGGGAGGGTTCTCAGCGAGGAGACGCTGGCAACAGGCATGGTCTGCGTATGCGCGCGTGCTCAGTACGAGTACAGCAACGTCGCGGAGAAGCCGTCAGTGCGCTGCTTTGCGTACGAAACGCACAAGGGTGAGGACAGCGGCGGCCACGACCACATGATTTACGCCGTGAGCACCGAGGACTACGGCTGCCCACGCTCGAGCACAGACGGCGACGGCGTGCACGTAATCCCCTTCGAGCGGCGCAGCATGGAGCTCGTTCCCCCTCGCCTGCTCAACAACTGGGTGCGCGAGTCGTACGACGCGCGTTGCGTGGTGGAGCGCAGCCTGCAGCCGACGTACAGCCGGTGGCGTAAGCAGTGCAGTGCCGACGGTCCCGTGGAGGAGGGCCACAGCGACGTCGTCGCCAACTGGGGAACGTGCGGCGACAGCGAGGTGAGCCACCACTGGAGCGCGACGGGGTCGTTCAAGCACGACGCCGTCGTCGAGGGCCACGAGTCGGAGGGCGAGGCGAGCACGCACTGCCATCACACGGTATGCTTTGTGGACCTGTCGACGAGCACGGGCGGCGCTGCTGAGCACAAAAACGACTTCCTGCGCCGCGGTCCTCACTGCGCGGTATTCGGCGCGAACGAGAAGCCTGACATGGACGCTCACGACACCGCGACGACGATGCAGTAAGTAAGTTTACCCCCGTAACACAAGTTGAAGCTTGAAACTATACAAACTATCCATAAAGGTAGATGATGGTCAAAGTCAAATAACAAACACGGTGCGAGTACAATTTCGTCACACGATCGTACTACAGTTCGTCGCGATATTTACCCCCAGTAAAGGTACAACGCGCGAACCAAACTGAAAACGACATACCGCCAAGCGTGCTCGGCGACGATTCCGCGGTCCAAAGCGTGCGGGGAAGCACGGACCACTCGTTGTCATCGCGCGAATCAACATCACGCAGAAGTGGGAATGACGTGCCACCATCAGCGTCCAACTTGCACGAAGACGACGGCGACGAGAACGAATTCTCAAAGTCAACAGGTTCCATGCAACGATTCACCGCAGCGAACAGCATCCGCGCACTACTGGCGCCGCTGTTGTTTGCACCATCCTGCTTGTCTCGCTTTCGAAAGGAAACGACAAGCACGCATTTCAACTTGACGCGCATGCCGTCAGGTCGTGTCATGGTGAAGGGCAACGATGCGCTGCTATTTCGCATCACAACTCGTCGAGCCTGAAGCGTTGGAAGCAAATCGCAGCTCCCGGCAAGAGAGCAAAGATTTTTGCTGAGCGCTGAGCGCAGCTGTCCCGCTGCATTGAAGCGTATATGCGAAATATTATTGGACCAACCAATCTGCTGTGCATCGACCAGACGAGTTTGTCCGAACGCGAGGCCAAATGCCTGACTCGCCTCGATGGTGTTTCCACGCGACATAGCTATTTGGGTTTGGTTTGGTTGTGTTGTGTTGGTTTGGTTAGTGATTGTTTTTTCTTGATGATGATGCGCCGCGGGTGGTTATAGAGCCTTAGTAGAGGTTGACGTACACACGAGTAGCGTGGAAATGTATCGCAGACCGCCAGCCTTGCCGAATGATGCTCGCTTCACAAAATTCGAAGCCTCCTTATCGACGGACCATTCATCAAGGACGCAAGAACCGCTGTCAAATTCAGTCAGCCACAGAGTCATGCCGATCTTCTCAGCCGTGTCAGCGAAGCTGTCAAGCATCGCCTCCGGCTCTGCGACGATGTACGTCATCCACGCGTGCCATCTTGACGCATGTCGAATGCCCGGGTCTCTTGCCAGCGCTCGTGTCACCATCGACGCAGCACAATTCGTGTGTATGACCGCGGCAGTAGCAGCAGTAGTGAAGTTGCCTTTGACGACTACGGGAAGCAAGGCGCGATTCCAGGATGTCGCCTTGTTATATGCGTCGCCACCCTGCATCGCACCAGGATATTGACGAACGACGAAAGGCGATCCATTCACGTCCAAGGGGATCCCCGCGGCTACACGTACGTTGCTGCGCATCTGGGCGGCACGGCGCAGCTGCTCGAGTGTGGTTTGGGCAACTCGCAGGTACGCATTTCCATCGTATGGCGGCTGGTAGTACATCTCGTTGCCCACCTCGAAACGCACCACCACGTCGTCATCATCATCGTCGTTATTTGTGTTAGCTGCATCCAGGCAAACTTCAATATCACGCGCAACATCATCGGAGGTTAGCACGTTCAACACGAACGTTGGCAGTCCGAGATGTCTCACGTAGTTTCGCGCCGAGAATGTTCCTGCGGGGTGCATGGCAACGCCATAAAAGTCGCGCTTTCCCGATCCGCTATCGCCACATCCTCTCACGCGCATGCCGAGTCCTTTTCTCAGCGTCGTCGCGCATCCGTCGACCCAGTCTGCGCGCGTGATGTTGAAGAACATCGCAAACGTTCCCCCTGGATATCGCCCCCCCGCGGGAACGTGCAGCGCTCTTTTAACTGTGCTGATGTAGTTGGCATCGTGAAATGGAACTCCGTACGCGAATCCCTCCACGAGGTTGAGAGACAAGTGCGCGGCATGAAGGTTGTTCCACACAATATGCGACGGCGATGCTGCTGCTGCTAGTGTCGTCGCGGTTGGTGTCATCATGAGCACGAAGAAGGCGAGCAGAAGCATCATCGACGAATGCCCGACAGGGAGACTTCCTCGCTCGCTTATAAGTCTATGACGCCTGCCACCAGCCCGCCACTGGTCAGCTGCCACCAGCCCACGTGGCAAGTGCCAGTGCCAGTGCGAAGCGAAGAAGCGTGCAAGGGGCCGAGGGGCAGGGGCAGGTTGTTTGCTCTGGGTTCGACAGGTTCGACATGCGACGGCGACATGTCATGGGCACGGACAGTGGGGGAGAGAGGCACAGTCCAGTTTTGACGTCGCACAGAAATGAAATGAAAGGGAGGAAAGGGAACCCCGAACGAAATCGAATCTAATCACTACCTTAAGAAGTAGGGGTTAAGGGGAGGCTCTCAATGAAGGCCCTCACCCCCTGGGCCTGGGGTGTTTTGTGTTTGACTTGAGTTCGAACTCCCCTGTTCCCTCTCCTCGACCTCTTTCCCACCGCGCCATCAGTCTTTGTGCCTCGCCCTCCCTCCCTCTCTCTCTCTCACACTTTCACGTTGTATGCCCGCGCCGCCTCCGCCTCCGCCATCTCCGCAGCCGCCACCGCTGCCGCCGCCGCCACCGCCCAAGCAGGCTAGGCCGCCGTACCAGTACCGCGCAGGCGCGTGGTCGCCTTGCTCGGAGACGTGCGGGGGTGGTGACCAGACGCGAGACCTCGTGTGCAGGAGCTTGGTGGATGTCGAATGGCCGCCGGTTCCCTTGACTGAGTGCGCGAGCATCAAACTCACGCCGCCGACGTTTCGAACGTGCAACCTGCAGCCGTGCACATCTGTCGCCTACCAAGCCGCGGAGTGGGACGAGTGCACGCGGACGTGCAACAGAGGCACGCAGAGACGTGTGGCGCTGTGCCGAAACGGGGGACCGCGCGGGTGGACCGTGCAGTCGTCGCTGTGCGACGTTGACGTGGACCCGAACGCCACGGACGTGCCTTCGCGCGTGCCCCCTCTTGTGCAGGCTTGCAACGTGCAACCGTGCACATTCTACCAGTTTGTCGCGGGACCCTGGCGCAGTTGCTCGGCACGGTGCGGCGAAGGTCTGCAGGAGCGCGAGGTGGTGTGCATCGAGCGCGACGCCAACGAATTCCGCATCGTTCCCGACGGATTCTGCGTCAAGAGCAGCAAACTCGCGCACCCTGCGACGAAGCGTCTCTGCCGAACCACCCCCTGCGACGACGCTCGGTGGGTCGTGGGACCGTGGTCAGAGTGCCCCGTGCGCTGCGGCGGCGGCGTGCAGACGCGCACCGTCGAGTGCAGCTCGGCTGACACGTCCCGTTGCGTGGCTGTGAATGGTCCACCACCCGCAAGCGAGCAGCCGTGCTCGCGCACGCCTTGCGAGGATGCCATGCGCGACCCATGCTCCGCGGCGAAGGATGACGTTCGCGCTTGCTACGGCAATGGCGAGTGCTCGACCGCGCAGGTGCTTGACCTGCACGATGCCAAGGACGTTATCAACGTTCCCGCGTGCGAGTGCGGCTTTCGCTTGCACAAGCCGCCGTTGTGCCGAACACCCGCCAACTGCAGCGGCATCGCCGACGCCCTCGGGCTATGCTGTGCTGCTCCGGGGGTGCTCGACGCGAATGGAGCGTGCTGCGAACCTGGAAAGCTCAGCCGGCACGGCGAGTGCTGCCCCAGCGGTGTCGCGAACGCGTGCGGAGCGTGCTGCCCCGACTCGCCGGATGCGGAGCGAAGCAGGTGCATGAAATCATTCCCCGACGCCAACGGCAATTGCTGCCCCGGTGCCCTCGACGAAGCGGGAGTGTGCTGCCCGTCCGGTCGCTTCGACGAGTGCGGTGTGTGCTCCGGCGATGGAGCGAGCTGTCTGCTGCAGGTGTCCGTGACGGTAGAGGTTCCTCCGAATTTGCTCGGCGCCGTGAAAGCGTGGGCAGGCACGGATTCGGCACCACCTCCCCCGCCGCCTCCCGAACCTCTGGCTGGACGCCTTGTGCGACGGACGCTGAGAAGAAGGGCGATGCTCGCGCAGCAGCCAGCGCATGCAGACAATGGGTTTTCGACTTCCGCTCGCAGAGCCATCGCTGATGCGCTGCAGATCTCCTCGGATCACGTCGTGCTACATGCCGCGATGGCGCCCGTCTCTCGCTACATGGACATTCCGCTCGTGTTCACGGATGGCTCTACCACAACCTTGCCTGGCTGGTTTCGCACTCCCGCGGGATTCACCCGTGTGTGGAAAGTCACGTTCAGCGTCGTTCCCGGTGCCTTGGTCGAGGTTGCCACCGCGACGGAGATTCTCGGCAGGGAGCTCATGCTCGACGCCGAGAAGGCTGCCGGCCGTCGCATGGTCATTGGTCGCGTGGCGGATTTGTCGTGGGTGATCGCGCGCCTTGACGAGCGCGTGCACGGCTTTGCGAAGCTCCCAACGCGAGGCGGGGCGGTGCTGCTCGCACAGCGCATGTCTGAGAACGCCGTGAGTGTGTGCGGGAACGGCATCTGCGAGCGCGACGAGCGTTGCATCGGCGCGTCGGCCGTTGACGCCAATAACGTCACCGAGTCGCCATCGTGCTGCCCCGCCGACTGCCCGCACAAGCTTCTGAGATGTCCCAATCCGTTGTACAGTTCCGTTGAGTGTGGCTACGGTGGCGTTTGCCTTCGCAACACCGGACGATGCTCCTGCTTTGCTGGATATGCCGGAGAGACGTGCGACGAGTGTGCCGATGGCTATGTCGCCAACGTTCCCGTGATTGACGACAGAGGCATCACCGCGCTGTACAAGTCGCCGCCGGGTGTACCCATCGTGTGCCACCGCCTCCCCGATCGCATTTTCCCACCTCCACCGACACCACTCCGCGTGGTGGCGGCACCCCCACCGCCGCCTCCTGCGATACAGGCGAACAACTCGCTCATGGCTGCTGGCCTTGTTGTGATGCTTGCAGCTGCCACGGTTGCCGGCATGCTGTTCGTGTGCTTTGGCTGGTGGTGCGCATCTCGCTACTGCTGCAATCGCCAAGCCGAGAGACACAACTACCGTCCCGCCACCTCCGCCGCCGCCGCCGCAAAAGCCTCCATCCCCATCCACGCTCCACCGCCACCACGCCAACCCGAGCATAAACACCGTCCTGCCGCCGCCGCCGCCGCCGCCGTTTCACCCGTCGAGGCGCCGTCGCCAATGCCAGCACCGCCACCTACCCTGAGCTCCTTGCCAGGGAGCTTGGACGTGCTTCCCGTGGATGCGAAGAATTCTCTCGTCACCGCGACCACGGCACGCATCTCCATGTCGTGCCGTCGTGAGCCGGATGAGCGGTTCACCGCTCAAATAAACCGCGTGATTGACGACCGCGACGCGGAGGTGATGGCTCGCCTCGACGCACGTCGCGGCGAACGTTCTGTGGCCGTGCGCGTCACAAACTTTGCACGCACGTACAAGCCCGTGGCTTGGCTAAACTCTGAATCTTAAGATGTATGTATTTTTGTTATTTAATGTAATGTAATCAGAACTCGCGCAAGTATTAGTGCTCCAGCAGAGCACCGGCCGACTCGCCCGATCGAATCGGGTATAGGTGCACACGTAGTGGATCGCTGAATCGTCATCGTCGTCGCCATACAAACTAGCCGCGCGAAGGATCTCCTCAGTACGCGCATCGCGCGCCCCCTCGTCGCCGATGGCCGCGATGAGCCTTCGTGCGCTCTCGCGGATGCTGATTGCATGCGCGGTGTGCACCTCATGCTGCTCTTGTTGTTGCTGCAGCTTGTCATCAGGAGGCGGGGGAGGCCGGTGGCGGCACCGTGCCGCCCGCGTCGCCGGTCGCGCGCCATTATTAACATGGTCACGGCGTCGGCGACGTGCGGCAGGTCAGCACGCAAAGCTGCGAGCGACTTCTAGAACTTCTTTCCTCGCTGTGATTTGGCCGTCGCCTTGGCTGCCGTCTTCTCCAGCTCCTCCAGCTCCTCCATCATCTTCTCGTCGTCGAGACTGTTGTATTCATCATGAATGTCTTATCCATCAGGATGACGACGACGTGAGCGTGTTTCGGCAACATCGACGAGGACGCAAGCGTCGCCCCCGCCGCACGCCGCGCGACGAGCCATCACGCCAACGCAGGCATCGACGTGGCCCGGCTCCACCGCGCAAAGCACGAACACTGTCGCACGCGCTCTTCTCCTCACAAAAAGTACTAAACCGAACCGGGATCCCGGATTCCCGGATTCCAGAATTTGCTCCAGAATTCATGGACCAATGCCTTTATTCCACGACGGATCCCCTTTTCGCCCCGGACCCGCCCTGCCCTGAGTTTTCATCCCCCGCGACGCTCCTGCCATTCCCAAGGAACCGCACCGCAAGCCTCTGTCATGACCACCTTCGTCGCGCTTGGCGGCGCGACGGGCGCGGCGGCACCCGCCTCCACGTCAGGCTTTATAAGCCTGCTGCGCACGTCGGGCATTGGCGTGCTGCTCGACTGTGGCTGGGACGAGTCGTTCGAGCTGCAGGCTCTCGAGGCACTGCGCGAGGCGATACAGCGACGCGAGATCGACGCCGTCGTCCTCTCGCACTGCACGTTCGAGCACGTCGGCGCGCTCGCCGTGTGCTTCGGCACGTTTGGCTTGCGTTGTCCGGTGTACGGCACGCCGCCGACGCTGAAAATGGCAGAACTCACGCTGAAGGAGATGCGAAACGCGCGCATCAGGTTTGGCGCGGGCGTATTTGAAGCATACTCTGCGGAGGACATCGACGCCGTGACGTCAAGCATGGTACCGTTGAGGTACAACCAGACGGCGGCGCTGGGTGCAACGCAGCGAGATGCCGCGCCGGATGTGACGCTGTCGGCGATGCCCGCGGGACGAACGGCGGGTGGAGCGGCGTGGCGCATACGCAGCGGCGGCGAAGACGTGTACTATTGTGTAGGCCTGTACCAGAAGAAGGACAGGCACGTCGACGGCTGTCGCTTGGATGACGCGGATGCCCAACGCGGATCGAACATCTTCGGGACTGCACCGGCGGCGCTTCTCGTGACGGATGCGCTCATTCCCGGTCCAAAGGACTCGCCGCAGGATCCGCTGCCTCGCCCACAGTTTAGCAGTCGTGGCGAGCGCGACAACGCGCTGCACGAGCAGGTGCTCGGCTGCCTTCGCCGCGACGGCACAGTGCTGATTCCCGCGGACGGAGGTGGAGGGCGCATCCTCGAGGTGCTGCTCATGCTCGAGGAGCTTTACGTGCGCATGCAGGGCGGGCTGGATCGCTATCCAATTGCGCTTCTGTCGACGGTCGAGCCGCACCCGTCAACTCTGCTCGAGGTGGCACGCAGTCATCTCGAGTACATGGCAGCTTCGCTCGCGCAGGGGTTCGAGGCGAGCCGCGACAACCCGTACACGCTACGCAGGCTGAAGTGCTGCACTTCGAAGGAAGAGCTGCTGCGAAAGTGCGGGCCAGGGCCTAAGATCGTGCTTTGCTCGCCGAAGAGCTGTGAGGCGGGAATCGCAAAAGAACTTCTGGTGGAGTACGCGAGCGTTCCGCGCAATCTGATATTGTTCATGGAGAAGCCGGAACCGAGCGAGAGAGGTGAGAATGGAGGACCGACGGTGGCGGCTCGTCTCTTTGATGCCGTGGAGCGTGCAAAGGACGAGGCTTTCCAGCAGACGCGGCGCAGGGACTTTTACGGGTGCACAATCAAGATTGGCGTCACAAAGCGCGTTCCTCTGCTAGGGAGCGAGCTGCGAACGCACCAAATCAACGAGCAGCAGAAGAAAAGAAAAAGGGCGGCGGAGGAGGCGGAGAAGGAGGAGGCGGAGAAGGAGGCGGTGACCAAAAAAAACATAGCGGTGGCTGTGGAGAAGGAGGGTAAGCAGCAGCAGCAGCAACAACAACAACATGAGCAACAGCAGGAGCAGCAGCAGGAGCAGCAGGATGTGAAGAATGTTGTGAAAGCGGAAGCAGCGACTGCCGGTGTCGGTTCTGGTGCTGCGGGTGCTGCGGGTGCTGCGAAGCAGGAGCCCAACAAACCAGTGACGCCGAGGCAGAGAAGGGATGTCACGCCGCAGTGGAAGCGGGCGGGTGGGCGCGATCCTGACGACTGTCTTGTGGAAGGCTTCGTCGTACCGGTGGGTGCAGCCAGGCCCGTCTTCGCATCTGGACCGCGTGTTCTGCCGTCGTTCGGAGGAGGAGCTGTGCCACCGCCTCTTGTTGACGTTTACGGTGAGACGCTGACGGACGCCGAAATTGTCGCACTCAAAAAGAATGGAGGTGAAGAGACGGCGGCTGCGCATGCAGCGGCAATGGCGGCGGCGGCAGCGGCAGCGGTGGCAGCTGCTCAGCAAAAGGAAAAGGCAGTAGCTGTGGACAAAGGTGGAGGTGTCGTGCCAGCGGCACCCTCTGCCCCCGAGGTTCCGATGAAGACGGTGACTGCGGCGATGAGCCTGATGGTTCGGTGTCAGGTGGAACTCTGCGACTTTTCAAGCAGGTGCGACGTGCGATCCGCTGCGGCAGTGCTCGCAAGCCTTGCACCTCGCAAGTGCGCCGTCGTTGGTGGCAGCTACCTCGCAACGGCCGTTGCACTTGGCGAGGAGCTTCAGCGCGAGGTGGGATCTGGAGAGGAGGACTGCTCGATTTTGGTTCCCACGCCGCTGGAATCTATCAAGGTGTCAGCCGGTGGAGGGAGCCTTCTCCTCTCGCTGGATGCCGAAGTGCTGCGCAGTGCACACTTCTCCGTGCTCGGCGAGTGTCGCGTGGCATTCGTCGAAGGCACGCTGGGTGGGAAGGGAGAGGACGGCGTGTGGTCGTTAGGGCCGAACACAGGCCCGAGCGTGCGTCGCGGTGGATCGGTGTTTGTTGGTACGCTCGCCCTGCCCGACGTGAAGGTTGCGCTCGATCGCGCAGGCGTCAAGGCGACGTTCAAGGATGGGCGTTTGGTGTGCGGTGCAGGCGGCCGCGTCGTCGTTCGACGAGAAGGCAAGGGTGAGCGTTTTGTTGTTGAAGGTGGACTTTGCAGGGAATATTTCGTGGTGAGAGATCTGCTGTATGGAAGCTTTAGCATCATATGAGGCAGGTCTTTTGTTGTCGTGATGTATTTATGTTTAGTAGCAAAAGTCTGAAAATGAAAAACAAATGAGCCCCATTCCCGTTAGCGTCAACAGGTAGTAGTCCGTTGACTAATTATTATTGTCCGCGTTATGTACAACACATGTTTCGTGTCAAATTAATTTGTATGCATGCGCAATGGCGCCTTGCCCTGCGTGTCGCGCGCCATCAACGCCTCTAGACACGGCGTAAGCGAGTAAAGCGACATACGGCATGTCTGCGAGCAAACTTGCGATCGATGTCCATACCTTTTTCCCGCGCTTTGTTGATGCGGGCGCAGCTTTTCCTCCGTTCTTCTCCAACTCCTCGAGCTCCTCCATCACCTTGTCGTCGTCGTCGGATTCGAACTCTTTCAGCATTGTGGGGTCGCCGCCGTTGCCGTGGTTGCTGCGCAGCACAGCGTCGTCGATAGCCTCCTGGCTGTATGTTTTGCAGAAGAGTAGTCCCACTTGGGGCGCGGGTGTTGTCAGCGCCATCACCGCCTCCACGACGAGCTTCGAAAATCGAAAGCTTCTCGACCGTCGTTTGAAAGCGCCACCCTTTCGGGAGTGACGCATACCTCAACGGAAGGCTGGCGCGTACTGCAGGTTTGTGGAAGTTTTGCCTCTCAGGCACTCCATGTTTTTCGCAAGCGATGTCGTATGCGATTGCTGCATGTAGCTCATTCCGAAACCGAGCGTTGTACACAACCTTTTATTAGCCTAGTAGCCCGACGAGGAGTCGAGGACGCAAGCGTCGCCCCGGCGTACGCCGCGTCGAGCCATCGCACCAACGTAGGCATCAACGTGACCCGGCTCCACCGCGCAAAGCACGAACATTGTCACACGCGCTCTTCTTCTCCGCCCTCACAAAAGTAAACCGACCGGACCGGGATCCCCAACCTCCTCCAGAAATCATGGACCAAAGTCTGAAAGGTAGATCTATGACGGATCCTATGATAATCCTCCCCCACCTCCCCCTCCCCCTTCCCCCCTCAATCCTCTTTTGACCACCTTTCGCGCTTGTTCACACTGCTCTTTCTCTCCCCCCTCTGAGATATCTTCCGCCGTATCTGAGCCACACACGGATCTATCTACCCCCTTTCATGGCCACGACGACGTCTGCCCGCCGAAGTGTTTGCAGCACACGCACCAGGCAGATACCAGTGCGACCAGCCTGCACGACACGCCGACTTCGCACCATGGCCTCGTGGACTTCTCTGCAAGAACAAGCATCCGTTACACTGGAAGGAACGCGTATCAAAGATCAGATCTCTCTGCGCTCCCAAGGGCTCGGTACGCCGCATGTCGCCAACAAACTGCGACTTCAGGACGCATCCGATGAGTCAGAAATACGACTCACGCTGTACCGTGACCACGCGGGTTGGTGCCCGTACTGTCAGAAGGTTTGGGCTCTCATCGAGGAGAAAAAAATACCGTGTCGCATCGAGCGCATCAACATGAGGTCGTACGGACCAAAGCCGAAGTGGTGTAAGTCTACCAAGTCTAATTGTGCGTGGAGGATAAGCAACAGTTCACTAACAGCCCAACACACTAAACATACCAGTCACCGACAAGGTTCCGGGTGGTCTGCTTCCCGTGATCGAACTCGACGGCAAAGTCGTCACCGAGTCGCTCGTCATCATGCAGCTTCTTGAGCAGGAGTTTCCGGGAGAACCGTTCGGGCCGTACGGACCAGCTATGCTTCCTGCACCGGGCGACAAGAAAAATCTTGCCGCCGCCAACGCGCTGCTCAAGGAGGAAAGAAATCTTTTCGGCGCGTGGTGCAGCCTCGTGTTCCGTCCGAGCATGCCCAATCTCTTCAACAAAAAGTCGCAGGCTCTGGGCGCGTTCGAGGCTGCGCTCACGAAAATGGACGAGTCGCTCGCATCCACGCCAGGACCGTGGTTCCTCGGCGGCGAACACCCCGACATCGTGGACTGGCAGTACGTCACGCATGTTGAGCGCATGAATGCGTCCGTGCTGTACTGGAAAGGTGTTCAGATTCGCGGATCGGGACGGTGGCCGCACATCGATGCGTGGTTCGACGCCTTCGAGGAGAGGCCGTCGTACATGGCGACGAAGTCTGACTACTACACGCACGTCATGGACATCCCGCCGCAGTACGGCCCAGGCTACGAGGATGGCGGTGCGGAGGCGGATAAAATACGCGCGGCGATCGACGGGAAGACGAGCTGGACGCTCGAGCAGGTGGATGCGTCGCCAGACATCGAGCCTTACGCCGCGAGCGAGGTGGCGAAGGGACCCGATGCTTGGCGTCACGAGGCGGCGGTAAGCCTCACGGGTAACGGAGAGGCGGTGGCGCGCTTCGCGTGCCGGGGCATGGGAGAGCCGGGTGGTGGTCAGTACAGTGCACCTCTAGCCGACCCGCTCGCCAAGCCGGACTTGGAATGGGAGGAGGAGGTGGGCTCCGCGCTTCGCGCCATCAGCGCCGCGCTCCTCGACGAAGGTGGACCTCTCGCGGGAAGAGAAGGTGCGAAGGCGGCTCGTGAGCTCGCGATTGCCAGCCGCGAGGCTGGTCGAGCGCCAGGCATCGTCGCGTGCCTCACGTACCTGCGAGATCGCGTCGGCGTTCCACGCGACATGAGCCTGCCCGCAGCCAATCAGCTGCGCGCGACACTGAACTGGTACATGGAATTGATGGAGTAACTCTAAGATGCCTCATTCAGTAATGGAGTGTACTTTACTTTGTCCGTCGGTTGTCCATTCACACCAGTTAAATCAGTTGTGGTTCTTGCATCGGAGGAGGCGCTTGCGGCGGCGGGGCGGCGGCAAAGGGATTCGCGGGATTCACAGGCGGCTGCTGCTGCATCGGTTGCATCTGAGGCTGCTGCTGCATCGGTTGCATTTGAGGCGGTTGCTCCATTTGCATCATCGGAGGAGCTGCTTCCGCCGCCGCCGCCGCCGGCATTGGCATCGGCTGCTGTGCTGCCATCAGCGCGGGCTGCTGTGCCTCTGCCATCACAGGCTGTTGTGCTGGCGGTTGCGGAAACGACTGCTGCGCAAACGGGTTTGGTTCCTGCGCGAACGGATTGGTGCCTATGGAGGTTCCACCACTACCTTGCGTGTATTGGCCAGCCACGACTGGAGTTTCTGGCCCAGAACCTCGACGAGCGAGCGCACCGAACCCGTCGTCAGCCGCAGCGTTAGCTGAAGGTGCCCGGACCTGAGGCGCCTGACTGATTTCCTCCGAGTATGCGTCGCTGAAGCGCCTCCTCTGCGTCGAAGGGGGGCCAGAGGATGTTGGTGTACTTGGCGCCCCGTTGGATGATGGCGGTGCAGAGTCACTTCCTCGTGATCTGTTTCCGTAGATCTCACTTGCACGCGCGTCGCGTAACGCCTCGTAGAAGCGCCCACCCTCGCTCGGCTGGAAGACGAAAACGTCATTCTCGCGCGACTGAGCTTCGCCTCTGCCGCCAATCTTGCCAAACAGACCGGAGAACATGCTCTTCTTGCTTGGCGTATTGCCTCTGTCAGCGTCGACTTGCTCTTTCACCTCGTAGTGCACATCGTACTGGTGAAGCACTTTTTTGTCAACAAAGTACGTTTGCTTCACATCACCCGCGCTCTTCGCGTACTTGAACGAGACGTTTCCGTGTTCGTCGCACTTGCACACCGTCATAACGCCACCCTCTATGATGATTGCGCGGCTGTAGCTTTTCGGGCTAAATGCGCGAAGTGCCGTCTCACTCGGCAGCTTGAGGCACTGGAAGACCTGCGGTCCCTTCTCGTGCTTAAGCTGGGAGAAGGGGACGACACGGCCGCGCGTGATGTCCTCCACACGGATAGGCTGTGTGTGTGTGTGTGTGTGTGTGTGTATGTATGTGTGTGTGTGTGTGTGTGTGTGTTTGTTTGTTTGTTTTGTCGTGTGAGTGTTTGTGTGTTCCGCACGTTGTGTGTTATGCGTGTGTGTTAGCGTGCACTCACCTTGCCCACCCAGTCTTCCGCCATGGCGAGGCGCGCGTTGTTCTTCCTGCTTCTTCGTCTGGTGGTGTGCGCGAGAACAGGTCGTCGGGCTCTCGAGACCCCCGGCACCCGGACTGCCGGAGGCGAGCTTCGAAGGGCGGAAGGGAGGGACCGAAGGCGAAGAAGGCGAAGAAGGCGAAGGGAGGGGACAACGGGACATCATGGTGAGCACATAACCTTAGTTGGGAATACCTTACCACCAACGTTCACGGCGGAAGAGGAGGGGAAAAGGGGGAAGAAAAGTCGGGGGCGAAGAGTCCACTCGATCACGTGATGCTCCACGCCATCACGGGCTCACTGGTCAGTCGGTCTGGTGAATCTCTCTCGGAGAGAATCGGAGAAAGTTGCCCACAATATGCCGTGACGAAACCCTACTTTTCTACCCAACTACCCAACTACCCAACTACGTTCCGACTTCGCCTCGCCTGCAAGGCTGTCGCCCTGCTGACTACACGACTGACTATGGTTACACGTCCGAGAGTAACCCGATTCGCTCAATCCACCACCCCACACGCTCCGTCCAGACTCCGACACACGGCCGTGCACTGGCCACTCGCTCGACGCCACACCACTGCTAAACCGAACACAAACGCACACCAACAAGCATGCCGCGTGTTCAACACTCCACCTTTTTTATTTTGGTCTGACTTGTTACGACTTCTTTACCTCCTTACAACCTTGACGCCTTTCCGCGAAGCCTTGGCGAGCTCTTTCCGCCGTCTCGCCTCCTCGAGCTTTGCGCGCGCCTCCGGCGTCATCGCCTCCTCCTTCGCGATTTCGTCCGCTCGCTTCTGCTCCCGCTTCTTCGCAAGTGCCTCCTCGTGCTCCTTGCGCTTCTCCTTCAGATCAAGTTCCTCCTGCCGCACGCGCCTCGCCTTTGCCTTCGCCTTCTCCGCCTGCGGGAGACTTGCACGCGAAACGACGTCAACGCAGTGCGTGACCATCTCAAGCAGTGGTGCGAGGCGCCTCATGTCGCGCGCGGCTGGCATGCTGAAGACAAACTTCAGGCAACGTGCGTGGCTCGAGTCGGGATGCGCGTCGGTGATGTGCATCGACCGGAAGTACGGCGAGGCGGCGTCCCACGCGCCATTCTTCGTGCCGAACACCTTCTCCACGAGGTGGTCCGTGATGATCTCGTCCGCGAGCGCCGCCGACTCCGAAACGATGGTTAAGCTCGTCGGGAACCGCGACTTGACGCGGTCAGGTGCGCTCGACAGCTCCGACGCAAACGCCTTGAGATCTTTCAGAGTGCGGTGCAACCGCTTCGCTTCCTTCGTCGGAGCTACAGCCATGCACATGGGCTCCATCGGCTCGTTCATGTAAACCTCCACCTCGAGCGTGTCCGTGAGGTTGGGAGACGCGACGCTGTTCCATAGCACCTTGCCAAGGTCCTGGCGCGGCTTGGTGCTGAGCGTCGCAAGCAAGCCTTCGCAAAACCGCCGTCCTGATGCGTAGAACTTGTACTCGCACGGGCTCTCTCGCGCGAGAACGCTGGGATCCTCATCCTCGTCCGTCGCGACTCCCACGAGGCTGAACTGCGACGGGAAGAAGCCTCCGTCGACGCAGAATTCGCGTGCAAACGCCGTTGCGAGCGCCTCGTTGGCACGCGAACCAAGCAGGTAGTTGACGAAGTACAGAAGCAGCAGCACGCCTCCGATCGCCTCGGGGATGTACCCGAGCTTTCCTCTTACGTTGGACGACGACGCCTGCGCCGACGGCTGGCGGCGTCGCAGCGGCGCGTGCCCGTCAACGACGGTGTCGACGTCGTCGGGGAAGCCCTCAAACTCCGAGTCATCCCAGTCCAGGTTTGTGGCCTGCGACGTGGAAGCGGGGGCCACCTTCTGCTGCTGCCGCTGCGCCTGTCTCGGTGGCGGCGGCGTATCCGGCTCGTCGTCGCCGTCAATAAACGCTGACTCGAACTCCGACGCGTCCCAGTCGTCGTCCTGCGCCTGGCCCGCGCAGCCCCTGGCCGCTGACAGGGCGAGCAGCGCAAGCACGAGCACGCCAGCCGCCTTGACGCCTGCGCGCGTTCGTGTTCTCGCCTTGAGGCGTGCGTTGG
The DNA here is from genome assembly GCA_938743325.2 of Pycnococcus provasolii. Taxonomy (NCBI): domain Eukaryota; kingdom Viridiplantae; phylum Chlorophyta; class Pseudoscourfieldiophyceae; order Pseudoscourfieldiales; family Pycnococcaceae; genus Pycnococcus; species Pycnococcus provasolii. Next base: position 512,371 of record OW568894.1, read on the forward strand.
CGGCGGAAGGCGACATCGATCTCGTTGAGTTCTGCTCTTGGGTGGAGCTGAGAGCGGAGAAGGGAGGGAGGGGAAGGGGAAGGGGAAAGGGAAGGGGAAGGGGAAGAACCCTAACTCATGCCCTAACGCCGTAACCCTAACCCTAACGGGTTGGGTTTCTTCTTCGAATCGTCGTCGTCTTGCTTCGTCCTTCGGCGCCCCTTCCATTTCAACTCCGCCCTTCTCCCAACCGGCCTGACCCCCTCCCGCCCCACCTCCCCCAGCTTGGAGAACCCACCCAAGACTCCGCGCCATTTCAACACGAAAGCGAGCTTGCACCGCAGCCATGACGCTGCGACGCGCGCTCGTCGTGATCAACCCAAAAGCAGGCCGCGGGTTCGGCACGCGCCTCGCGGCCAAGCCTGAGTCAACCACCGACCCGGACGCGTCCACCGTCGCGAAGACGAGCCCGTCCGCGCGATTTCTAGCCTCGCCAGTCGTGCGCGTGTACGAGGATGCGGTGCGTCCCATGCTCGTCGCGCACTGCTTCGAGCTCGACGAGGTGTACGCGGAGACGAGGGGCGACGTGTACAGGGCGTGCGCATCTGCAGACCTTGTCACGGCGGACGTACTGGTCGTGGTGGGTGGCGACGGAACGGTGCACGAGGCGATCAACGGCATCTTGAGAAACCGAGCCTTCCCTGCGGTGCCTCCCGTCGCCGTCGTGCCGTGCGGGACGGGAAACGCCGTTGCGACGGCGTGCGGCTTGCGCACGAGCATGGACGTCGTTCGCGCCGTGTCGGAGCGCAACGCCCTGCCGCTCGGCGTCGCCAGAGTCTCAGTGACCACCGCGGGAGCGGCAGCCGCACCCGCGCCAGCACCAGGCTCGCCCTCGTCGTCGTCGTCCAAGCCGGGGTCGCCGCAGTCAGCAGCGCAAGCGGCGACGGAGCCGGCGTACGCCGCCGCGGTCGTCAGCCTGGGAATTCACGCCGAAACGGCGTTGGGAGGAAAGAATCTGCGCATGCTCGGGCGTCTGCGCTTCGCTCTCACAGCCCTTTGGCATACCCGCGTGAATCCGCGCAAGCTTGAGGGTAAGCTCACGCTGACGGACGCTCGGCGCCTCGTGGAGGCTGACAGCAAATTTTCTCCGCGCGAGGCGTCCATTACGCTCGACGGACCCTTCTGGTATTTGCTCGCGACGCCTTGCGAGCGCCTCACGCCGACCTTCCGCATCGCGCCTTGGGCGATGGCGGCGCCGCGCCGCGTGCGCGCGATGCCGCCCGCGCGTCGCCTGCAGCACCGTCCCGTCGCGGGCGATGCGGGCGTCGATGGCGGCGAGTGGGATGTGATTGCGATACGAACGGCAAATGCGTCGCCGGGCGACGTGTGGGACATGCTGAAGATGGCAACGAGCTCGAGAGAGCGAGATATCACGAAACTACCGTTTGTGGAGTACTTCAAGGCGAGAGGGCTCTCGTTCGGATGCGTGAACTACGAAGTGGCTTGCGTGGACGGCGAGCCACTCGAGGTGATGTCGGGGGGTGCGTTAGATATCACGTTTGGCACAGGTGGTATTTCGCTACTTGGCCTTAGGACGACGACGACCTGACGGCGGATGAAGATTCTTCTTCTGTAAGCTAATGAATGATGATGATTGCTCATGAATTCAGCCCGTTTAGTTTTTGTTTTCCCGCATGCCTGGCTACGATAGTTTCGACACAATCATATATGAGCAATTGGAGTATACTATGCCGCTTTGACGCTTTCCGCTAGCTATTTGCCCCGTTACCTAGTCATGACGTCCCCGGGCAACTATCGCTAGCGTCAGGCGACATCACGGCGGGCAAAAAAAAACTGTTCTCCTACCAAAGGTAAGTGTCATCCATTCGCTGGGACCATGCTAATCCTGTAGGGTGGGTTTTTTTTGAAAAAGTTGGTGAGCGTCGTGGTGAAGATCGTGGTGAACATCGTGGTTGGTTGTGTGGAAAAAAATTAGATCGACGAAAAAATGAAAAAAATGCACGGATGCACGACTGAAGACAAGATTTGAACCCTCGTTTAACGTACTTCTCTGTTTTTATTCCGTTTTTCAATAATGCCCGAAGGCAAAACCCTAATTTCTGAGATTAGTTATACAAGTACACAGCAAAATTCCATCAAGTGGAAGACACATCGAACAAGATAAGCCTTTTTCCTTGTCAGCTTCACTTCGTGGGTGGGGCCGCCGCCGTCCTCTTGCGCTCTTGCACAAAGATACGCACGCCCTCGAGCACCATTCGCCCTTGGCGTTGTGCACCACGGCGACGGACGACGGTTCTTCGTCTTCTATCTATTCAACCACGTCACGCTCATGACGAGTCGGATAACGTCGCCGGTGATATCCGCGACACAAACGACGCTCAGAAACAACAAACTGCAACAAAAAACTAACACTTTTCTTACTTGGTGTGTTTTTACCGTAGGTTTGGTTGGCGCCTTGGCGGTCTTACGTGTAGTGCAAGAGGACGGCTTGAGCTCGCCGCCACATAGAACACCCATTTTGCACTCGCCATTCTTGCTACATACAATATTGGCATGAACCTACTTAATAAGGAAGGAATTTGTGAGTTTACGCAAGGTTTACGCATAAGAAAAGCACACAAGACAAATAAAGTGTTACAACAAGGGGGGATCACGCCTACCTACTGGACGCCCTAGCGGCGGAGTGGCGGTGGATAGTTCATCGACCCCATCATCATCATTGACGGCGTCATCATCGCAGGCGGCGGTGGTGGATTCATCATGTAGACTTGCACTTGCCCGTTGCGATTTGTCCACTTGATGGGTTTCGACAACACACCAATGTCGTGTGTTTGGTCGTCGCAGACTCCAACTTGGAGCATTTGATTCGTTGAAATAATTGCTTGTCCATTCGCAAAGCTTGGAGACTGAACGGCGTTGAGCGTGCGCACGGCAAGGTTTGCGCTCGCCACATTCTCAAACTCCGCGTAGAACTTGGAAATCTGCGCCCCCCTGCTGCTGGATTGGTTCATATTCGTCTGGTATCGTCCCAGCCGCACGAAACCTGAACATCTCTGCGCGACAAAGTCAACCAAAACTTTTGTGGGAATGTTGTACGAAACGCCCACAATCTCGACGGTATGGCCCTTTGCAGGCAAATGACCCTTATACGACGGTGGCGAAGGTTGTTTCGGCTGCTGCAGCTGCAAAGGAAAAGCCTGCTCCGGTTGTAGCTTCACTGGAGGTGGTTTCTTCTCCGGAGGAGATGGTTTCTTCTCCGGAGGTGAGTGGTCGCCGCCCTTCGACTCGCCATCCTTTGTCGACACGACGGCGTCGAGACCCGATTGTGCAGCCTTCAACACGCGTGCGAGCGCCGTGGTGTACGTATCCTGCATCTTCTCGAGCTCCTCTACGCGCTCCTTCATCTTTTCCAGCTCAGTCACGCGCTCTTGCAGAGTCATGGCGTAGCTGTACCAAGCCTCGAGTTCTTTCTTGCGCTGCTCCGCAAGCGCAATGCTTTCATTCCTCGTGTTCCTGGTTCGTTCGTGCGTAAGAGTGTTAGTGCAACGTGTTGTTTGTGCGCTGCAGAGTTAGATGTTAAAGGTAGACATACACAAGTCTCTCGAGCACCGTCTTCGCCGTGTGTGTTGACTCGTCGTCGTCGTCGCCGCCGTTTTGGTTGACCTGAGACGGCGGCAGCGTGGTGGTGGTGGTGAGGAGTGGTGCTGGCGGTGCAACACGCGGGTCTGGTGGTGGCAGTGCGACGCGCGGGTCCGGTGGTGGCGATTCGATGTGCGGGTCCGCCCTCATGCGCTTGTGCGGCGGTGGCTCGGCGTCCGCCATGAGAACCGCGGCTCGAGAACTCGGATCGTATTCCATGGCTCGTCGAGGCGGCAACTCGGTTTTGAATTGGCGTCACTTCGAACCGGCACGCTCCGCCAGTGCGCCTACCTAGTGCGCCTTGCTAGAGGCGAAACCCCGGGTGACGGAGGGTGTGCTTTGTAACCCCGAATCCGATTCCACCGTTTTGTTTTCCTTTTCCTCCGGCACCTGCCTTTTTCCCACAGTCCACCCCACCTGTCCACACCCTTTCTTTGCCGAATTGCCACTCTTGTTTTTCAGAGAAGCACGGCAGAAGCAGCGATGGACACCGCCACCACCACGTCGACCACCTCGTCAACCACCACGTCGAACACCAACTCCACCGCAACCACGAATGCGGAGATGACGTTCGCATCCTTCTTGGAGAAGATGAGAAAGCCGGCGGCAAGTGACCTCGTCTCAGCCATCAAGCACTTCATTGCAGCCTTCCACACCGGAACGCCGGACCCCGCGCGAGACTCGCGCAGGTTGCAGGACTTTCTCAGGACGACCGAGGCGGCATTTCGAGCGCACATCCTCTGGCGTAACGCATCTGCAGACGATCTCGAGGCAGCGGGTGAGGCGCTGGAGAAGTACATCATGACGAAGCTGTATCCGCTCACGTTCGCCGTGAGCCCCGACGACACGAGGCGAGATGCCGCGATCGCACGCAAGTTTCAAGCTTTGGCCTTCCTGAAGCCAGAGCACCTCGACATCCCGCCTGAGCACCGCGTCGAGGCGTCGTGGCTGCTTGCACAGAAGGAGCTCTGCAAGTGCGACAGCTACAAGGCGCCGCGGGACAAGCTCGTCTGCGCGCTGAACTGCTGCCGCATCATATCCAACCTCCTTCGCGTCGCGGCAGAGCAGGGCGCACCGCCAGGGGCGGACGACTTCTTTCCCGTCCTCGTGTACGTTGTCGTGCGCGCCGCGCCGCCGCGCATCGTCTCGAACCTCGAATTTATTGCTCGATTCCGCGCGGAGAACCGGCTTGTGAGCGAGGCGGAGTACTTCCTCACGAACCTGATGTCCGCGGTGCACTTTATTGAGACGATGCGCTCGGAAGCGCTGACGAGCCTGTCGGAGGATGAGAAACACGTGCTTGACAGCGTCGACGACGACGCTGAGACCAATGAAAGTGCGAACGACGCCGTCGACGCTGCAGCCCCCGCTCCTCCTGCTCCTGGCGCTAATGTGGCTGCACTCCCACCTGCACCGGCAAGGCTTCCGCCAGCACCGGCAGCGACTTACAAAACGGTTGCGCAGTTGTACAACGAGGGTGAGGCTCTTGTGGTGGCGGCTGAGGAAAGTGGCGAGCTCCTGTCCGCGCACCCATTTCTGTACTATGCTCCCGAGGACTTGCTCCTGAGCGATGTGCCTCGCCTTCTCGCGGCGTACAAGGAGACGGCTCTGAAGCTCGAGGCGTTGACGCGCGCGATATCAAGTGGCAGCCGCTGACGTTGTAAATCCCATCACTTTTACACACATGTTGTTGCTTTCTTTTGACTCACATACAGTACTGTATGTAGCGGAAAGAAACAATGGCTGAAAAAGTTGTTTTTGCTATTCGGGTTTGCTCAAAATAACATTTTCTCTCGGGGGGTCACATTTCCGTTCGTCACTTCGCCCGCCCATACATATGTCGGCGTCGTGTCCCATATGCCTCGACGAGAGTCCCAGGCGACTTGCCACGTTGAACTGTGCGCACACGGCGTGCGCCACGTGCGCCGCTTCGCTTCTCGTGCACAATACCGCGACGCACGTGCGCACGCGGTGCCCCGTGTGCCGCACGAACATCACGCACCTTACGTTTGCCTCAGACGGCGGTGAAGGCGATGTTCTTCGCGTTCGCGTCAACCACGTCGATGCTGCTTTGCAAGTCAACGACTTGAGGACCCTTTTTCCAAGGCACACGCGCACCTTGCTTACCAAAGGCGGCGTGCGCGTCGACTTAAACGACGGCGACGCCGCAGACGCCGTGTTAAGACGAGAGGCGGAGGCGGGCCGCCGCGTCATGCTCATCGCTTCGTCATCCGCACCGCCAGTCGCACCAAGGCGTCGCATAGACGTGGTTGCACTCGCACGACAGTATGTTGTTGATGCAGTGAACTGGACTGAAGTGAAAGACGCACTTCGCGCGCTTGTGCTGTCTGCGCACCCGGACGCGCGCCTGATTGACTTTCGCGACGACGCGTTTGGGAACGCCGTGCGGAGCCGAGCACCACCTCGGAGAAGTGGTCGACCGCGCATCATGCCTGACCTTCAAGGTGATCCGATGAACATCTTCTTCTAATTGACACACATACTCTTGTATCCTTAAGGTGTTACATTTATAGTACAAAAAAAACACAGTTTCGCGAGTCAAAAGGTGCGGAGAAGAGGCGCGGCGGCAAGCGTCTTCACAAGCACATTGCCAACTTCCTAGATACTTGGAGAGAGTCAGGAGCCAGCAGCTTTTGCAATTCCAATGTGCTCACGACACAGGCGCGCGTCGCGCCACTGCACGAGCTCGATGTTTCCATCAGAGAGACGCTGCACGCTCTTCGCCTGCACCTGCAAGTTTCCTTGATACTTGGAAAGCTTCCCTCGGACGCGTATGATGCGTCCAAGACGATCCACCGCCTCGCTCGCTCGCTTGAATGCGTTCCACTCGACGGGTATGCCGTTACCACCACCCGCCTTCGCCCTCGGCATCCAAAGCACGCACTCGACGACTCCCGTTCCGTCGTCGACGCCGAAAACCACCTTGCTGTCCATGAGCAGCCGGGTGACAACCACGCCGCACAACTCCACCTGCGTTATTGCCGTGGGCGCAGAGGCACGCAGGACGTCATCGACGAACAGCACGGGACACGCGGCTGACGTGTACGTTTTCTTCGTGCGCTCACCTGCTGCTTCTGCCGCCACGGCCATGATGGCCAGCCGGACACAGCCGGTGGTGAAATGAGCCTTTGTGTGTGGGGAAATGATCATCCGGGGTTGGACTGCGTTCAAAAAATCCAAACATCTCCCCCGGACCGAACAACCCGTCCATTTCCTTCCTCCTCTATCTTTGCGCCAGCCATGGACGACTCCGCGCCCGCCACCGCCACGGCAACCGCCACGGCAACCGCCACAGCAACCTCAGCGCTCTCCTTCGTGCTCAACGCCGTCACGCCGCCCTCGTGGCACCAGCCTGACACAGCCTCCTCAGAGCAGCTGTGGGGCGTCGCGGGCGTCTACCGCCGAAGGTCAACCACCCTCCCCTCAGAAGTCTCCTCATCCTCCGCTCCCTACTCAACCTCTCCGGCGTCAGACGCTGCCGCGTACATAGGCGCAATCAAGCAGACGGCGCTGGCGTTCCAGGCTTGGTGGACAGCGTTGGCGCCGACGTGCGTCGCGCTGGTGGAAATCTCTCTCAAGGCTTCCTCGCATGTTGGCAGACTGGCCATCTTCCTCGCATCGAAGTCAACGTTTGAGAGGTACCGCGCTGCATACGTCGTCGCATTCGTGGCACTGCTTATTAGCTTGGCGGCTTTCTTCGTGTACACCGTCAAGCCGCGCATTGCCCGGCTCGCGAGAGACGCCGCGGAGTTCTTCGAACGCATGTCCACGGCGAGACGAAGATCTCTGCGCAGGTTCCGGCAGTCGGCGAGCAGCCTTGCACGCACCGCGCAGCTTGCCGCAAGACCCGTCGCATACGCCGCCGTTCTCGTTGCTCTGCTGGCTGTGCAGTGGAAATTTGGGAGCTCGATGCAGCACAGGAATATTTCATACGTCTTGTTTGTCGTGTACGCGACTGTGGGATCGTGCCGTGCATTTGCGCTGCAACTGTCGCTGTCGGACAACGCAGAGCCGGAGGTGCCGGCGTCTGCGACGCCGATGGTGGCGCAGACGCCGGCACCTCCTTCTCGACATCGACGCCCAGCAGCAGCGCCACCTAGCACGCCGCCAGCCACACCGCAGGCGCAGAGGGCACCTGCTCCTGATACGACGGTGCATGCGCACATGCTCGCGGGAATGGGTGCAACGCTCGTCTTCGCGGCTGTGTTGCATGACCGCATGCCCGCCGCGATTCTTCTGTGGTCTGCTCTTCCGTACGCGCGCGAGGGTTGTGTGGGGGAGGTTGCCGCGCTGCACTTTGCACGTGCTATCCTTGGTGGCAACGAATCGAGCGAGCCCGCCACGCCGAGCCGACGCAGCAGGCGCCCCGACCGTGCGGTGGCATCCATCACAGCAAGGCGGCTCGTTGCTGCGGCTGCGCAACTACGCACGACAACTGCACAGCTTGTTGCGTACACGCTGCCTTTGCTCCTGATGGTCGTGCCATCGTCGCTGGCATCGCTGGCGCGTCGCTGTGCTCGTGCGCTCATTCGCGATGCACCCGTCGTGCTGAGCATCCCCCTGTTATCCGCGCCTCTCTTTCTAGCGCCGCGCACGGTTGGCCCGCTATCCGTTAGGCTGATAGGTGCACTGTACCCTTCGATTATTATGTTTCGTGCTGCGGCAAGAAGCCCTCAGCACGACGTCGCGGAGCTGCGGCACAGCTTGAGATACGCGGCAGCGGTGGTGCCGGCGGTGTTGCTGTGGTTTATCGTCGATCGACAGCTCGGATGGCTTCTCCGGCTAGCAGCGCCTGCGATTTACGAGCATGCCAAACTCGTCAGCTTCGTGTTTTTGCAGCTGAGCGCGCCCGTGGGCGGCGCACACTTGCTCTGCAACGCGTTGGTGAGAGTGCTGACGCGGTGGGCCGCGAGACGGTAATGGTAGTAGTAACTAATTTATTATCGTAGCATTTACTCGAGGTGGAGCAATCTGGAATATATATTTATGAACCCTTCTTCTCCTTTACGAGTCCGATTGCTTTATCTATTTCTTCTTTTTGGAAGTACCACTGCATAAGCCATGTGCTCAAGTACGTAATCGGAACGGGAACCATGCACGCGACGAACGGCCACGCGCCCACGCTCGCGTACTCGTACTTCTGGAGAACGTACAGCTCGAATGAGCCTAGACTAATGAGAACGGGTCCGAACAGCCAGAACCGAACCACAAGCAGGAAGTTGTGGAGCGGCGTCAGCAGGTCGTGAAATAAGCCGCCTCTTGGGAGGATTCGTAGGAGCATGCGAGGAACCATCGGCAATTTCGCGATGAAGATGGGAGCCACGCAGTATCGCATGTAGAAACGCTGTAACGGTGACGTTGGCGCCATGTTCAGTAGATATACAACTGTGTACAACACCACGCCTCCACTCATGAGGTGGTGAGCCTGCGCCCACAGCATGCTCTTTGCCGATCCAGGAATCAAGCCGTTGACGAACGTGTCAATGGTTTGGTGCGTGACGTACATCCAGCACGCCAAGCGGAACCAGTAGAGATTTTGCGCGTTTGGGTGAGTGGGTACCATCGTGAGTCTGTGGTGGAAAGGTGTGGAGGAGGAGTCGGAGGAGGAGGGGAAGGCGAGCCAAAGCTGGTAGCACGCGATGCCTGATAGCGTTCCGGAGAGCGTGCAGAGAATAAGCTGTGAGACGGAAAGTCGCAGTCGCGTTGCTGAAGATAAGGCTGGCGTGGTGGTGGTGGTGGTGGTGGTGGTGGGATCACGAGGTTGGCGTGGCGTCAAGGTTGCCGTCACGTGAGTTTTTTGTTTGTTGTTTCTGAGCGTCGTTTGTGTTGTGGAGGTTATTGGCGACGTCATCATCCGAGGAGTCATCCGCCACGGAGACGAAGAGCCGTCGCCGAATGGTGGTGCTCGAGGGCGTGCGTATCTATCTTTGTGCAAGAGCGCAAGAGGACGGCGGCGGCCCCACCCACGAAGTGAAGCTGACAAGGAAAAAGGCTTATCTTGTTCGATGTGTCTTCCACTTGATGGAATTTTGCTGTGTACTTGTATAACTAATCTCAGAAATTAGGGTTTTGCCTTCGGGCATTATTGAAAAACGGAATAAAAACAGAGAAGTACGTTAAACGAGGGTTCAAATCTTGTCTTCAGTCGTGCATCCGTGCATTTTTTTCATTTTTTCGTCGATCTAATTTTTTTCCACACAACCAACCACGATGTTCACCACGATCTTCACCACGACGCTCACCAACTTTTTCAAAAAAAACCCACCCTACAGGATTAGCATGGTCCCAGCGAATGGATGACACTTACCTTTGGTAGGAGAACAGTTTTTTTTTGCCCGCCGTGATGTCGCCTGACGCTAGCGATAGTTGCCCGGGGACGTCATGACTAGGTAACGGGGCAAATAGCTAGCGGAAAGCGTCAAAGCGGCATAGTATACTCCAATTGCTCATATATGATTGTGTCGAAACTATCGTAGCCAGGCATGCGGGAAAACAAAAACTAAACGGGCTGAATTCATGAGCAATCATCATCATTCATTAGCTTACAGAAGAAGAATCTTCATCCGCCGTCAGGTCGTCGTCGTCCTAAGGCCAAGTAGCGAAATACCACCTGTGCCAAACGTGATATCTAACGCACCCCCCGACATCACCTCGAGTGGCTCGCCGTCCACGCAAGCCACTTCGTAGTTCACGCATCCGAACGAGAGCCCTCTCGCCTTGAAGTACTCCACAAACGGTAGTTTCGTGATATCTCGCTCTCTCGAGCTCGTTGCCATCTTCAGCATGTCCCACACGTCGCCCGGCGATTACGCCGATCTGCCGTTGTGTTTGGTCCATGTCCCCCCTTGTAACCTCCGGCGAGCCTCGCGCGCGTTCCCATCCAGGCAAAGCTCGTCGACTTTGGGCTTGCGTGTCTTTTACCGCGAGCCACGTCCGCCAAGACCTGAGCTTGCGGGAACTTGCTCGAAGAAGAGCGGTCTGCGCTCGAAAGCGGAAGAGCGAGGGTTAGGGTTAGGGTTAGTAGGGGCAAAACTGACCATAAGGAATACTGACCAATTGCAAGGCTCAAGTGGTCCGCCAGAACCAAGAGACGCTGAGGGGGTTAGGGTACCCGGGTAGGCGATTAAGGCGAAGGATATTAACAAGCACATTTGGTTGAGAGGGGATCCTTCATTGGTTGTTATTGTTACTCGGGACAGAACATCCCAGAACGGTGTTGGTCAGGGTGCGCGCAGCGCACCTTCTCTCAAGGTCAGAGGCGGCTAAAAAAAAAATTTAATAGCTGCCGTCCGCCCGTCCTGTCCTGTCAACTGCTCTAGACGGGCGGATCGCCCTGCCGAGTTCCCGCGCAGCTCCGAGTGATGGGCGAGGAAGGGGGTCGGGTGCAAGGCGGGACAACCCTACAAACCCTTGCCGACCCTGTGCTACGCGGGAGCGCGGAAGGGCGGGAACCCCGTCTTTCGTTGCCCCAAGTAACCCCCAAATAGTCCGTTTTACTAGACTATTTGGAGCTTACTCGGGACAGAACATCCCAGAACGGTGTTGGTCAGGGTGCGCGCAGCGCACCTTCTCTCAAGGTCAGAGGCGGCCAACACCATTCACGACCAACACCGTTCTGAGGGGAAGGAGCAGGGGCCGACCGCGGAGCGTGCGAGGCTGTCCTGCGCACGGAGGGTGGGTTATCCCAAACTTCTTCTTTCTTCTTGTGACATCGAATCAAACTTAACTGCCAAAAAAATAGCTGTTGTTATTGGCTTCGTTCTGCACAACACTGGCCGACGGTCGGGCGCATACCGGAGGCAAATTTTTTTTTTCAACATGTGGGTCAAACTGCCAGCCTGGCAATTAGGGTTACAATTAGGGTTACACTTAGGGTTACACTTAGGGTTACACTTAGGGTTAGGGTTAGGGTTAGGGTTAGGGTTAGGGTTAGGGTTAGGGTTAGGGTTAGGGTTAGGGTTAGGGTTAGGGTTAGGGTTAGGGTTAGGGTTAGGGTTAGGGTTAGGGTTAGGGTTAGGGTTAGGGTTAGGGTTAGGGTTAGGGTTAGGGTTAGGGTTAGGGTTAGGGTTAGGGTTAGGGTTAGGGTTAGGGTTAGGGTTAGGGTTAGGGTTAGGGTTAGGGTTAGGGTTAGGGTTAGGGTTAGGGTTAGGGTTAGGGTTAGGGTTAGGGTTAGGGTTATGCTCCGACCTTCCCATCTTCTTCGCCTCCTCAGGCCTGCTCTTCACAGGTACCACTAGGATGGCGCTCGCGACCGTGCTCACC